>MU224465.1:923325-954209 GCA_018584345.1 Thuja plicata
GGGAGTAATAAATGAGTTTAGAGGCTCATTAATGACAGAAAATGACCCCTAACCCATAGGGTACCAAGTTGGGTGACTAAAACTGACCCCGATTACCCCCTAGGAGTCCAAAAGACCCTCTAAAACTTACCCTGAAGTTAACCTACGAAATTCTAAGTCAAAGAAATTCTATAAACTTCTAACCCTGGGGTAAGCTTGGGTACTACTCCTAGATGACCTTAGTTAACCTTTGACTTACCTTGGTTCCCCTTTACTAGCCATGTCAATAATAAAATTACAATACTTGCCAAATTTGGCACATAAAATTAAAACATTAGACATGACTTAATAACATGAACATTTACTAATTTAATAACATACATGCAAACCACATTCACAAAATAAACACATAACAACGAGGTCCATGTCTCTTTATATAAAGAGGACCTTGGTAAGCACGGGTAGTTACATAGGTTCCAGTACTGGGTCCCCGATTTAGATCCATGGCCAACTCTTCCTGCCCACTCAATGCACACATCAGTAGATCCAAAACAACATAATATGAAACATAACATAACGTCAATAATATATGTAAGCATATAAACCATATTGCATTTAGAACTAAAATATCCTAGCATCAGTTTCCTAAACCATTTTCATCATATTACATTCATACATTTAGATCCATATAAGACATTAACATAAGCTGGAACTAAATCAGAACATAAACATCTCAAAAGTACCCTGATTACAAAATTAGGTGCTGAATATATAACACAGGATTCCACCGATCCTCAAAAGTACAAAAAGTCTCTCTGATAGTCAAAGTATGTCAAAGCATAAACTACTGAAAACATGAGAACAAAATAGTAAACTATAACAGTCTAGTGTAGGTCTCACATCTTTATCTTTCTCCTCCTCTACATGAGGTGTGTCGGTGAGAAGTAATTGATTCTCATGAATTTTTGACTTTGCAGGTAGATCTAGGAGTTGTCTCCATTTGGTCTTGATCATATTGTCCAGCTCTATAAACTTATCTTCTAGCACTTTGTAATCTCTTATCTTAGCTACAAATTTACTTGAGTGCTTCTTCATTATTTCCTTGATTTCTTCCATCTTTGATTCGGGAGGCATAAGTGTGACAAGTACCCTCTCCCTTGCTTCCTTTTCTATATGTAGAGCATATGACCATTGTTGTGAAATTCTATTACCCAGTTCTTTGGGTATTTGGCTTATAAATTCTACCGGTACATATTTAAACTTAACCATTGCCCTAATTATGGCATCTTGTATCTTGTTTTTGGTCTTCTGGTTCAAGTTTATCCCATTGTCTGATTTTCCTATCAGTCATTGTGCCGGTAGTAGCAATTGACTCAACAATTTCATCAATTGTTCTAGTAAGAAAAATTTTATTACTTACATCAGGCTCATCCTCTTTGAAATCTTCAATGTCAGCTTTAGTCCTGACCATTCTTTTCCTCCTTTTTGTAGGTGTTTCCTTCACAATTTGTTTCTCTGTCTGCTGCTTTCTCTTATAGGTCCTCACTTGACCTTTCTTAAGAGGTGTGGTATCATTTTTTGCAGTTTAGCTCCTTATTCTCTATTTCTTTGTAGGAGGTGGAGGTGTATCAAACTTAGTTGCCTCAGAATCTGATTTTTTTCTCATCTTGCCCTTCACTAATGGTACCTTGTTCATCTATTTCCTCTGGTTGTTCTTTTTCCTCCTCATTAACTGATAGAATCTTTTCAAGATTCTTAACCATCTTATTCTTTTTGTTGACAGTCTTCTTGATGACTAGGCCTATTTTTATCTTTGACTTGGCCTCTTCATAAGTGACAAACCTTGGTTGTTTTCTGTCAAGTGGTTCATTAATCAATGCATCAATTGCATTGGTTTCTTGATCTATGTTGATTTCATAATCAAGAGGGGCTAACCAAGCTATTCTTGGTACAACCAGTTTTATGTGTGTAAAATTTGTATCCACCATAAAACATATCTCATCCCTATGTTTTTTAATTAGTTGCTCAGGGATACTCACTCTTTCCATCATCTTTTCCTTGAATTCAAGGAAGTATGCAGTCATCACTGAGTTAAAATTGTCACCTAGTGACTTGATAAGCTCACTAATTTGCAGTGTGACTGGTTTGGTAGTATCCCACTTTACTTTTCCTACTAAAGGAAAGTATTCTTGAAAGTGAAAGAATATACACATGATAAGTGAACCAAACTTACATGTGTTTGTCTTTGCAGACCTGATTGTTGTCATGTTCTCATCAAGTTTCTTTAACAAGATCTTACATAGATCCATGCATATTCCCTTTGTCACTATCTTGTAAGCTGTGCTTACTATTGTAGATGCAATGCTGTTAATCTTGCTTTCTTGGAAGATCTTGTAACCAATTACACATGCACCAAACCTTAGTTCCTCGTCGGTGATGGTGTTAACCTTAAGACCTCTATTATCCCACATAGAATTTGTGAGCATTTCAAACTCTGGCCTAGAGAGATGCTTGTGTGCCTTAGGCTTGTCGGTTATTGGATAACCAATTATAGCATGAAGGGAATCCTTAGTTATTTGCTTAGGTCCTTCTTCATCACACAGCTTCTTGTAAGCTTGGTCTATCTGCAGATCACCTATTTCAATAATTTTACAGTGAATGTAGGACCTTACATCCTCTATTAGAAAAACCCTAGGTGGAATTTTTGAAAATGCGCCGGATTCATCAGATTATGATGCAATCTCCAGGCATATCTTGTAATTTGGTTCCACACAGGTGCTATTCTTTATCAGCCTAACCACATTCTTCTTTTTATTCTTGATATTTACGGTTCTTGAAGTGGTTTCCATTGTATTTCAAATTTAGGGATTTCTTGAAAATAATAACAGAGTTCTTTTATGCGCTCGGTACTTACTTCGATCCATGAAACTTGTGAATGATCTATTTGGAGTGCGCTAGATCGAGTCAAGGTCGCTCTTCTATCTAATCTCTTATCACTCTATTTTTGCTCTGGTTTTTCTCTTCAAATTTCATGTGAGAAATGAAGTGCTTCCATCGAGTATTTATAGACTTTTGCCCTAAGTCTATCATAAATGCTCAACAGCTCATCGGTTCATGAAGACAGAGTTCGTCGGGAAGACTCTCACATAACATTGTCGGTGTTGATAGGATGCTTGGGATAACTGTTAAGATTTCTGCTTTCACCGACGGATATCGGTGTTGTGTCTCGATAACTTATAACTTTGCTTCCTTACCGACGTGTGTCAGGTTACATTAACAACTTAGCCATTTTATGTGTTGACCAAAAATTCTCAGTAAGTGTAGACAACTCATCCTTTATGTTCACTAATGATTTTTGGTATGTGTTTACCGATGGGGTTGTTTTTTCAGAATTGTAACAAGTAACAAAATATGCATCTTTATTCATGTAGATTTTGACTATCTATCAATTGTATAATGGAACTGATGAAAAATATGACTTGATGTGGTGCAGTTCTATCCTTACTTTTTTAGCTTAAGTGGGGGTGGTGATGTCACCAGATCCATTGGATGGGGTGTCACCATTTGCATTGCTTGGTCCAGATTCCTCATTGCTTGAAGATTTTCTCCACATTTTGTCTCTAGCCCTCCAGATATCTTCAATGGTGTTTCCATTGGGATATATGCTTGTCTCTGTCATTCGGTCTCTATAGTATTTCTTGAGATGACCAACTTTATGACAATATAAGCATACCATTCCAGGGTTTGTCCAGTCTCTAGACCTTTTGGTCCATGCTCTCATGCAATTAGCAGCAATGTGACCATATCTACCACATGCTGTACAATTTGTCCATGTACAATAGTCCCATACATATTGATTACCGATTCTCTTTGGTTGATAGGGAGTTTCTTGACCTTTAGGCTTCCATGCTTGCCTTTTCTTTTTCCAGCATTCAAGACTTGTGTGCCCATTCATTTTTCATGTAGGATAGTATTTGTCCATGTAGGTTTCCTTCTCTGGTTGATCCATATTAGACTTACATTCATATACTTTATGTCCTTTCTTGTTACATTTATAACAAAATCCTATGAATGAAAATGTAGATTTAGGAATACCTTTCATTTTGCCTCTACATACGTTTGATGTGTGGTCTTTCTTTCCACAGTGATTGCATGTAAGCTTTCTTGGTCTTGGATTTTCATAGACATTCTTTGGATTGGCTTGATTTGATGATTCTCCATTTTTGGTAAAGCCTAGATCATTGTTGTTGTTAACTCTTCGTTGTCCTTCAATAAAATCATCCATTCTTTTATTGCTTTGTTCAACCTTTCTGATAATTTCATTATGCTATTGCTGAAGTCTAACCTCATGCTTTAGTTTTTCATTCTCTTCTCTTAGTTCACCGATATCGTGTACTCTTTCAATGAGTTCTATATTCATTCTATTTTCTTCTTGACTCATAAGAATAATCTGGTTTGTAATCTCATGGTGATGCTCAGCATGTCCTTGAATTTATAACTCCTCTTGTAGCTTCTCTGTAATCTTCCTCCTATCATCAATAGCTAGTGTTCTTTCTGTTTCAGTTTGTCTAGCAAAACTCATCACATATATCATTCTTACCATTTGGGTCTCTTGACCAATTTGTAGCATCTTTATTTGCTTTATCAGATGTTGATTGATCTCCTTTAGATTTGTGATGTTCTCTTCTGATGTATTTGATGCTTTACTTTTAGTTGATCCCGAAGACTCAAATAAATCTGGAATCTCTTCTTCTTGACAATCTTTTTCATTGCTCCAAGTTGCCATACATTTTCTCTTATCCAACAACTCTCTCATCTTGATTCTCGCTTCTTTATACTGTTCATAGAACATATGAATTTCAAGCTTTTTATTCTCAATATTTTTATCAAGTTTGTACTTCTCTATTGTATGATCTTTGCTCTTAAGCCTTTAAGATTTCCAAGAAGAGACTTAGCTCTGATACCAATTGTTGGGATTAATGGGAAGTAGTACTAAGAGGGGAGGGGTGAATTAGTACCTCTAAAACTTTTAACACTTTTCACCTTTGATCATTAGTAATCATTCTTTACTGTATTACCGACCATTTTTGATGATCTTTCTTATGTATGCAATATTAATTCATAATCTTTAATTATTTTCAAAATTCATAGAAACATTCTTGAAAATAATAAACACATAATACAAGATATGATATCACAGAAAACTCATGTTAGGAAGTAAAAACTGTGGTGGGGATGGCACCCACAAAACTTCACTATCTGCAGAATGGAAGGGAGTCGGTAAAGGCTTACAATTGATCACTTATGATGATCTACCCTGTTAGGAGTATTAAAGTGGACACTTGTCAAGATCTACTTTGTTAAGATCTTTTAGCAACACTAATGAAGTGTGCACTCTGTTAAGAGATTTACAATAGGACTGTTAATTCCACCTTCCTTGAAAGGATTTCTTAAGTGTACTACACTTGTTAGAATGAGTACAATATGTTTGACCTGACTGTATGTAATCTATAATTTCTGATCACAGATCCATTAAAGCTCTCATAATATGAATTATCACCTATAGTGATTGATTAGTACCTTTTCCTGCTCGTTGGTAGCTTGTGTTCTTTTTCTTGAAACTAAATTTGATCCTTTTCTGTCCTTCTACATGAATTCTCTTGTCTGATCCTTAGATGCTCTCAGTGGCTACCATCATCATCGAACAACATGTTCACAATAGATTGAGTATCTATTTATAAAATTATTTGACCTATTCTAGAATCACACATTACAATGTTAACTCTTGATCCAAGGCATACAACTTGACCTTGATTTTTTAGTTTACACGTTTTAAAAATGTTGAACTAATTAAAACAATAATAATTACATTTCTTTCTCTGCACATAATGGATTTAAAACAAATAAAGAAGCTAAATATAAAACTTCAGTGATTTATTTGACGTGGAAAGTCAGATCAACTTTTTGCGGGATGTAACTGACTGTTGGTTCTTGATTGTCGGGTTGAACTAAAATTATGTCGGTGCTCCTTCATTGAACTGATTTTTGGGTTCCTCTCTTTGTTGTTTCGTCAGGTTGCACTATTGGTTACTTGTCAGGTTCCCTTGTCCTTTTTGGTCATCGGGTAACACTGAATAGTGTTTGTCAGGATGCTTTGTACTTGGCAGTATTAGATAACCTTGGCATTGGGTAGTGCTGTGCCCTGTCTATCAGTGTAGTGTAAACCAATGGTGTAGATTATGTTTTTCCTTATATATACTAATGACAAAATATAATGCCTTCTGGTCACTTGGAGCTGAAATAGAATATCTGATCAGCAAGGATCTAGTTATAATCATAATAGATATCTGAATCAACAAAGACAATTGCTTACACATATAGGTCAATTTATTGTTACTCTCTAATAATTGTAGCAGTGATCTCAAATCTCTTAATAGAGTAGACTTAAGAGTCTTTTTATAAATCCTCTCACAAGGTAACATTTATATGTTGAAGTGTTGAAGACCTCTAACAAGGCCACTCCTCACAGGGTGATTAAATCCTTTAACAAGGTCACACCTAACAATGTGTTATTGTAACCTTTAATAGGGTTGGCTCCTAACATGGCTCACTTCAGAAGAGTGAAAAATAGTAACTAGTTACTTGGTGGTTTTTCCCATATTGGGTTTCCACGTTAAATCTTGGTGTCACCTATGTATATGTTATTTGTTTTATGTTTTATGTTTTTTCACTTAATCACTAAAGTATACTTACATTGGATATTATAAAGATTGCTTTGACACCCGAGTTACAGAAGAATATCTTAATTAACCGAGTAACAATGTTAAAGTATTTAAGACATCTAAGGGACAAATGATTTGTTTTGGAGTAACTAATTCACCCCTCCCCTCTTAGTTACTTATCTCATTTCCAACAATTGGTATTAGAGATGCAAGTGCTTTCAAAGAAGGTTTCAAGGCCTAAGCTAAATATCAGAGATGTCTTACAGAAGGGAGATCACAAAGCTAAACAAAGACAACTTCATAGCATGTCAGGAGCTGATGAAGCTACATCTATCTACTATTGGAGATGCTGGTTTGCAATTTTTGGAACAAAAATTGTGGAACCAACAGGGACTATGATTGTGGAACAAATGATGGAACAGAAGCTTCATAACATAATGATGATTGATATAGCTTCTTCACTTAGCTAATCGGAATTTGATGAAGTCAAGGACTACCCTACAACCTATGATATGTGGAAGAAATTATAGGACATTCATGGAGGATATGCAAATGTAAAGAGAACCAAGGCAAAAATTCTAAGAGGATAATTTGACCAGATGAAAATGAAAGAAGGAGAAGGCATTACAAGATACAGTGAAAGAATCAAGAAGATTGTGAGTGCCATTAGAGCTGCAGGTGGAATAATTGAAGATACACCAGTGGTCAACAAGGTACTAAGAAATTTAATTCCTATCTATGATATTAGAGTTTCAGCTATTCAAGAGATGAGGTGCAATGAAGATATAACTCTGGATACATTAGTGGGAAGGATTACAACTTTTGAGCTGGAAAACTTTGACAATTACTCTCCTAGCTCTAGCAATCTTGAGTCTACATTCAAAACTAAATTGAACCTTGGTAAGAAGGATAGATACTCGAAAGGGAAGCAAATTGAAAGCGACAGTGATGATGAATCTGATGATGAATATCTTGACATCATTGAAGCATTACTTGCAAGAAGAGCCACAAAAGGAAAATACAAAGGAAAGATACCATTGATTTTTTTTTCATGCAATGAGGTTGGTCACATTGCTATAAAGTGTCTGAACAAAGAAGACAAAGATGAAAAAAAGTTCAACAAATTCAAAGGAAGAAAGATTTCAAGAACTTCAAAAGCTACAGGGATAAAGGTAAGAAGTCTTGTTATATTTCTAAAGATTCTAACAGTGATGAAGAAGAAGAAATGGTTTATATTGCTATTAAGGATGAGTTAGATGAAAAGATAGCACTTTTCTCACACATTAATAAAAATGACACATGGATAATTGATAGTGGTTGTTCTCATCACATGACTGGTGATAAGACAAAGTTTGAACATCTTGAACACTATGATGGTGGGAGTGTCAGTTTTGGGAATGATGAACCTTTCCTTGTAAGAGGAAAATGTTGCATTATTCTGACAGAAGGAATCAAATGTGATAATGCTTATTGGGTTAAAGTATTGAGGATAAATCTACCCAGTTTAGCACAACTAAACAAAATTGGATTCAAGGTAGAATTCATGAATGGTAAGGCCAAGCTCTTGGATGGTAAAGGGAACCTAGTTAGAATTGGAAGACAAACAAAAGGTAATCTATTCTATCTTGATCTCACTGAAGGTTCATGCTTTATTGCACAAGTAGAAGAAAGCTAGTTATGGCATAAAAGGGTGTGTCATGTAAATTTTGATAATTTGGTAAACATAAGAAAGAACAAGAGAGTCAGTGGTATTCCTATTTTGGAGAAACCCAAGTTAGAAATATGCAAACAATGTAAAATTGGAAAGATGAGTAAGACAAGTTTCAAAAGAAATAATTACAATACTGATGAAGTCTTGGAATTGGTACATACTGACCTATATGGACCAATTGGAACAACAAGCTATACTGGAGAGAAGTATTTTATTCTATTTGTTGATGATCATTCCAGAATGACGACTGCCATGTTTCTCAGAGAGAAATTAGAAGCTTTTCAAAAATTCAAATGGTATCTTGCAAGAGTTGAAAAGGAAACAAGAAAGAAACTAAAATGCATAAGATCTGACAGAGGAGGAGAATTCATTTCTAATGAGTTCAATGAATTTTTTAATGAAAGAGGAATCAAAAGACAAGTATCTGCCCCCGATACACCACAACAAAATGGAATAGCAGAGAGAAGAAATAGATCCATTATGGATTATGCGAGAACCCTAATGATTGAAAAGAATGTTGCTTCCAAATACTGGAAGGAGGCTATCAGCACTATAATTTTCACCTTGAACTGAGTTCAATTGAAGAAAGGTAGTAACCAGACACCTTTTGAATTTTGGTATGGCTATAAACCTGATGGTCATTATTTCAAAGTATTTGGAAGTAGATGCTACATCTTGAAGGAAGAAAGAAATGGAAAAATAGATTCAAAAAGTGATGAAGGAATATTCCTAGGTTACTCATGTAAAATAAAAGCACACAAATGTTTGAATCTTACTACTCATAAAGTCATAGAAAGTGTACATGTCAAGATTGATGAGTTTGCAGAAAAATGTGAAGAGAAGAGCAGTAAAGAGCCTGAAGACTACATGAAATTTGTGTATCATGAACCTGATACTATACCTATGACTTGAGAAATGGTGGTTGGATAGAAGAAATGTTGACCACTAAATATAATAGCACAAACTGTGCAACTTGAGATGCTGGTAGAAGAGACCGAGTCACAGACAGAGGGAACCAAGTCATAGATAGAGGGAATCGAGTCACAGATAGAAGGAACCAATTCATAGACAGAGGAAATTGAGTTACAGATAGAGGGAACTGAGTCAGAGATAGTGGACCTCAAGCATCAGATAGAGGAACATGAAATAATGTTTGAGAATGACAAACCTAGTGGATCAAGTCCAGAATCTAGACTGAAGGATCCAATACTTTCAAAATATGTTAAAAGGCATCATGCACCTGAGAAGATAATTGGAGATCAAGTAGAAGGTGTAATGACAAGGAAAAAACTCAAAGGTACATGCTTACTAAGTGAATTTGAACCTAGAACTGTTAAAGATGCATTGAATGATGAAAGTTGGATAGAGGTAATGAATGAAGAAAATGAGCAGATTGAGAAGAAAAAAACTTGGACTCTTGTGCCTAGGCCAAAGGACAAGAATGTAATTGGAACCAAGTGGGTTTTTAGAAATAAGATGAATGAAAATGGTAAAGTTTATAGAAACAAGGCCAGACTAGTTTGTAAAGGATATGATCAAGAAGAAGGTATTGACTATGGATAAACTTTTTCTCTTGTTGCAAGACTTGAAGGAGTCAGAACTCTTCTGGCATATGCTGCACATAAAGGATACAAAGTATATCAAATGGATGTGAAATTTGCATTTCTAAATATAATCTGAGAAGAAGAAGTCTACATTGAACAAACTGAAGGATTTTTTTGATCCTAGTAGAAGGAATATGGTTTGCAAGATGCACAAAGCATTGTATGGACTGAAGAAAGCACCCAAAGCCTAGTATGAAAGACTACATAGCTATCTAGTAAGTATTGGATTTCAGAGAACCAATGATAACATTAGCTTGTACATCAAAGAAGGACCACAAAAAAAAATACACTTAGCAAAGATATTTGTTGATGACATATTATTCACTGGTTATGATGACCTATGCAAAACATTCTCTATAGCTATGAGTAAATAATTTGAGATGTCTATGTTTGGTGAGATCAAATTATTTGTTGGATTACAAGTACATCAAATGAAGGATGGTATCTACATTACTCAATCAAAATATATCAAGGAGATACTTAAGAAATTTGGTATAGAAGATTCCAAACTTGTTGGAACACCCATGTGTACTAGACAAAAATTGTCTAAGGATGATGATTCAAAAGAGGTAGATCAAACCAAATACAGATCCATGATTGGAAAATTGCAATATGTTGTTCACACCAGAACTGATATTGCATTGGTAGTTGGTATTTTTGCAAGATTTTCAGCTTATCCCAGAGGTAATCACCTAATGGCAATCAAAAGAATTCTGAAATATCTGAAGGGTACTGAAGACTATGGTTTATGGTATAAGAAAGGTGGAAACTTTGATTTAAAGGAATTCATTGATGCTGATTGGGCTGGAAGCGTCGATGAAAGGAAAAGCACCAGTGGTGGAGCTTTCTTTCTTGGAAAGAGGTTAGTGTCTTGGACTAGAAAGACACCGAATTGTATCTCTCAGTCTACAACATAGGCATAATATGTTGTTGCAATAGTAAATTGTTCAAACATCATATGGATCAAGCAGTTGTTTTCAGGAATGAAGAAAGAAGTAAAAGAATAAGTTATTATCTACTGTGACAACACCAGTGCCATTAACATTTCAAAGAATCTTGTGATGCACACCAAAACCAAGCATATAGGAACAAAGTATCATTTTTTGAGGGAATTGGTACAAAATAAAGATGTAAGGTTGGAATATGTGAATACCAAAGAACAAGTTGCAGACATATTCACCAAACCTTTACCTAAGGATGCATTCTTGTATCTTAGAGGAAAGATAGGGGTGCTTCCCCTAAGTGAAGCTCACTAAAATACAATTTAGTGATGCATCAACCCAAGCGACAGTGAAGATCTATCAATTGATGTAGGTACACCAGAGCACATTGTAGATGAATTAGTACATTCAGGTACATTACAATTACAAAGTGAAATAGTACTGACTATTATTATTTTTGGAGATGGTGTCTTTGGAATCTGTTTTCAAAGAGGGAGAGTTTTCTATAATACATATGAATAAGAGGGAGAGTTTTCTATAATACAGAAGATAATACAATAAGAGGGAGACTTTGATGTTAGAGGGAGTTTTTGGATGAGAATCAAAATGAAGCTAAAGACATTAATGAAAATTTTATGTTGCTCTACAATTATTTTTATTATGACATGTTGTGTTTTCATCAATGCCAAAGAGGGAGATTGTTGAAGACAATTATTCATTTGTGTATTGTCATTGATGTTACACATGTATTTACACTTATGTAGTGATGTTACACAAATGTCTACATTTAGAATGAGCACAGTTGGTGAATAGAATGAGTTATTTAATGTTGACCGAGTTTAGTCAGGCATTGAAGAAGTTTAGTGTTGACCGAGTCACTCGAGCATTTCAATCATGGTTACGCATTCAGTGATAGCTGACTAATAGTGATTTATATTCTATAATTAATTAGTTATATGAGGCTGATTGAATTGTGTTTTATTATTTAGAAGTATATTCATCTGACTTGACATGGCTTACCATATATATGAAAGGTCAATTTTGGATTGAATGTGTGGAAGAAAAAGAGTGTAAAAGTAGAAGTGTGGAATTATGTGATATGAAGAGTGAAGGAAAAATCCGATAGGACTCTGATTGAGTACGTCACTCAGAGCTGCAATATAACATCTAATAAGCAAGGATCTAGTCATAATCAGAATAGAGATATGAATCAGCAAAGATAGTTGCTTACACATACAGGTCAATTCATTGTTACTCTCTAAAAATTGTAGCAGTGATCTCAAATCTCTTAACAGAGTAGACTTAAAAATCTTTTTGTAAATCCTCTCACAAGGTAGAATTTCTATATTGAAGTGTTGGATACCTCTAACAAGGCCACTCCTCACAGGGTGATTAAATCCTTTAACAAGGTCACACCCAACAGTGTGTTATTGTAGCCTTTAATAGGGTTGGCCCCTAACATGGCTCACTTCAGAAGAGTGAAAAATAGCAACTAGTTACATTTGTGGTTTTTCCCATATTGGGTTTCCATGTTAAATCTTGGTGTCACCTATGTATATATTATTTGTTTTATGTTTTATGTTTCTGTACTTAATCACTAAAGTATAATTGCATTGGATATTATAAAGATTACTTTGACACTCGAGTTACAGAAGAATATCTTAATTAATTGAGTAATAGTGTTAAAGTATTTAAGACATCCAAGTGACAAAGGATTTGTTTTGGAGTAACTGATTCACCCCTCCCCTCTCAGTTACTTATCTCATTTCCAACAAGCTCATCGGGGACCCATTCTTTTTGTAGATGTTTGTGCCTAAAGGGCACCTCAGAGTCACCTTTTATCTCATCATTATAAGAACATGACCCCCTTAAGAAAGGAAAAATTGCATGATTTTATTGAATTTCTTTTTGATCTTTTGACCTCAAGTCGATCTCCTTGATTTAGACATAGTAAATGTCTCACTTTCTTCTTCCATTCCTACATTTTCCTCGCTCGAGGAAGACAAATCTGACAAATACCTATTTGCTGGTACTTGCACTTCATGAAATGAGAGAGATAGGTGACAATGAGAGAGATATTTTACAAATGGTAAAGACATTAATCTATGGGGTGTATTGACTTATACCTGACAATCCATGAGACTGTGTGGGATACTTGACAAAATATAATAGTTATATAATCAGAAAAACATAGTTCACTCCATAGTTTTTATTACATCTTGTGAAGGACATTATACATTGTTAAAATTATCTATTTATCCTAAAATATTTTGAATATCTTAGCATTTCATATAACTGAACATCTCAGCATTGCATGAGAAACCACTATTGTGGTATTTCGCCAAACAGTTCTTGTGCCTTGCCAATGTTTTTATTACATCTTGTGAAGGACATTATACATTATTAAAATTATCTATTTATAATTTCAGAATGATCTCACTCCATTGCAGGGAACAAATGAATCCCCTGTGATTTAACATCATTGATGTGCAAGGAAATAGAAAATTATTAGAAGCAAATCTCATAAGATAGTATTTAGATTAAATGCATTGATATACAAAAATACCCCAGAAAATGATAAAGAAAGGAAATTTGCTTAATCATGTCACTAATTTGTGCATGTCTAAATACCGATGTCTTTCCAGTGATTTGATTCTTTTCATGCCCACTAGAAATGAGAACAGTCTTAACTAGTGAGGTTGTTTAAGCATATAGAGATTAAATACACTCTTTTAGAATGAAATTTCTTTTAACAAAAGATCAAAGATATAAGTAGGACATATAAAACAAGGTGAATAAGAGTAGTTATATATTCATGCTAAAACCAAAAATGCCATTATTATGAAACCCTAAGTATATTAGTGGAAAAAGTGCAGATTTGAACCCAAAACAATCATTAAAACATGCCAAACATCTGGCATAATTGTACATTTCATTCATGTCATTGATATTCTTCTTCATCCATCTCATCATCAAGATCATCATTGTCGATGACATCATCACCACCACTATCATCGTCTTCATCATCATCATTGTCTTCTTCTTCATATTCTTCTTCGACTAACTCTCAATCATGATCATCATCTACATCATCTTCCACTTCTTCCTCTTCCTCGCTATCTTCTTTTTCCATCACATTATACTTTATTGACCTTCCTCTTAAATAATTTCTAACAACAAATGACCAATCTGGTTTATGTGGAACCTCTGTGTAAAATACCTGATCACATTGGCTTGGAAGAACATAGGGCTCTTCCCCAAATGGCTCAAACAACCTTGCATTAATCATTGGAAATCCATTGTCATGTTCAATAACAGTTCTATCAGGATCATTTTGATTCATTCGTAGTCTATACCATTTGATGATGAAGAGAACTAATTTGAAGGAATTAAAGTCACAGTCAAGTATATCAACCAAAATACCATAGTATCGATTTTGCGACTCTCGAGGATGTAAGTCATTTCTAGATGAAATATTGGTCACTTGGAAGACTGCACTTATCCCAGAATCACAAGTTCTCTTTGTGTCATCTAAATTTTTGATGCAAAATTTATAACCATTTCATAACATAGCCTTGTGGTGTTTCACCTACAATAATGTCAAACTTGTATAAATTACTGCATCACAAGTTGAAAAACATATGATTGATTAACAAATTTATAAGCACCTGGTGATCTCTTAAACCATATGCTAAATCTATTTCCTTTTGTGTAACATTGGGATCTCCATTACAATGATCTTACATAACCAATGAAGACACAAATTCCCATTTTAATCTATGACCATAATGCTGACATCATTCAATCCATACCGTCATCCAATCTTGATCATTTACAATAAAAAAATGTATTGCATCCCACTCTTTAGCAACTGTAAAAAAGTAAATAGATGAATTACAACAGATTTATTTTGAATATTAAGAATTAATTAACTACAATAACATCTCATAATTTATTACCTTTCAGTTTCCTAAATCTACCATTGCCCACCAAGTACTCCCCTTGAAATTTTTTTAATGGAGTCGAGATCCCAAATGCAATATATATGGGTCTTTGCTGCAAGATTAGGAAGATATTGAGTAATGTACACCATCATCTGGTATACCATATATACCTCAACCATAGAACCCTCGGGATGTGCTCTTTTTCATACCAAACCCTTCAAAAATTTCAAGTGTCTCTCAACCATCCACATTGACCTAGTCTGTATAGGTCCACACAATTCAATCTCCTCAACTTGGTGTATGAGGTAGTGTTCTTGTGCATTAATTTTTTTTGAAGGTAAACACTTTTGAATTTCACACATTAGATGAGGAATTCTTTTCTTCCAATATTTTATATCTTCTTTATGGATTTCTTTAGACAACAACCACCTACAAGGGATTCATGACACAAAAATATTTAAAAATATGAGACTTTACAATATATTACTTGTTTGATATATTGAACAAATATCACTGTTTACCTCGTGTATTTTCCAATATCATTTATCACTTGTTTGATATTATTGTCAAAGTTCTCTGGGAGTGATAGGGGTAGAAAATGCTGCAACAATTGTCAACTGATCATTTCATACAATGAAAATTGAATGCAGTTACACAAATATATTGTAAATACAAAAGACTATGACTGACCTTGATGAAGGTATGCCAATCATGCGTTTTCATACCTGACCCAAAATCACTTTTCTTTGATATGAGATTTCTTATATTCATAGAAAATCCTGTAGGAAATCAAATTTTTCATATGACTTCTTTTATGGCATTACTTTGTTGCTGTGTTAATAAACAAGGAAGAGAACTTGCATTAATCCGGTCTCCATTTCTATTTGATTCAATGATATTTTTCATTGCATGATTGGAATCATGAATGTCACTACAAATTTTTCCAAGTTTTTCTTTGTCACGCCTTCCATCCAATATTTTCCACAATGTCTCTGTTACATTCTTTCCAATATGCATAGTATCAAATAAATGCACAATTTGTAGCTGTTCATAGTAGGAAAGCCTACTAAATTCTCTGGGATAACATTTTAGTCCCTTTGGAAGCTATTCAGTGATGCCTTCATGACCTTCAAGATCATCAAATACATAAATAGCCAACAAAACACAACCAAAATATATAATTTTAAAACATCAACCATTAGGTGGAATGATATTACCTCGAATTCTATTATATTCCAACTGCCATAAGTGAGGTGTCATTCTTCGAGGCTTTGATGTAGTCTCTTCTTTCCCATTGAACATATGTTTTTCCACACTTTGATACTTATGATTTCTGGGGAGGAAGTGGCTATACTCATCAAACACCTACTTTTATAAACTTTTGGAATGACAAGATTTCATCTTTGGACCACACATTGGACATGAAAATTTTCCCTTCTTTGAATACCTACACAATAACAATACAATTGGATTAAATATGTTAATTCTTATAATTAGAATTATCACGTACAACTTGAATTCACCATAACATACCACAGAAATGTGTCAACCCTAGAGCATCATGAATTGTCCACACAAGCATTGCATGGAATTGAAATTGTATTTGTCCAATTGGTCTAGATATGTCATACATAGTGAAACCATTCCATAACACCAAAAACTCATCGATAGGAGGTGTAATATATACATTCATATCTTTCACTTGGTACTTACGTAGTTGAATTAACAACATCAGATAATTATTGTGGCCTTTTCACTCCAAGACTTATAATTACATGTAGTTTACTATAAAATAATAAAATACCTAGAACAATCATTTCCAACATAATGTGCTCCCTCTTTATTGACATCCATGGTGAAAGGTTATTGTTGATAACAAAAAAAGGCCACACCGAGTAAACAAATCTCATCTTTCCATACAGATTGACACCATCTTTTGCCAGAGAAAGCTTGAGATTTCAAGGTTCATCTTTAAAGTGTGGTCACTTTTCCTCTATGTCCATAAATGATGAACCATCCACAGGCATTCAAATAATTTCATCTTGACTCTTGTCGTGTGCATGGTAATCCATAAATTGTGCCAAGCTATTGCACCTGAATAATCATTTTAGACATGGAATAATGGGGATATAACGAAGAACCTTGTGAGGTACCCTTTTTTTCATTTGATCATCTCGATATTTTCTTGTATGGAATTCAGGGAATTCTGTTGCATTTTCATTTTCTTTATGATAAATAATATCACCTTTGGGACAAGCATCTATTTCTTGATGCTCCATTCTAATATGTTTCATAGTGGCACATAATTCTCGGTACGAGCGAGGGAGAAAATTTGATGGTGGTAATAGAAACTCACCTATCAATCTACAACAAAAAATATAATTCATTACTATAAAAAATATTAATGGTACATGTTTCACCTTTTATAGACTATAATGCCGTATATGAAAAACCTTAGCATCCGTGACATTTCTATGTTGGATAAACCATTCATAACCTTCAAATTTACCAACAATAATATAATAGAGATAAGAGTAGATCGAGAGCCTTCATAAAGGGCTGTGTTTTCCTTCTCAAGTAGAGGTATACCATGGATGATGTCAATTTCATCCTCATCATAATCATCATCATCATTATCATCATCAGTAACACTAGCAGTACCAGTACCAAATGTGTCAATGATCAATGCATTCATACCATCATCTTCAAATGTGTTTTGTGGCTCATGATCATCATCTTCCATGTGATCATGATCTTTAGCTTCAATACTCACACCTCCATTTTCCTCCATATTCACACCCCCATGTTCCTCTAAGATGTGGTGTTCCATATCATGTACTACACTGGAGAGATCGATCTATATAAAAATGATGACTATCAAACCCCCCGTCAATGTGATAATCAAACCTCCTTCCATGGTTCATATGAATATTAATTGTGAAAACAATATAACAAACAAATTACCAATGGATGATAACCAAACCCCCCTTCAATGTGACCATTCTCCCTACAATGTCTCTTTGTTGTTTTGGTTTTGATTCTTCTTGTCTTTAAGCCGTTACAACTCTTGCATGGACAATAACATTTATCATCGCCTTCTCTTTGAAAGTTAGACAACAATATAGCGATTGTCTCCCTATTTTGATCGAATTCCCTTGTATTATCTGACATGATCCTTAATGTGTATATCTACAAAAAAATTGGACATGTTATACTTAATGTTTATATCTACACATATGGTTTTGATAGAAAATGGTCACTCTATTTTCTCGTGGTGAGAACTCTTTAGTTGTGACAAAAAGTGTTAAACAAAAAATGACATGTTACAGTAGGTTTTATAAATGATAGGTTACTTTTTAAATTTTACTTTAGGTTTTATAACTATACATATATTTTCTTCAACTCCCCCACATTGTAATCATATCGACAGGTTGATATCCAATTCTATGTCAAGATTTACAACATTAAATTGATCATAGTTGGAAGACTCAGACACAAGAAGAATATGAGTATAGCCAATTTTTAGAAGAATATGAATGAATGCAAACATACATAAGTGGATGAACATAAATAATGAAGGTACCAGACATTGGCTAAAGTAATGAAGTGTTGACTTGAGGTTGAATCTAGTATGCTCCTGTATGATCTAGAACCTGCAAGGAAGGAAAATATGGGGTTAGATCCAAAGGATCTAAGCAATTCATGGCACCCTATTACTGATCCTCATCTATAATTATGCATGTGCATAGTCAAGCCATACACTTCTAAAAGGAACTATGCTACAGAACATGTGCACTCAAGAAAATGCACTTAGGAATATGTGCACTCAGGGACATGTGTAGTGTATAGGTGCTGGAATCCAAATGAAGCCCTACATGAACCCGTCAGGGTTATCAGAAGCCCTATTCTCACAGAGTTTCTGGCTACCTTGACGGCCTCAAGGAGTAGCACTGGTCTAATAAGTGTAAGCTCAGTGAAGAAGTAGTGTCCATGGAGCATTCATACCATGAAGATAGAATAGCAAAGACAGAAATCATGGAAGCACAAAAAGGAGATCAACACTGAAAGAAGAAGTAAGTGGATGCATTTTTGTCTCAATGAACACTTGGTGAAACACTTTTGTGATTGCATCATCCAAATAGTGAAAAAACAACACCAGATGTTGTTGTTCCATCTGGTGTTTCTATGGCATAATTTCCAAATGATGCATCCATAATAGTAACCCACCATTCCCATCAACACAAGGTAGTCATGATCAAGAATAAGCAATGAAGGGGAAATTATCAAGGTCAAATCAGAGGTCAAATTTTATATATGTACAGTTATAAAATTTCATGCCTTGAAATTTTATAACATAGTTCCCTAGCATTTGATCTTCATATGGAAGCCATGAATTGAGGTAGGCATTCAAGCTTTGTCTTCTCATTAATTAAATTTCATTTTGATGACATTTTTTGATTTAATGGCACAATATGAATGTTAATACTGGCATTGTTTACATCTTTTCATTTGGAATGCTTGATGACCCGCGAGCTTTGAGAGCTAGGGCATCATTTCTATTACCTTCAAGGAATTGTGTGAAGTGTTTGATCTCTCTTTATTTGTTTTGTTGTTGATATTCACTATGTGGTACTCCCCCTTTATGATCATTTCATGAGGAAATGTCTTGATGGCTCGCGGGATGCAAGCTAGGGCATCATGCATTATTTATGAGCTCACTGTTTAATATTGGCATTGTTTACATCTTTGCATTTGGAATGCTTGATGAGCCATGAGCTTTGAGATCTAGTGCATCATTGCTATTACCTTCAATGCATTGTATGAAGTGTTTGATCTCTCTTTATTTTCTTTTCTTTTGATATTCACTATGTGGTACTCCCCATTTATGATAATTTCATGAGGAAAAACATGGTATCTTCTTTCCTTTCTGCAACATTGTTCTGAGTGCACATGTCTTGTAGCATGGTTTTTCTTTTAGAAGCGTATGGCTTGAATATACACATGCATAATTTTAGATGAGGAACTATGTTCAATGGTTATCAACTTGTGTGGTATATTTTAAATCACTAAATAATGAAGTAATACCAAAGAGTATATGTTATCAACCAAGAAAAGTGTGCTATATTTTATACATACAACATTGATCAAAAGATTAAATGATATGATAGTAAAATTTGAAGTAAAAACTTAACAGACATTAAGAAAAACTTAATTTTATATCACAGGTATGATGACGTTATAAAACAAATTTTGTGTAGCATTATTCATTTCAGCCAATCAAATCTGAATACACATTTAGACAGGTATAAAAGGAAAAAAAAAGAAGAAAGATAACAAATTCTTCAACCACAAAATTCATTGGAACCAATCAACTCTTGGTCACTTTCAAGTTTAAAATAAAAATACACATTAAAATGTTGCGGGATGTTCCTCTGTGACTATTAACTTTCTTAAATACTAGCACTTGCCAACCCACTTTCTTGTAGACATGAAAGAGTTCCAATGACCCCAATTTATGAGTGTCCTAATATGCACTTGTAGGTCAATAATAACAAAACTGGCATTAATGATATCTTGAATGATGATAGTATTGGTGAGTGTCTGGAAAATGATGAAGAGGAGGATAATGAGCATGGTGATTTGTTGTACCATAGGACTGATCAGAGTGATAATGATACTGAAATATGTTCTATAAAAGAGACCTCTACTATATGATGGTTGATTTCTGTAGCCAATAAGAATAATCTCAGTTTTTAGTGAACCAGGTGGAGATGATGAAAATATAGTGAAGGACAAGCTCAATTTCAAGGCCTATTAGCAAAGTATTGATTTTTTACATGATTTAGGTGATACTTTTGTGGGTTTGGAGTACCTTTCTTCTAATGAAAAAACATCAATAAATTGTGCAGATGCAATACCCACGCTTTATATAGGGAACAAAAAACATGGTTCCTATGTTATTGAGCATTCACCTACCAAAGTTTACAATGAGTTAGGATAACTGAAGCTTTACATAATAAAAGTAAGTATATAAAATTCTAGGCCTACAAACATGTATAATTATAGAAAGTAGTCTTCTTGGTAGAGTTCCTCAGAGTTGATGGGACTAGCATGGATGTTGCAAGGACATTATCAGTTGCCAAAAAAAATGATGATATGAGTTGTCAATAAGATAGGGAACTAGTCCAGGTGAAGTTAGTGGCTTCTAAGCCTTTGCATTGGAGGAATATTCAGTTTCCAGCCTTAGAGAAAGACGATTCAAGCCTTTGGGGATGCTTCTTGCTGCATTATGTCTATACAAATATGCATGGATCCTGGCTCTTCTTTTCCAATTGTTCAACCTGAAAGAGTTCCCAATCATTATTAACCTATAAAAATATTATAGTGTGTAAACATTTTCATCAATTATTTTAGCATATCCAAAATATAATTAACACACTCTCTAACCATAAAAGCATGCTAATTCAACCTTACCCTATTTCCTACTCTAAATGGTTTGTATTGGAATCTGATTTACTATAAGTGTTTGAGCTCCTTTGGCTCAACCAATAATAAAGTGAAGCTAGCTTGATTTGAAGGATGTTTGCAGATCTCATTATTGCAATAAATATAATTGTGTTTGGTCACTTGTACATAAATTATAAATATTCAATATTCTTCTTTTTTTTTCCAGGAAAATCTATGATATTTTGGGATACTCGTTCATAAATTATAAAAATCCAATCTTCTCCAATCTTTATCCAATTAAAATAAGCATTTTGTAGCTAATAGAAGTATTTTTTAGATTCTATTTCAATCTCTTATGGTTAATTATATATGAGGAATGCTTAAATGCATATGATTATTTGATAAAAAAAGAGCTATTTATTAAAATAACTTAGATAGAAATTAGGCGAGATGATGACTAGCATGCAACTCAAAGAATACCTCAACAATATAATAAGTGTAAGAATCACTAATTAGGGTCAATTCTCCAGTATGTTTACCCATTTTATCAACCATAAGTCATTGGTGTGTATATGTCAAAAGATGGAAAATAAGTAAATAACATCCATCCACAGGAATGTAAGTTTTGAATTGTGTCCCCAGGCTGAGCACTTTTTCCAAAAGATGGAAAATAAGTAAATAACATCCATCCATAGGAATGTAAGTTTTGAATTGTGTCCCCAGGTTGAGCACTTTTTCCAAATTATATCTTATTTTTATTTTCGCATAAAGATGGGGTTCATGAACATAGAATATAGAAATGATAATATGAAAAGGAGAAAGAAAGGAATCTCAATCTATCAAAGTAAAGTGTTTCTTTCCAAAGATCGAGCTATGGTCCTATAAATCTAAAAAACAACCACAATATTTGATCTTTCCAAGTAAATAAATTTAGGAATAAATGAAAATAGGGGTCAAGGGAAGGCATGCTTGTTTTTCCATTAATTCAACTCAAATAGATTGGACACCGTACATGTATATCATTGGAGATTGAAGGATAAAAACCCCCTAATTTTCACAACTTGCAGTGGACAAAATGTACTGAACCAGTCACAGGAAATTCCTCACTGATATTTGTTCAAGCAGCTTCTACAATGTCTATTTTTTTAAGTTTGAGGAAACTCCCTTAACTCCTAAGGTTTGTAATTCTAAGGTGGCTCATGCAGCACCATTGGCTGTAGATTCATCATATTTTTGGGTAATGATATTGCTGTTGTTTTTCCCAAAAGATTAGTAAACTAAATTGACTGTAAGTGCAATCTCTATTGTAATAAGAGGAGTGAACAATTATTGCAAAAAAAGTTCATTGTAAGAGTTCATAATTAATTTTTGTGTAAATTATTTAGCATATTAACTTTGCATTAAAATTGGTTTGAAGAATAAAATTTAATCATCACTATCCTATAAATTTAAATTAAATAAAAGCACACAATACCCCTAACCTGAGATATTAAACATTCTCATAGTTAGAATGAAGACATGAGGTATGCCCAGGCTGGCTCCCTTCCAAGACTTGCTCCACTATGCCCATTGGCAATTGAGACAACTTTTGCCTCAAATTTAATGAATTGATCCTAAACTTCAAATTCCATCTGTGCATCCTAAACTTCAATTATTTAAGGTTTTAATTACAAGAGCATCCTCTGCAACAATATTTCCAGTGGGAGCTTGACTGTCAGGTGGTGATGATGAATAAGAGAAGCCGATGATTGCGAACCGAAGGCTACATATAGAGGGTCACAACTCCACGATTGGGGATAAAACCATAGAGAAGGATTTCTAGTGTTTATTGTAGGATTTGTTGGGTTTACAAATTGTGGGTGATTCATCAAATTCACTGGATAAAAGGTGGTAGAAGGTGCATGTGTGGGAAGAATATTATAATGAGCATTTTTACAGGACCAAAGGCCAGTGCATTTACATTGAATGAAAATGAGGGGCATTAAAATTAAGTTGAGAAGGAGCTGGCGGATTCAAAGACTTAGCATCCATGTCTTCCCACAAGTCTGAATTGGCCATTTTTCTAGGGTTGTAACAAACAAAATAAAACAATACAGATCATCCCTATCTATTCTAACTCAAAAAAAAGAGAGATCAAACACTTCACACAATGCCTTGAAGGTAATAGCAATGATTACCTATCTCTCAAAGCTTGCGGGTCATCAAGTATTCCAAATGCAAAGATTTAAACAATGCCAATATTAACATTCATATTATGCCATTAAATCAAAAAATGCCATCAAAATGAAATTGAGTTAATGAGAAGACAAAAATCAAATGCCTACCTCAAGTCATGGCTTCCATATGCCAAGTTTCCAAATCGAGCTTGAGCTTCACAACACAAGAGCCCTCTTCGTGCACACAGCTCAATCTACCATAGTTAGGGCCCTCATCACGCACTCAGGTTGATCACAAAAATTAGAAATGAGTCTTTCTTTTTATTTTTTTATTTTTTTATAATCACGCGGGTGTCAAAATTACCATCGCTATTATGACAACATCGGGGGCACTTGAAAAAAAAACATAAAAATCCCACACAAATGGTAGTGCCGTCACAAATTTGCATCAAAATTTGACCCCAGATGTTGTAGTGCCCCCACTAGAGCCACTCCATTTTCCCTTGTCTATGATACTGAGGCTATCCTTCCCATCGAAATTGAGCTCCCTTCCCTCAGAATCTCCCTAAAGAATTTGATGTCCGAAGAAGAATACCGAGTTTCTCGCTTACAAGAGCTTGAAATCCTTGATGAGAGGCACCTTGATTCCCTAAAATATCTCCATGTGTATCAAAATTGCCTATGCTTACAGTTCAATAAGAAGATCAAACCTTGCGAGTTTGAAGTTGGTAATTTTTTCCTGCAGTACAACATGAAGAATCTCCAGAACCCTGAAAAGAAAGGAAAGTTTGAGCCTAATTGTTTGGGACCATTTGTGGTTACAACTAAATTTGGATCTAGATCCTATTAGATTGAAACACCAAAGGGAGATCCTATCTATGATCCTGTAAATATCTTGCATATCAAGAACTTTTATCCGTGGTTCGTCAATAGTTCCTCTTGTATACTAGAAAAGTCAGCAAAAATCCAAAAAACATCTAAAAATTAAAAAAAATCCAAAAATACATAAAATTGTCCTTCAAATTTTAAAAATCAGAAAAAGTCCTAAAAAAATCTATTATCATGGTGAAATCCAGGAAAACAGAAGATTTGATAATATAAAAAAATAAAAAAATAAAAAAAGTAAAGAGAAATAAGTTCATCCATTTGTGAAAACCACTTTGGTGGCACAATGAGTAAGTACCATGGTGAAAACCTGTGTCAGGCGCCATGTGTAGTTAGATCCATCATATATTTGAACCATCCCACACACTATTCATCACTTTTCCATAATAAACCCTTACACTTCGTATATCTATGTAGAAGTCTTACCTAGTCCTAATTCGCTTTCCGCTAATTCTTTGCCTTTGCAATAAAGAACCGTCATCAAATTTCCCAAATGATGAGCTTAACCTCATGAAAATGAGATTTTTCCAAGCCATAGTGATCGCTAAAGAATCTTCACAAATCAACTTTAAAGATTGAATTTCTCAGCTATTATTCCTTTCACAAGCTATTGTCAACGAATTGCTATTTCGATATCAAATCAATCTTTTCATGTTAGGATATATCCTTCTAGTGTCAACTTATCAATTCCCCATCACACAATCCTCTTCATGGAAAGAACTTTGGTTTGAATGACTGCTTGGTCATGATGCCTTTTTGTTGATTTTATCTTTGTGTTTCAATATAGCCTCCTCATGATTGCCTCAATCTTCAATATCTTGGTATATCTTGAATGGCGTCTATTGGAACATACTTTATTTGTGGTTTGATCTATTTGTGATATTTTTTAGTACATTTATTATTAGAAACACAGTTATGATTATGTATACCTCACTAGGGGAAAGAATCATACACATACCACTAAATCCCTCAGTAAGATTTGGGTGCGCTAAATATCCCCATGAGTGTCATTGCAGTAGTACCATTATGACTGAAATCTTACACCTATTTTCCTAAAAAATCTATTTGTCTGAGAGTCTAGTTCACGCAAAGGAACACTATCACTTGTGATTTCTAACACATAGTGCATACATCCTTTTTCAAAATCAAACTAGGGTGTCCTCTCTGACATAAAAAAAATATAATCTCATGAACAATCACGTAGATAAGATGCATTTTTAGTTAGGGCCATATTAAATTTTACCTTTGGCAAGGTTCCTGTTTATTCTCCCCTCCTAAAGATATCTAAATGATCCTATCGGTTGTGATTGATACACAAAAAAATGTCCTGGTTCGAGTCCTCCTTAGTTGCATTCACATAGGTTATTTCATTAATTGCATTAGTTGTGTTATTATTTTGATGACGATTTTAAGTATTAACTTGAAATTTGATGTAATGTAATTGCATAATAATACCCATTTAGATGCATTTTTACTCTTTTAGGTGCATTAGGTTCATTATCCATGTAAATCATTATCTTACATTTACATTTATTATCCATTTTATACCACATTATATTAATCACTATGATCTATTTCCATTTGTATTAAAAATACACCATATATACATCACATACATAAATCCATCACATATATAAATCACATATAAGCATTACCCATCCGTAACCAGAATAAATCATCACATGCGCATATATCCCCATCTCCCTACATCATAGATATGTCAGAACCATCACATAGTAAATAATCAAACACATCCTACATCACACACCTCAGTAATAAAACCATCATTCTTTCAATAACATAGGCATATAGGAATCAAGAACACACATATCACATAGGATTATCAAAATCATGTGTATATATCTCATCATAAAAGAATAATAAAGTGTCCAAAGAATATAGATACATAAAAGTCCATCAAATGTACACACACACACACACACACACACACACACACACACACAAAATCTTAAAAACTACATGTGTATCAAAAAATTGATTGGTATGGATCATGATGCAGACCGAGAGGATGTCCTTTCCCCTCTTGTCCCATCTCCCCCTCTGACCTATGGAGGTATCATCCCTATTGAGGCCTATGAAGCACCCCCACCTTTTGTATGAGTGTCCAATCTCTCACTGAATGTTGCAACCCTATGACCCTTAGGAACAACCTCATAATACAGATGATGATAGTACTCCATCTCGCAGACCGCTCGGGTCTCTCATCTGTGTGTTGTAAAGGTATCCTATACTACTTGAATCACTCATGGTCTAGTATCAGGCAATAAAATAATCTCTTGCTTTCCCCTATACTCCTCTGATAATTGCTGGTACATATCCCTCTCCAATCTCACCCCCTACAACTGTTGTCTCAGAGTATCCATATCCCGCTACATCCTCTCTATCTACTATTTCCCTGCTATCACCCTTGTATGAGTCTCGATAATGGTAAACTCTTCTACATCAACTCGGGCCTATAGCATATCTAGAGCACCCTAAGCACTATCTTCTCATGCTCTCTCTCCTGTTAGTACCCCTAGAACATGGCCAACTCTACTTGTAAGATGCCATCTGATGTCTGGGAAGTCGCTGATAGTCCCTGTAACCTCCAAACCTCTATCTGTAGGATATCTCACTCCATGACTACTATATCATGCACATACTATGTAATATAACTTAAAGGTGGTCCCTTTGGAACTTGTCCCTATACCTATGTAGACACCCAAAACTGGGCAGGTGTCCTAGAATCATCCAAATCTGCAAATCTCAACCAAATGCTTCAAAATGGATCAAAATAATTCAAATGGACATTTATCAATCAAAATGTACAAAATCAAGTTAAATCAAAGGATTAATTAACTATGACAACAAATAATCAAATTTAAGCCTAAAAGGATCAATCAAAATTATATAATTGATTTTAATCAATTAATTATATAGTTTTAAATCAAAAATTAGATTGAACCTATTCATCCCTACAAGGCTAATTTAATTAATTGATTGAATTAAATAATCCTAATATCTTTCAACATGAATTTGAGAAACCAATGGGAATTGAGAACATAAAAGCACATGGATCACTCCTAAATTTGAATATCAATCACTCATTTTCAACTTTGAATCTCAATCACTCAAATTTGTCCCTTTGTCTCAACCTTTGAGATAATTATTTAAATTGTCCCCCCATTTGAAACCATCTCAAAGCCTTTCACTCAACCAAGGCTTAATCATGATCAAGTAACTGATGACATGTAACTGCTTAAATATTTGATAATGTTAAGTTGAAGATAATGCAAGGCATTAAATCAGTTAATGGTTTGTATTGTCATTGATGTCAACTTGATATCATCTGTATGGTCATGTACATAATTCCAAAGAATTCAGAGAATCAATGGAACAAAGGTTATGCTTTCAACAATGCATAAAAGTCAAGTATTCACTAAGTGATAGATAACACCGACAGAGTGCACACCATCGGTAAAGGCAAAGAAGAAAAGTCACAGTGATACCCGACAATTAGAAGATAGTGTTGTCCGATGAAGAAAAACCATAGGATGCCTGACGAGCAAAGTCCAATGATAC
Source organism: Thuja plicata (assembly GCA_018584345.1). NCBI lineage: Eukaryota > Viridiplantae > Streptophyta > Pinopsida > Cupressales > Cupressaceae > Thuja > Thuja plicata. The sequence goes on from MU224465.1 coordinate 951,297, forward strand.
CCGATAGACAGAGATCCCAAAGATAATTCGAGTCATGCCGATGGAACTGACAGTTGTAACCGATGACTAACTGAAGAGTTGACCAACGGAACAAAGAGTTTAGAAAATGACAAAATATCTAGCTGGCAAGAGCTAAAGATAGACTTAACTGGTTGTTTTATTTGTTTTATTCGACCAGAGTTAAGTAATTGATTTAAAGCTGATTTATATAGTTGGCATGAAGATAACTACGAGAAAAATTAGGAGTTATGCTTTAAATCAAATAGGCTGGATTTTTTTTCATGCCAAGAATCAAGAATCAAGAATCAAGAATCAAGAAATAGTGAATATCATGTCTATATAAGAGACAAGCATAATTCATTTTCGTATCACATGAAAAGGGGATAAAGGGGAGAAAATAGAAAGAGGATGCTAAAAATAAACTGATGAAGAACAACTTCATGCAGTACTGATTAATCAAGTTGAAGGAGACCTAAGGAATTCTACAGACACCGACGAATAGTAAGCACAACATCACAGAGCAGAAAGTATGGAGCACAAAAGAATTGAATTGATACATTGATCAGAGAGGTAATGTACTTAAATAGATCTGAAAATTTGCAATTCAAGTTGCATTAGAAACAGGTGATTTTATTTCAGTTTAACCATTGAAGCATCAAGTCTCTTAATAGAGAAAGACTTAACAGTCTTCTATATATTGAGGTACATCCCAAGGAGTGCCAAAAAGGTTGATTCATGAAAGTAGCATTGGATATGCCCGATGCCTATTGACAGTCTAAGAGAGAGGTTGATTCAAGGATGGCAGCATTAGATTCCTGATACTAAGTGACAACCTATATGTGTAAAATCCTCTATCTAGGTCACACCTAACAGTGTGTTTGTAACCTTTAACAGGGTTGGCTCCTAACAAGGTTCACTTCAGAAGAGTAAAAATTTTGGGTACCGGTCCCAGTGGTTTTCTCCCTTAACAGGGTTTCCATGTTAAAAATTCATGTGCTATGTGTGTATGATTCATTTCTTTATTGTTTTGTATCTGACATAGTTAACACTGGATTTATCAGTATACTCTACATATTTACTGAGTTTTGGTAAATAGTTAAACTGCTTATCGCTAATCAAGGACATTAAGGACAGACAAGGAAAAATGACAGACAATTAATCATTATAAGTATCTCATGGCATGCATCTTGTAGGGAATTAATAATCTGAGGTTTATTTAATTGGTGGTTAAAGTTTGAAAGATAAAAATTTGAGGCCACTGATTCACCCCCCCTCTCTGTTATTACTAACAATTTGTATCAGAGCTTGTGTGCTTAGAAGGAAGGTTTCAAGACCTAAGCCAAAGATCACAAGATGAATAGACGAGATGTGCCCAAGTTGAACAAAGATAATTTTGCTTCATGGAAGAGCAGAATAAGACTCCACTTATCAGGTATTGGTAATGATGTTACTCAATTCCTAGAAACTGAATATGTGTTTCCGACAAGAGCACCAACAATTGAACAAATGAGAGAGAAGCATGAACATAATGGCATGATGATAGAGCTTTCTTCCTCACTCTTTGATGCTAAATTTGAAGATGTCAAAGAATGCAAAATTGCAAAGCAAATGTGGGACAAATTGAAGCTTGTACATGGTGGTGACAAAAATATTTTGAGATCCAAGGCAAAAAGCCTTAGAGGAAAGTTTGATGATCTCAAAATGAAAGAAGGAGAAAACATCACTCAGCACAACACAAGAATTAAAGAAGTAGTCAATGCTATTCGAGGAGTTGGAGGTGTGCTGGAAGAAGATACAGTGGTAAGTAAAATTTTAAGAAACTTACTGCCTCCTTATGCTATTAGAGTATCTACCATTCAAGAAATGAGAGCAGTATAAAATAGAAATGTTACTTTAAATAGTTTAATTGGAAGACTGATTTCATTTGAGATGAATAACTTCGATAATAATGTCTTACCAAACATAGAGTCTGCATTCAAAACTTCTATAAATATAAGTAAATCAAGTCACAAAAACACTATGAGAAAAGATAGTGATAGTGAAAATGAAGAAGATTATCTTGATTAAATTGAAGCACTTATGGCTAGAAGAATGCAGAGAGGCAAAGGTAAATAAAAAGGTAAATTAACACTTGTTTGTTTTAATTGCAAAGAGATTAGACATTTTGCTGCAAGATGTACTAAAAAAAGAAAAGATGACAGAAGTAATGACAGATCTTTTGAGAAGAAGTCTGATAGAGGTGATTACAGAAGCTACCAACAATCAGAAAGAAGAGATACCTGAGACTTTAAGGACAAAGGAAAGAAGGTCAGCTACTTAGCAAAATGCAAGGATGATGATACTGACACCGAATCTGATGAAGACATTGAGATGGTGTTTGTGGCTGTAAAGGTTGATTCAGATGATGATGAAGAAAGGTATGTAGAAACAACTCTCATATCTAAAATTAGCAAAAATTGATGTTTGGATCATAGATAGTGGTTGCATTCATCATATGACCGGTGATAAGAAAAAGTTTGAGACTTTTGAATACTACAAGGATGGATCCGTAAGAATGGGAAATGACACACCTTGTCCAGTTGAAGGTAGAGGTGTGTGTGTGTAAATGGGTACATGTTAGAATCAACACAAACACTCAATAGATCATTATATTAGCTCAAAAGGGTTAGTAAAAGCATGTAAAGCATATAGAACCCACTAAAACTGACCTATTGCCTGCTAACTAGGAGGAGTGTGATTAACAACATATTAGCCCTCAGAATATGCTATGAATCAGTGACGAATACAACCTAGCATGAAGGATTTTTATTTAAAAACAAGCTAAATGATGGAAAAGCATGTATTTTAACTCTAAAAGATGAAATAAGAACTATAAACTAGCATGAGATAATAGGTGAAATATGAATCTAGAGT
>MU224465.1:987190-1014113 GCA_018584345.1 Thuja plicata
GCCCAAAGGATAGGCACTGGTTCAGGAATCTATTTGAATACCTATCTTTGTCACATGTGTTCTAAGTTTTCAAATACCAAATCAAATTTTAAATACTCTGTTACCAAGAACATATAAGCTGAAATTATAAAGGACCTCTGTCAGCAGGACACTGTCCATGTTATTGATTCCTTGAAGAGAGAATCATTTAGGTTGTCCCTCCTATCAAGAAAAGGAAGAAGGATTGAAATACTTGTATCACTGGTTTTCTATCATATTTAAGATCATGATGTGTATGGTTAAATCCTGTATATGATTATGCTTGATCATTTACAAGGTATTTTATAAAGTTGGTTCAATAGAGAATACATGACAAATCGGTGTCCACAATAACAAATACTGTGATAACAGTAATCTTTCAAGGTAAAACCTGCCTGAGTATATGTGGAACTCAAAAACGAAGAAGGACCTTATCCAGTCCTTAGCAATTAGGATTTTCTTGTCTTTGAATCAGGAGTAAAAGGTACAGGATTCAAATAGACATTTCAAGCATTGTGATTCATACAAGAAAAATCCCTAACAGAACACTCATTTCTAATAATCTTATTTACTTACCTAGAGCTCAACCATATGAACCAGAAATCAAGCCTACATGGTGGAGTGAGTCTAGTCATTGTGAATAACATAGAAATTGAGGACATTGATAAGACAAATGATTGCATGCGTTTGAGACACGTAGTGCAAGACCTAATTGACAATGGTGTGATTAAGGTTGAAGGACCTCAAAATAATGAAGACCACACAACATTTAAAAATACTTTCTACAAACATGAAAAGGGTGAATATTCTAATGCTCACAATGGAGGGAACAATGGAAATAATTTGAGAGGCAACAACAATGTAAACTTTGCCCATAGCTATGACAATACTATTAATGCCCTATCTGGACATGATATTACTATCAATGTTGTGGTAATCAAAGAACAACCTATTCAAGAGACCTCTAATGTTTTAACAAGGGGGAAAGCATCAAGAGTTACCCTACAAGGAAGTGCCCCTAAAACCTTTGGTCTTACTTCAACAACTACTTTGGCTAAACCAACATCTTCTTCAATAAAGCCTTATAGTTTGGTGGATCAATTGCACAAAACTCCAGCACAAATCTCTATTTTGGAGTTGTTGAAACTATCTCCCAATCACAAAGAAATCTTGGAGAAATCCCTAGTGGAAACTAATGTTCCTATAACCTTGGAGGAAGATAAGTTCCAAAATATGGCAGGACATCTCATAGCTCCTCATTGCCTTTCATTCTCTGAACAAGATGACAAGTTTATTACCCACGCTCAAAATTTTCCCTTGCATATAGAAGTGTTAATCCAAAGGCATAGGGTTAAGAGAGTTCTCATTGATGGGGGAGCTAGTCTCAATATTTGTACATTAAACCTTGTCAAGTCTTTAGGGATATCTGGATCATCCATTGACCCTAAAAAGAAAATCACCATTAAGGCTTATGATGAGGAAGAAAGGTCTTCAAAAGGCATGATTTTTTTACCTATCCAAGTGGGACCTATCAAAAAATATACCATATGTCAAGTTCTCGGCATGAAATTAACTTATAATATCATATGGGGAAGACCTTGGATTCATGAGATGCAAGCGGCACCTTCTACTTATCACCAATGCATAAAATTTCCACATAGGGGTGAAGAGATCACAATTGGAGGAGATTCTAATCCCTTTCAATATTGCTACACATTGAAGCCAAGTCATGAATTATTTATTCCTCACAATAGGGAAGGAGTCATCCCTAATGACACCAATGAAGAACATAAATAGGAAAGTTTGAAGTTGACATCAAATGCTACCTCCATCTCAAACCCTAATCAAACTAACTCAACTACATCAACTAAGGGAAAGGAAAAGATGAGTTATGAGGGTCAAAATTCACATGATAATTTAGTTAAGAATTCTACATTGAAGATGAAAATTTTGAAGCCTTCCAAGGAAGAAAGAGAACAAGCTAAGAAGGATCAATACCAAAAGATGAGTGAATTGATGCACACCTTTGAAAAACAATGTAGAATCAACTCCAAGGGAGTGGGGGAATATTTTGTTTCCCTATTTGATTTACCAACCTCTCCTAGGACACATGGAAAACCATCAAGTTCTCATCCCCCTCATAAATACGACTCTCATTTTGTAAGAGAGAGTGACAAATCTACCTTAGAGAAGGAGGATAATGAAGTACTAAAATGACTCTATAAGGAGGAGGACACTTCAAATAATCTGATAGAAAGAGTACAACACATCAACATTCAAATCGATCAATATGGAAAAGGGTATCAAATTATGAAAAAATGGGATATAAGGGAAGAGGACCCTTAGGAGTTCAAAATAGAGGATTACTAGAGCCCATTGAACCAACTTGGAGATCAAAAGAAGAGAAATTTGGAATAGGTTTTCAACACAAAGGAGAAAGTTCAATTCCAATGCATGATTTTCATGAATGTGTGCACATGGTAGGTTCTGCGAGTGAAGATGATTTCGGGGATTATGAGTGGGATTCCTTTTCTGAAGATTCTTGTCATGACATAGAAGTCGATGTTATTCACACATATGCAACTATTCCCAATGTCACAAGCCAAGACAATTTGAAAATCAAGGTTTGAATTCTACACAAGTGTCAAGTGAACCTCAAGAATCCACCATAGGTCAAGCATCTAGGAATATTCAATGGATAGGTGAACCTTGGGTACCTTCGTGGGGGGGGGGGGGGGATTCAAANCTTGGGTACCTTCGTGGGGGGGGGGGGGTGATTCAAATGTTGTATTTAATCCACATGATTTCTTTCCCATGGAAATCAACGAGGACTCTAGTGAAGGAGATTTTGATCCTACTTCCATGGAACATCTTGAGGAAGCCCATGTCATAGACCTAAGTGATACAATGTATGAACCTTCAAAGGAATTCATGTCCTTAAAACCCTTCGAATGACAATTTGGAAAATGAATACTTATCCTTAATGCACCCTGAACTCATTGATTGGGATTTATTCGAACCAAATAACTTATTATACTTTCCCAATGACCTTGCAATGACCCAATACCTAAATGCAGTTGAGCTATCTTCTTCCATCAATGAATACAATTCAGACATAATGATAGAGGTAGGGGTCCAACCTCTCAATCCACAAAATAAAAGAAAAAAATACAAAAAAGTGAAAAGGTCTAGTGGTGAAAACCACCATGTGGCAGTGATAGAACCTAAAAAAGTCAAAATATAAAATGTTTCCAAAGTTGAAAACCCAATTGTGGCACCTAAGGAAGAGAGGTTGGATACCCTACCCAAACATGAAGATGAAAGATCACCCATCCTTATTGAACCAATGGCGAAAGTTAACATTGGCACCAAAGAGGATCCCAAGTTTATTCATCTAACAACATCTTTGAGTCCATCAAAAAGGAAGGAGTTCATCGAATTATTTCAAGAAAAGAAAATTAAATTTGCGTGGTCTTATGTCAACATGCCAGGGTTAGATCCAAGCTTTATAATGCATCATTAAATGTGAAACCTGACGTGAAACCCATAAAGAAAAAATTGAGAAAGATGCACCCTCATGTGGCACTTTTAGTAAAAATAGAATTGGAAAAGCTCCTCAAGGTTGGATTCATAAGAGTGATTGCATATGCAGAATGGATATCCAATATTTTACTAGTCACAAAACATGAAAAATCCATTAGAGTTTGCATGCATTTTAGAGATCTCAAAAGATGATTTTCCACTACCTAGCATTGATACTATAGTGGACTTAACAACGGGGCATTCTATGCTTTCCTTGATGGATGGATTTAGTGGATACACTCAAATTTGAATTTCACCTGAAGACCAAGAAAATATAGCTTTTACATGCCCATGGGCAACCTTTTATTAGAATTTGATGCCCTTTAGTCTCAAAAATGTCAGAGCAACTTACCAAAGAGAAATGACTACCATCTTCCACGATATGATGCATACCTTTTTAGAAGACTAGGTGGATGATATTCTAGCAAAATCACATGAAAGAAAGGATCACTTAACAATATTAGAAAAGATCCTCACAAGGTTAGAGCAATTCAAAGTAAGACTCAATCCAAAGAAATGTGCTTTTGGGGTACAATTTGACAAACTCTTAGGTTATATTGTTTCTGCAAAAGGCATTGAAGTAGATCCTGAGAAAGTGCAAGCAATAATGGACATTAAATTTCTAAGAATATTATCCAAATGAGGTCTCTTCAAGGAAGGCTTCAATCTATAAGGAGATTCATTTCCCAATTGGCGGAAAAATGCCATTCATTCACAAGGTTGCTACATAAAGACTCCATTTTACATGGGATGAAGAGTGTGACAATTGTTAAAAAAATACTTGGTGAATCCACCCATCTTGATGTCACCTATCAAAGGAAAACCCTTGTTACTTTACATATCAGCAACGAAGAAATCTTTAGGGGTCCTATTGGCACAAGAAGACAATGAAGGAAAATAAAGAGCCATTTACTACTTGAGTAGAACATTGATAAAATATGAATTGAACTATAGCTTCATGGAAAGGGCTTGCCTAGCTATGGTGTTTGCCTCTCAAAAGCTTAGACATTAAATGTTGATGCATAAAGTGAATTTAATTTCCAAAATTGATCCTTTGAAGTATCTCCTTAGTAAAACATCCCTAACGGGAAGGATTGCAAAATGGGTGATGGTACTTAGTGAGTTTGACATTGAGTACATGGATAGGAAAAAAATCAAGGGACAAGTAATTGCTGATCAGTTGGCTGAACATCCTTTAGAGTTTACATATCCAATTAAAGTGGAGTTTCCTGATTCAGAGATTGTTAATGTGGAAGCAAAGACATGGAGTTTATATTTCAATGGATCCTATACTCAAATTGGTTTAGGGGCACAAATTATTTTGATAACACCTCAAGGTTACACAATTCCCAAATCTTACAAACTATTGTTTCCTTGCACAATATTTCTGAATATGAAGCTTTGGTCATAGGTCTCAAAACGGCATTGGAATGGAATGTCATAGAATTTCAAGTTTATGGAGACTCTCAATTAGTCATCAACCAAATTAATGATGAATACAGCACTAAAGATGAAAAATTGATGCCATATAAAAGGATGGTGGATGATTGGAAAAAATATTTTTCTTTGACTACTTTTGAGAAAATTCCAAGAGACAAAAATAGAGCAGCTGATGCAATGGCTACTTTGGCTTCATTACTCCAAATGCCTGATTAGAATGCGAGGTAGGAATTCTTGGTGGAAGAGTTGGCAAAATTGGCATTTGACTTACCCGATACCCAAATAATTTCCCTTCTTAATGGACATGACTCACCTTGGTATGGACCAATTTATACTTATCTTAAAAACCAAACCTTACCTTTGGACCAAACCCGATCTCAAAAATGACATTTCATAAGACAATCAGCTCTTTATACCATCCTATCAGACACATTGTATCGCAAAGGTCTTGACGGAACACTCCTTAGGTGTTTAGAGGAAGAAGAATCAAGATTAGATTTAAGAGATGTCCACGAGGGTATTTGTGGGTTGCATTTGAGTGGATTAAATTTAGCTAAGAAAATCATTTGCATGGGTTATTTTTGGAAAACCTTAGAGAAAGATGCTTGTCAATTTGTGAAAGTTTGTGTTAAATGCCAATATCACGGAGACATGATCCATGAACTTGCGCAAGAATTGCATCCATTTATCACACCATTGTCATTTTATCAATGTGGTTTCAATTTAATTGGCATGATTTACCCACCATCTTCTAATGGACATAAATACATCCTCACAATGACAAAATATTTTACTAAATGGGTAGAGGTAGTTCCTTTGACAATTGCAATGAGAAAACAAATTTCCATGTTTATCCTCAATCACATTATTTTTTGATATGGTATTCCTCATGCCATCATCACAGAAAATGGAAAACAATTCAAGAACAAAGATGTGGATGAAATTTGTGAAACATTTCATATTATTCACCATTCTTCCTCCATTTACTATCCTCAAGGTAATGGACAAGCCGAAGCTACAAACAAGAACATCCTCTAAATATTGAAAAGATTGGTTGATAAGTCAAGAAGAGATTGGCATATTCAAATAAACCCAACATTGTGGGCTTATAGAAATAGCATCCGCACACCAACAAGAGCTACACCATTTTCCTTGGTTTATGGGGATGAAACTATTTTACCCCTAGAAGTTGAGATTCCATCCCTAAGAGTATCACTACATGGATTAATCATTGATGAGGATTATAGGGTTGACCTCCTTCAACAATTGGAATTGTTGGAGGAACATCAAACACAAGCATATGATCATTTGAAGGTATATCAATACAGAATTTCAAGAAACTACAACAAGCACATCAAACCAAGAACCTTTCAAGTGGGAGACTTAGTATTACGAGAAAACCCTAAAAATCAGGCTGATACAGAAAAGTAAGGAAAAAAGGGAAGTGAATTGGCTTGGTCTTTTTGTAATTGTTTCTTCTTTTGGAACATGAACTTACAAACTAGCTGATTGTGAAGGGGATGAGTTGCAAGAGCCCATTAATAACATCCATTTAAAGAGGTTTCATACCTAATCAGATCAAAGAGAATCAAATAAAAGAGTATCAGATGAGTTAGCATCAGAAAAAGTCAAAATCCATAAAAAAGGAGTAAAGATAAAAATTTGAAAAAAAATTAGAAAGATCAAAAAGCCAAAAACAATGAAAAAATAGAAAATCAGAAAAAGGAGAAAATTGAGCATGAAGAAAGTCAAAAACATTGCAAAATAAAAAATGTTGTCTTGGTGAAAATCTAGAAAATAGGCACCTTGATGATAAAAAAAAAATTCATAAAAGAGGAAAAAATCAAAAAAATTGAAAAAGAGAAAAGTGCCTTGGTGAAAACCTAGCAACAGGCGCCTTGGTAGAAAAAAGAGAAAAAAAGAAATAAACCCAAAAGGTGAAAACCTGGAAACAGGTGCTTTTTGTTCCCTTAGGTCTTTCCTAGTTGCATTTGTACATATTGCTTTTTCACCATCTCATTTGTACATATCCTCATTGCATCCGTCATTTGTGCATAGTCATAATAAAACCTTTCAGTTGCATTGTTGCATTCTAGGTTTCATATTGCCTTAAGTTTTACACATGATCACATTAAACACTTGGGGGCACAAGCATTGGTTTTGGTACTAAATGGATTCAAAAGTGCTACATCTTGGTCATATGACATAAGCATATTTTCAGACTTTTAGAGGATAGATATTTTGGAACCTTTGATGGATATCATTAATCAATTCAAACAATTTGATCGCATACCTTGATCCTTGAACTTCATTGACTTATTTTATCAGGATTAAAAATTGATAACACTTAAATGATCAGAATGTTTGAAATTCTTATTGAAATTTGGGATACATTGCACAACACTTGAAATTTTTGATGATTTTCATTGACCTTTTCAAGTCATGTTCTTTTTAGCTAATTGATGATGTTTTGACTAGATTGGTGATGATGGAGACATGATGTTTTTCTTGAATTTTGTGTGACTATTTTGAGGAAGATCCCTTAACTTGTGTGACTTCGTCTAACAACATGGTCATCAAAGAACCATCAAGGACATTCATATAGGAAGGAGGGTTAACCTTTGTTTGTTTTACAGAAAATGATACCTTGTCTATTTAGATCTTCCATATCTTAATACCAAAATCCGCTTGCAACATTGAATATGTTGAAATCGGTATTCATACTCCCATAGTTGGTCATTCAACTAGTGAGGGTTGTAATAGGTTCCTAAAAGAGGTTACCAAATGAGATGAAATTCATATTCATATTCTTATGGTCGCAGTGACACCAGTAAGGATTGTATCGAATCCTAGTTCCATAATGCTCAATGATGAAAATATGTCTCTTTTGCAGTTCTTTCACAAATAACTAGTGACAATTAGTTGCATTGCATTGAATTTTCATGATAGATTAATATCATTATTTTAAGTATTTTTCCAAGTGAAGGGGGTTAATTATTCCAATCTTGATTCATTAATTCATTTGGGAGGATTCAATTTTCAATTATCCTTGGTTCAATCAATAATGTGAGATTATCTTTTACATTACATTCATTCATTCATTCATAGCATTCATCATTATCTTCTTATCAGAAAAAGAAATTACAAGAATCATTAATCATTATTCATTTGCTTACATTTAGTTAAGGAGTGCATTTCATATCAAAATTACATACATCAAAATCCAAAAACATAGTTGCATTCATATAATCCATCTATATCCATGTATCCATACATCAATGCATTGCATTCATATAAAATCACAAAAGCATATAGGAATAAGTGCATACATCATTTGCATCCATCTATCTATATCATATGTAAGATAAATTACATCCATATCATCATAGAAAGTAAATGCATCCATAAACCATCATATAGACATGTGCATAAATGATATCTCACATCTAAACGTCAACATATCAAAGTGAATCAAGGAAAGTCATCATATAAATGTCCATCAAATCATGATCCATCAAATCTATATACCAAGGTACAATATCATAAACATGATACATCAACATAGTCCTGATCAAATCAATAAATCATGATAAAATGATACATCACAAATGTGGATCCATATCCATATATATCAAGACCCAGCAAGGGCACATGATCCATCTCTTGTCCCTAATCCATCTCCTGTACCATCAGGCCCTCTATCATTTTCTCTATCCTAAGTAGGCTATGGTCCTTGAATAGTATTGGCCACACTAGGCCTCTTTGACATCATCGCCATAAACTGTAGCATCATCATGACCACATGATCCAAATGACCAACCATTGTTGTCAGCCTTGTATGTAAATTCCACACATCCTGAGTCAAGTCATCTATAGCCTATGGAGCCTAGGGTACCTGTGGTGCCTGAGGAGCCTATAATGACACCTGTGGTATAACTAAAATTTGAGGAGGCACCTGCTATGCTGGAATCTGTCCCTGAACTAGTGGAACCTACTGTGTATGTACCTGTGGAGGAGCATGTGCCCCTGGAACCTATCTAGCAACTGCAATATGAGCCTGTTGCCCAACTCGCTGTCTCTACTAGCCCCATGATACCCCTAAGAGAGGTTGAACTAATCCAGGTCCCTATACCTATTGCACTAGTCTGAATCCCCTACCTCTCACTCTAACATGAACACCCTATGTCTGAGGTCCCACCCATCCTCTACCAATCACCCTAGGAGCTCTCTACACTCTAGGATCTCATTGTCTCCATCTCCTACCACCACCACCACCATCCCCTCCATCCCCTCCCTCATCACCTGATGTGTCATCTGCATCTAGGATAGGATCCACTGGGTCAGTAAACCTCATGAATATATGTCTGGAGAACCACTCTCTATACTCCATAAACATCCCTACATCTGCTACATGCTCTAACATGTCCTATCTGATGAAGATCAATCTATTAATTTCATCACACACATATTGGAAATCAATTTTTGCACCCCACATAGACCGCTTGGCCTATACTCATGCATAATGGGCCATACCCTGAGGCATGTCCTATACTCGGCTATACTGCCTGGATACTCGTCTGAAATAGAATCTCTCAATCATGAGTGGTGATCGACCAATTATGAAACCTTGATGAAAACATGTACGAGATCTCATCATTGTCCTCCCACCAACCCTCACATCCCAAATATGGTCACCACACGACCTGATCCATATCATCAATCATACGATGCCAATACTCAAGTTTGCCCAGATGATGCTGGACAACCATGCGATCGTACAAAAAGGCATAAGTACACCCGTGACCTCGAACATGCACTCCTATCGGTCTAGTAATGGGTATATGCTCCCATATCCACAACTGAAGTAGAAATGCACTAGCTAACACTGCACAACTTGATCTATACACAATCTCATGCATATCATCGTATAGCTGCACTAACACACATGGTCCCTAATAAAAATGTCGAGGCTGTGCAATCAAATCCTCAAGAATGCAGCCCCATCCAATGAAGAATCCTCGACCTCGATGATCAGGAAGTAATAAACCTCTTATCAAAACACCTAAGACTGTTGGAAATGTCAGAAAAGAAGAAAATTATGCCCATGTAATCGTGTCATCTCTGATAATATCATCATTGAAGACCCATCTGTAGACACTTCCATCATAAACTAAATCATAATACACTCGTTCCCCACAAGTAGGGATACAAAGTAATCTGTACACGTCCTTAGGAGTGATGGTCATCTCCCCGAGTGACAAGTGGAAGGTATTGTGGTTAGAGTGCCATCGCTCTGCGAAAGCCATCAATAGATCCCGGTTCAACTAAAACTAAGGGATGTCTAGCAGGAGGATCAAACCGCAAAGCTCAATGACTCTATAATCTAGATCTGTCAGCTCCTGAGCTAAATCTAAGATCCAAGAAGCTAGATTCTGTACATATAATTTACAAAAATGTGCCTATTTTGCAAATCAAGGGAATTATATCAGAATTTTTCTATTAATGGATTATCCTAAGTTAAACAATCTTATTCAATCCATCTTTTCTCTTCTTGAGCACAATTGACTTATTGTTCCTACCTCTAGATCTTGAGAAATGGACCAATATGATCAGTTATCTATCCTATCAGTTTTCTATCTTATTAGATTGACAAATCAAACATTCATTTTTATGATTATACTAATATCCTAATCACTTGTTCACATTACTACAACAGATCTATCTATCTTGGAAACCAAATTTTTAATCCAAATGATCAATACGCAATCAGTTTGAGCATTTCAAATCAAATTTCTATCACATTTTCCTCTAGGCATCACTTGGCTAAGTGTATGCGACATTTTAACCTATGCGTCACTTTAAACATCATACACGTCATTTCAACTATCGGAGGCGGTGCTTCATCATTTAAGTGACACTTTATCAACCTAGGCATTACTTAAGCGTTCCTAGGCAGCATTTAAAACATGAGGTTTTGGCAAGCGTCATTTTAAACCCGGTTTAAGAATTTTGACCTAGCTCATAGGCGTGGCTTAACTTCTCCTACGCGACATTTAAAAGTGCGGAGGCAGTGTTTTACTACCCTAGGCATGGCTTAAACTATCATACACGACATTTAACAGGAAATAATTTTAAAAGAATGAAAAATTGACATAAATGCTATTAAATACAGGCAATAAATGCACCAGGAGGGTCAAAAATCACTCACTAGAGGTCCGTAATCTAGTGGTCTTTGATATCGACGTCCTCTCTCAAATCGATGCTCTCGAATAGGAACAACCATGACTGATTACCTCACAGGATCATAGAAAAATCTCAACATTCAAAAGTGAAAATAAATAGTAAATTTGGGTTTTTCAACCTATTTAGGCTATTAAACCTAGTTTTGGAGGGATTTTTACCCAATGTGACCTAAATCTTCATTTTTTGCAAACTGGGGCATGTTGTGATATCATTGTCACCATCAATGTTTTCAGAAATGAAATCATCTTGGATCTTGTTTATTATTATTCTCATCATATTTTGCATCTGGAGATCAATCTGTTTCATTTCTGAGGGGGCATCATCATATCATCAAATCAGGGTTCAATATCAAATCTGGGGCATTGAAAATTCAAACTTTTATCAGTGGGGCATTTTGCATCAAATCAAATCAGTTGTGAATCAAGGTATCAAATCAAATCAGAGTTGTGAATCAGGTTTTATCAATATATCAATTAGATCAATGAATCAATCAGTGACCAGGACATGCAATTTTCTTTGAATCAATGCGCTTTGCACATCAATTCAAACAGGGGCATTTGTAGACACCCAAAACTGGGCAGGTGTCCTAAAATCATCCAAATCTGCAAAACTCAGCCAAATGCTTCAAAATGGATCAAAATCAATTCAAATGGACATTTATCAATCAAAATAGACAAAATCAAGTTAAATCAAAGGATTAATTAACTATGACATCAAATAATCAAATTTAAGCCTAAAAGGATCAATCAAAATTATATAATTGATTTTAATAAACTAATTGTATAGTTTTAAATAAAAAATCAAATTGAACCTATTCATCCCTACATGGCTAATTTAATCCTAATATCTTTCAACATGAATTTGAGAAACCAATGGGAATTGAGAACATAAAAGGACATGGATCACTTCTAAATTTGAATCTCAATCACTCATTTTCAACTTTGAATCTCAATCACTCAAATTTGTCCCTTTGTCTCAACCTTTGAGACAATCATTTAAATTATCCCCCATTTGAAACCATCTCAAATCCTTTAACTTAACCAAGGCTTGATCATGATCAAGTAACTCTACCCCCTACACTTGGGAATTTGCTATAAATACAAGCCACTTTTAAGCATAACATATCCTAGAAAATTCAAATGCAAAGCATCAAATCTATAGGCAATTTCATAGCAATCTTAAGCATTTTTGAGAGTTTCATATCAAATTGAGTATTATGGAGAGTATTTCATGAGCATTTGAATTCACAATTGTTATCATTTGAGAGAATTGAGCTAGATTAGGAATATACTTTTATCAATTTCTCATTCTAGGATTATCACTAGAAGAGATTAAGGCTGAGAGCTTTACTAGCATACTAGTTAGAGAACCATGAGATGTTTATTGATTTAAATGCAATTCTTTAGTTTAAATTGTTTATGTTTTTCCATAGAATTGCAGTTAAATAAATCAATCTCTTGAAGGTGTAATAAATTCACACACAACCTATACTGATGGTGGTCCTTGTACCTATACTGGAATCACCAAAGGGGCTCTATTTGCGGGTTTATGAACCTATTCCTGTCATCTCTTTTCTGCCACCCTTGGCTGTGCCCTCCAACCCCCTACTCCCATACCTCCTCCATTTCATTCATCATCTCCCCCATTATCCCCATCCACCCCAACACCATCCTCCCCCTCCTGGCTTCTCATGTGCTTGTATCAGCCTTGGAATGGTCAATCTGATTGACCTATGAATGAACCACCCCTGAGCATATGCAGGAGTCAATCCTTCATATCATACCAAATCATGTCCATGCTATCATGGCCACATTTCCATACCCAACAATGATGCTCTCACACCTCTCAAATGTACCCCATTCCCCCATAAGATACCCACCTCACGTGTCACTAGTGGACGAGGAAAAGAATCAAAGATTGCATCCTGCAATTAACCAAACTATCTCAATACCCATGATGACGTGTATTGGGAAACCATGCATGTTATTCTCCATATGAGCTAGCATTCAGTCTGCACAAACCTGAGGTAGAAAAAATCCTCCCACCCATCCTCTATATATTCCTACTATTGCTGTACCTGGTGCCCAAATGCCTTACACCCTGTATAAGGAGTCTAGTTGAACCCTTGCATCTCATCGAGTGTCCTCTGGTAGTGGCCAATAGAATCTTTCGAATCATATGTGATCGATGGTCTATATTTATAGGCATAGGGATCATATTCCTATCATGTCTCATGAAGTTTGATGGGGAGTACCACAATTATATTCTCCCATTCTCACACTAGTAATAGTATCACCCCCACCCACAGTGTCCTACCTCTCTGGTAGGCACACATATGCAAGTCATAATACAACTGACCAAGGATGGTGTATCCCTAGCAGTATCTCTCCCCCTCATCCTCTAGCATGGTGCTTAGTACTCATGCCCACCCCAATGGAAATCCATGCCCTACATGGTTCAACATCAATCGACCTCCAATAAGTCCTTCTAAGTATAGGGTGAGCCGCCACAATCATGGTTGTGCTGCAATCACTGCCCTCCATGGTAACCATTGTTTGACAATGGGTATTTGGTCATATGATAGCCCAAAAAATTCCTCTACATATGGATTTGGGCCTTCCTACACATAATATGGGATCAACCCCCAGATGGTTATGCGACATATCCACCAGACATTAAATAGGGTGATCATTGCCTCACCCATCGAGAAATGGAAGCTAGAGGTAGGGTTATGCCACCTCTCAATCAACATGGTCATGAGCTCATTATGAGCTTTTAACCACGTCCATAGATGCATGTAGTCTAATCTGCATAATGCAACCTACCCCCACTCTAATGGGTCAAATCCTCCACCAGTCCAGTGGTCTCTAACCAACTCTTTCACGACCTGAAGACTGATCCTACCTCTTGCATTCACAAATCATGCATGTCATTCCTTGTTACTCAACCTGATGCATCCTAAAACCCTCCCCATACTTTGTATTTCACCCAAATGCCTTCCCTTATGTCTTTTGGGTCAATCAACAAAGATTCTGATTTGCCTGCGCAAACGACGGTCCGTTCATATGCCGATCGACAAAACCGTCAATCCATGATCGTCACCTCCAGTGTCTACCCCTTGGTCAACCTAGTTGTCTATTGTCCAAGTAGATGAGCATCCATGGATCATCATCTGCATCCCCCTAAACCTCATCCTCGTAGACAATAATCCTTGATTTTCATCTTTGCGGACGATAATAAGATGAATGCCATCTGGGAAGATGACAATCGTGGGATTTTCATCTCCGTAGATGATGATTGGTAAATCATCACCCGTGAAGATGATGATCCACCAATCATCGTCTCTACCCTGACCAATTTTCCCCTATTAAATGACCCTAACCTAGCAATAAATGCAAAGTTAAACTTAATACTGAGGCTTGGTTAGGTACTCACTAGTGGTCCTACATTGGCTGCTCGCTGGTGTGTCTGGATGTGCTCTCCTAGCTGCATGCAGTGTCAAGGATCGGCCATCGCTCTCTCTTTGCTTCATCTTTTTCTCTTTGTGGGTGAAAATGACTCATTCTACGACCCTCATGGACTATTTATAGGCCCCTTGGGACTCACTCTCCATCCTGGACCCTATTTTTTCCTTGTTTATTCCTGATCGTCCCATAGGTCATGCAATTGTCTCTTTTTCTTCTCCCTCTCTTTCGCCTCTTTTTTGAGAAAATTTTACAAAAATTAATTCTTTGCATTATTTTCTTGAGGGGGCACACTCCTTCACCATCATTGCCTTGGGACCTTCTGTTCTCTCTAGAACATCTTTTTTTTAAATTTTTTCTTTGACGCGACACTATTCTCGAAGCCGTATCAAAGAGGGGGAAAATGTAGATGCCTAAAATCATCCCTTAACATTATAATTACTTAATTAATTATATATTTTTATATTCTTTCACCTGTTTAATTAAATTTAGTTAATCTTCTATAGTATTTAAATTGAATTTAAATACTTACCCCCTTAAGTGTATTAAATTTTATTTAATACCTTTCCTCCATTAATTTTCCCTTTAAAATAATTTTTTAATTTATTTATTCCCCCTCACATTCTAATACTCTGCTAAACTATGATTAATCTAAATTTAATTTAGATTAACCATAAATATAGACCTAGATCCTACCCTACCCCACACCACTCTCAACAAATAGACCTATTTTATAATTAACTAGGGTTAATTTGGCTAATTTTTGGATTCCTACACCCATTAGTCCTAATTATTTGCTCACACGCGTGTGAGCAAATTTCCAAAAATTACCTTTTCAAAGAATTCTAAAAATGCCTAAACAAGGTTTCTTACAACCTTGATGACACTTTCTTACACTTTCCAAAAATGCTTCATTGGACCAAGTCTATGACATTTATAACAAGATCTCTTACATGTGTACTTGAAGTACACATTGACCCATCATATCTCAAGTTGTTCACACATGTGTGAGAAAACTTGGACTCTTGCATGACTTATGTGTCTTTCATGTGGAACCTATGTGGATGCCACATGTGATCCACCTCACCCAAGCCCTCCAAAATCCTATAAATAGGAGCCTTTCCAAGAGTAAATGATCCATCATTATTGCATTAGAATTATCATGCAAGTTTATGCTTAGAGTTATTTTGTATGCATTTAGAGATTTTACTAACCTTGTTTGGTAGTTTTGCAATCATTGTAGTAGTTTCACTCTTAGTCTTGCATTCAATATTAGGATTCTTACATTTAGAATTCATATCTACTTCTCTTTCATACATTTAATGCTTGAGACTAGTTCTCCATAACTAGTTCATGAGTTTATTCAATATCCTTGCATCTAGCTTGCATCTAGTTTGCATATTTTATTTATCATTCAATCAAAGTGGGATTATATATTGTGTTGAGAGAGCACACCCACATTCCTCTCTAAGAGAAACTCAATAAGTCTTGGGTGCACTTGTTGGGCTCATTGGAGGTTATGTTGGAAGCTTTTGTGTAGTTTTAAGATTTTATGAACATGTTAAATTAGAATGAAATGATTTATTTTCCTAAAGTTTGCATGTCTATGATGACATTATTTTTCCATTAGTACACTTAGTGAAAAACATTGACAAAGATCACCGGTAGACTAAAGCATTACCGCAAGACTACAAGCATTACCAGCAGACTACAAGAATTACCGACAAACAACGAGCATACCCGATAGAACACAAAGGTCACAAGAAAAATGCTAAGTATGGAATCGACAAACATCACCGGTGACCACAAGCATTACCGGTGACACAGTTTTGAGAACTAACTTGACAGGAATAGAAAAGGCAAACCTGATGACAAGTTTAAGAAAGGAACACCGACGACCAAGAAAACCGACTGTTAGAACCGACAGTCAGTTAAAGAACCCTTAAATTGTGGATCTGATTTTTACACGACGGATAAAGCAATGTAATTCTATTTATAGAGTTTTTATTTGTTTTAAATCATAACTTGAGGGTCAAGCAAGCTTTATGTAAATGTTTTAATGCATCCTAATGGATCTAAAACATATCTAACTAAAGATCAAGGTCAAGTTGTAAATCTTGGATCTAGAGTTAACTTGCAATGCATGATTCAAGAATTGAGCCTAATTTAGTATAAATAGATGTTCAAACTCAATTGTGAGTGATGGATTCATTATTGTTGATAGCCACGCAGAGCATCTAAGGAGCAGAAGGCATAATTCATGCAAAGTTCAGAAACATATCACATCAGTTATCAAGAACACACAGAGGCTACCGATGAGCAGATAAAGGTATTATTCAATCATGGAAGGATGATTACTAATATGTATGAAGCTTTATAGGATTTTTTATCAGCAATTAAGATTGCATACATCATCAGATCAAAGACTTATGTAGTTGCATTCTAACAAGTGCATCACATCTAAAATCCTTTTGTAGAAGGTGGACTTAACCGTTCTTTACAAATCTCTTAACAGAGTGCACACTTAACAGTGTTGCTAAAGCTTCAAACGAAGTAGATCTTAACAGGTCTACACTGTAATACTCCTAACATGGCAGGTCATCAGAAGTGACCAATTGTAAGCCTTAACTGGCCCCTTCTTATATGTAGATAGTGAAGTCTTGTGGGTAACAATCCCCACCGCAGTTTTTACTTCCTAACAGGAGTTTTTTGCAATATCATATCTTGTGTTATGTGCTATCTATTTTCATGAATGTTATGTTATGGTTACATACTAAAAGAACTTATGATATGATTGCATATGCATAAAGAAAGATGAACAATTAGATAAGATAATTTACAAATGGATGATTATGGGTTAATGGGCTAACCAGGAAAAGTTTTAGAGGTACTGATTCACCCCTCCCCTCTCAGTACATCATTCGAATATAATTCCAACAGTTTGAGATTATTCCACATAGGTAGGTTTTCACCATACACAAGTTAAAAAAACTCTCCTAAAAAATGAACACTCTCAATAATCATAATAAGTGCATCACACTTTAATTACATCAACTTAAACACCTCTTTTAGTTTTACTTATGTGTGTCCCACTATCATGTCTAAATATATGTAAAAACATAAGGGATCATTATAAAACACATTTTCAGACACTTGCATGATATATTATATGTTGTAATTAGATGTTAGCCTTGTATTACTTAATTTGGTATATGGGTATGAAGTGACAACTAGAATATGAGTGCACAAGATGCAAATGGTTATGGTTTATGTCAATGTTAGTACTGTCCTCATTTGGTAAAATCTATCCTAACAACATAGAGAAATCTCCCTTGGTCTTACAAATATAACAGTGGAGTGTTTACCCACCTCAATAGTTTGAGCTTAACTACCCAACCTAAATATAGGTTTGTTATGATCTTACCTAAGTTTGACACTCTTGGCACCTGAGAGATTATCCAATATTAGGTATTTTGAGCCTATAGCTTAGTTCGCCAACAAGATGGAAGGGTCAAACATTATAAAATATAGAATCATGTCAAAATAATAAATATATCCATGTATCCCAAGTTATACAAAATGGCTTACAAGCTAAATTATGACGATAGATTATCTAAGAGTTGTAAATTGGGATTTGAATAGGTGTATCACTACGTAATTTCAAACACTAATCAAGATTTAACAATTCAATAAAATGAATCCAAAATCTAGGTAGATTTAAAATAAAAAGATGTGATACTTGGAAATCAAATTTTTAATTTTTAATTAAAATGAAGACCCAATCCTATACTCTAAAGATATGTCAAGCTCACTAAAAATGTAATTAAAACAATGACATTAGATGAGTTAGGTAGGATAGTTAAATGAATGTAATCCAATAAGAAACTTGACTAATGTAGGTAATAAAGTTCAAATTGATAATTGAGTTAAAGTAAATGTGATGGTTAAGTAAGTGGATATGATGTACTTAGCTCTAGGATTGATAATGCATATAAGTTGTCATATTTAAAAATTATGCCATCGTCCAAAAGTCAACTATTACTATATGATGAATGCTTTAGAATCTATAGAAACTCAAATAAAAAATTGTAGTTAAATCTTAAGCTTTATAAATTTGATCATGATTGTCATAAGTCAACTCATCATGTGGGATTCATAAATGCCATTTAGGAATGATTTGACAAAAAATATGTACCTACAAAATGCTCACCTCTTTCTTGTTAGTATTTGAATGTATCATGACAATGTCTAGGATCATCATTCAACTATTTGTAAACTCAATAACTGAACATGATCGCTTAGGTCAAAACTCATGAAAAGTTGGATTAATGGTGATGAAGGACATTGAAGACAAACTCACAAATATGTATAGGTGGCCTATATAATGGTAATACAAACTTTAATTCCTTTTTCATTCTTTAAAATTGAAGTGTCATGTAATAATACATAATTCTTGAAAGCAAATGCATATTAAATGCCTTTAAATACCATGATATAGCATAATGTGTCACAAATCATGATCTAGTCATCTAATAATAACCACAAGAAAAAGAAGTGAAAATTGAAATTTGAATATTAGAGTTCATTGTCATACTCAAAATTGACTTAGATCAATTCTGAACCACATAGAAGCAATCTATGAAGATAAGGTTGGTCTTATGATAGGAAATGAATGTACAAAAACAAGTGCTAATATGATAAAATGTAGACAAGCAGGGAGTGAATGCATAAGAATAATTATAGTCGGATGAAATAAAAAATGCATAACAATTTTAGGTATACATTGTCATTGTCTCATTCGTTTTGAGTCCGTTTCTTCTTGTCTTATCTCTCTTTTAGTTTCTATCAGAAAATTGGATCCTTAATAAATTCATTCTCTCTGTTTGAGTTGATTACTTTCTTTAATAGTTTCTTCTGCGCAGACCGTATTATTATTATTGTTTTAAGAATAGAATATCATTGAAATCATCAGAGCAACTGTTGGTTGATGAATTTGCCTTTTAAATCCATGACTTGACGTGTTCGAAGGCATCTAAAAAAGAATTGTGTGATGAAATTGAACAGATGTTAGTTCACATTTTCCACCAACCATATATTACGGATGAAGTTATTCCTCCCTCTAAATAAAGGTATCATGAATATGATGTGAATGAAAGGTTGCAGATGGCGTTATTAACTTGAATGCTATCTATTTTCATTTCATACGAGTGGAGTTATTCTTATGTATTTAATGTTTGCTTGTCTTTATTTTATCTCTATTAGCACTTGTTGCACTTTCATTCACAAGGTCACCTTATCTCTACACATTGTATTCATGTGGTTCAGAATTGATCTAAGTCCATCTTGAGGATAAGTGAATCTTGAGGATAAGTCAATCTTGACAAGTGTGACAACGATTTCTAATATTTATATTATCAAATTCAAATAAATTAAATTTTTCATTTTTTTCTTCTAGCTATTATGAGATGACCAATACGTGTTTCATGTGACATGTTGCTACATCATGTTATGTAAAGGCAATAAATAGGCATCTGATTTCAAGAATGGGACATTGTTAGATGAAGCTTTAATTCTAGTAGATTATACATGAATTAAATTTCTATTATCATCATATAGGTCAATTACATATTTGTGGATGATATCTTCAATATCATTCAACATTATTAAACTAACCTTCCAAGGGTTTTGACCTAAGAGATCTCATGATTACTTATCGAGTTAGCAAACTCTCAAACAATGAAGCTAGACACAACCATGATATATTCAAATATTTACAAGTAAATGTTTTTTTTGGGTAGGTAAATAGTGGGATTATGGCCCATTCCAGAACCCAAACTGACATTAATATCGTTTTGGCCAAGCAAGGATTTGAAACTTGGTTAGACCATTAACAATGCAATCAACAAACCACTACACCACAAGGTGATCCTTGATTTACAAGGAAATGTTGAAAAAATATTTAGGCACACTTTTTTTTCAAGTCATCCCTACATTGCATTGATTGATCACAAACACTAATTCTTTGCTAAACAAACAAAGTGTGAATTTGGGCTTGGGGACATTTTTTATTTGGTTCATGTCATCATTGGAAAACAAGTCCAAACAGAAGTTAGTAGAAGATTCCTAGTATCATGAAACTACTATTGAAGGCTTGAGAAAATATTTTTATGTATTGAAAAAATAATTGTATACATGTCCATAATTTCTTCTAAGGTGTATTGAGAAAATAAATTGTAACATTCTATTTTCACCATTGCTTCTAAGACACTTCTAAGGGATGAAGGGTTCCACTTGCAATGGTAAAGATACTTGTGTACATACCCCAATTATGGACACCTAGAATGAGACGCTAAAAGAAAAGTAAAGAGGAACAAATGCGATGGGTTGATTATGCTTTGTACCAAATAGTAATCCTAAGCTAAACAATCAAAGTGTGAATTTGTACTTAAGGAGGGTTTTATTATTGTCTGTCATGAATGAAAAAGGAGTACAATTAGACTGCTAGAAGATTCATAGGATCATGAAACTACCATTGAAGGATTGAAAAGTAATTTTATATATTGAGAAATATAATTTAACATATGTCCCAAGGAATTAGGGTGTATTGAGAAAATAATTTGCAATATTTTATTCTTCATGAGTGATGAAGGGTTCCATTGAAAATGGTAAAGGTGACATGTGCATAGATATTTAATTAATTTTTTCCCCATGGTGGACATCTAGAAATGGATGGTAAAAGACAATTGTAGAGGAAAAGAGGGATTATTGGGCTCCTCCAAGTTGAAGATTCAAAAGAGGAAAAATGTATCTCATGATATTCCTTCATTTGTGCATTTATGTGATTTTTTATTTTCATGTTTGGGTGGCTAGGTTTTGTTAAAGTAAAAAGGTATTTTCACTTATTAATTAAATAATTATTGATTGAATTATTAAGTCACATTTTTATCTCTTGTTCACTTAAGCTAAACTTTAGGCATGCAATAATTAATTCTTTTATTAGTTATTCATGCAACCTAGGCTTCTCCACCCTTCTTAGGGTTTTGATCTCCTTTATTAGGATTGATCACTTTGTAATTATCAATTCTTTTTAATTCCCCCATTTCTCTCTCTGAATGAATATTTTCATCTTTCAGATCTATGTGAGTTTTGTCACCATTCTTTGCCTTTGTGACAGGTATTTTGTTGCAGGTGATCTTGGCTTATGAATTCTAATAGGTTTTAGGGATTTATTTGGAGCCAAGAAATATGTCCTTACACATTCCTAGGTGGCGAGTTTTAAAGGATGGGAAATTTGGAATAAAGATTCATCTTCAAGTGCGAATATTAGTGCAAAAGACCTCTTTAGAACTATATAAATTTAGATCCTTGAATGTGGGAAAAAGGTTGGAAATTTTGAAAAGTAGAATTGTATTATAGGTACAATAACCTAAGAAGAAACATGTTCGATCACAAAGATGTTATTTATAGGTGTTTCCATGTTGGAAGCAAAGAAGAGAATGAAAATGTGTGATAAATTTCAATCTTGTTTTGAAGGTAGTGAATATTTGGCCTCTCTTCTTGGTGGAGTTTTTTTTTCTTGCAATGCGTAATGTCACAGGTAATTTGATGCTAGTAATGAGCTCATATGGTTTAGAGGATTCATATGATGCTTTTAGATGTTATTTTTGGCTTTCAATTTGAGCTCCAATGTTCTTTAAGGGAGTATCTATTTTTAGTAAGTCACCCAATCATGTTTGTTTATCATCTTTCTTCATAAGGATCACTCCTACACAGTCATATTTCAATTCTAATGCATTTTGACCATTGTGACTAATTGAGTATATAACTAATTTATATTTAATTATTTTCACTAAGGTTGCCTTTTTAATTAAGTATATTTGTTAGGAACCTCATTGTTATAGCTCATGAGAAAGAGAATGAAAAATTTTAAATGATGGGGCACTTAAAAGTGACTTACGTGATGGAAATGTTTTAAAAGTATATTTAATCACTTTTTGGAGTTAAAAGGCTTAGTAAATTAAAAAAACATGATTTTAACAGGAAATTTCTAGAAAGTTTAGTGAAAACCTTATAAAAAGGGGGATGCAAAGCTCATTTGGTATGTGTTTATCCCTCAGAGGCTCATGCCTAAATAAGGGCAGTTAGGAAGCTTCACAAGCATGGAACAAATTGTGCCCTATGAAATAACCTCAATTTTTAGAAGTTGAATCTTCATGTGGGGTGTTTGGGGAAAAAGGAAGGGAGAAAACATTTACAAAAAACCTAAGTTAAGGGAGGCAATTCACCATATCAGATCTTACTGGATGGGGTTAATAATATGTAAGATGAAACTTGTAGGGGTTTGACCCTTCCTGGTTAGAGATTCATATCTTTATTCCCCCAGACATGATGCACCATAAACCCTTCATTATTGGATGAGAGAAAAAGATGCCAAAGTTGCAAGCCACATGGAAAAAATATTTAGATCCCAACCATGGGAAGCACTTGAAAGGGTCCGAATAAAGACACAAAACTACAAATTAGTGTGCAAATCATTTCACCCACGGACACACTATAAGAGTTCTATCTTTGAGTAGAATTTAAAAAAGAGGCTCCAAGAATGGGCTCTTGCTTCCAAATAAAAATAGTTCACATAAGGGTCAAATGAAAAAAAATACAACCCCTAAGACAAGCCTTCCTGAGGGGCATGCTGCAAAAGGTACAATCTGTCCCTCATTCTAGATGCATTATGAGGAGAAAGACTTGTTCATGTCATTCATGATCATAAAAATAACCAGATAAATAAAAGATGATCACACCAACATAAGTAAAATAGATTAGATTTGTACAAAATTAACACAAGAAATATTAATTAACAAAAGGAGAAAGGCAGTATGGGAACAATCCCCATAATTCATTAAGAGAAAACATGCCAAGGATGGAGAGTGCGCTTCAGGAAACAAATGTTAAAACATATGCCCTTGACCAAAAATCCATAGAGTCATTTGATATAAATTAAAACCTTTGCAAATTTATAGATATTTTTTAACTCATTGAAGAAAATTCCAATGTCCAACCTCTATTACAGGAAAGTCCCTCTGGTTTCATAGAACAACCTTCAATCATTTTGATCATTCTTTTGTTATAATAAAAGGCCATACCAAAAAATTAGGCATGGATATCTCAATCTCTCATGCTGCAGACAAGTGTGTCTTTTCTATTGGCTATTCACAACATGTTTTCTAGCTGAGGCTAAAAAAGAGAACTATGGTGGATTTAGTAGAGATTACCATGATTGCACAAGATAACCGAAAGATGCACACTTGGACAACTATAAAATTTTTCATTAGCTGTGGGAGTTATATGCTATGACATATTATTATAAATATGTGTCAATAGGCCCCATAGAGTTTATATGTTTGTGAGGACATGTGTCACCCTTATGGAACTTGGAGGGGAGAAAAATCTCATGGAAGGGTTTGAAATCCAAACTATCCAACATGTGTTGATCCTCATCGAGAGATTTGAATGATGCAAACGTGTTCTATAGGAGGTCCTCTCTTTTGATTTGGATGAACCATAAAAATTGAGGGTTGTGAGGATGACCCATGTAGATAGAGTATATAGTTTTTGGTGATTTTTAGGGGATCTCGATATGCTAGGAAAGACTTGGATCTCTATTTATTTTGATCAAGTGTTTATCCATTGGGTTTTGAAAAGAGTGCTCACTTTAATTTTATCTGATCAATTATCTTTAGTGAGCTTCTGGTTTCATTCCTTTTATGCTAGAAATATCTGTAAGAAGAAATGAATGCTAGGGATTTCTCTTAAAAATTAGAAAAAAAACATTAATAGACATCACAGATCAAACTAGAAGGTCCAAAGCGTAGAGGAATCCATAAAAGAGCTCTACAAAGGGGAGGACAAAAACAAAATATTACAAAAATTCACCAAAATAGTCATTAATCCTGTTATCATTAGTCAAGCAATTTTAGCAAGCATGATAGAATAGAAAGACCACTATAGGCTTAACACAAACATTTCATCTAGGTTCGTGGGTTCCCTACTTGACTTAGGGGAACCTAGGGATGCAATACTATTTTTCATCATGGGAATGTTTGGTAGAGCCTAATGTGAAGGCATTGAGTATGTATTGGATGTGGATCATTATGGGATTGGGTTTCCACTGGCAACTGACTTGAGGATTTTCCTTGAGAATGGAGCAGAGGTGCCATGAGTTCCCTTTGTTTCAAACATCCACTACAGACCTCTCAATGTGCATCACTAATATGCATGATACATGGTCAATTTTCCAAAGAAATACATGGAACCAAATGTGAAAATGGACAAAGAGTAGTTGGACAAAGAAGCATTTGTGGGCACCCAAGAGTGTGGATGTTTGTGAGGACACATGTCATTCTATTTAAACTTAGAGGGGAGAAATCTCTCATGGAAGGGATTGAAACCTTGATTTTTTGATATGTGTCAATCCTCGTTGAGAGATTTGAACAATGTGAATGCGCTCTGTAGGAGATCCACACTTTTGATGTGTCTGAACCATGAAAATTGGGGGTGGTGAGGTTGACTCGTGTAGATAGAGTCTACAATATGTTAGGCTTATTATTTCTAATATTTTTCTCTATGAGATCCTTGTGTGGGTTCTTGAGTTGGATTTGGTTCATCTCAGGCTTTGTGAGGATGAAAACCTTTACAAAGGACATATAGAACTACAATGGTTTCAAAAGATCTAATTTGGAGGATTACTTAGTGATTTCACATAGGGATCACATACGGGCTTCATTTTGAAATATTTTAATTTTATTTATAGTCTTGAGGGAGCAGATAGAAATAATTATTTATAAATTTATTTCCCTTATTTGCTAACCACACAACCTAGGGAGTGGTGTGGTATAGAGGAAGGCAGTGCTTAGGTTTTGAAGAGGTCTTCATTGTTGGTTAGAGGTGTTTAGGCTCCACACTATCATTTTTATCTATTTCATGAGCTTTGGAGAAGTTAATGAAGGCTGGTATCCAAACTACAAGTGCTAGTTTGTTGATTTCAATACTAGTTCAGTCTATTTCATTGTTTCCTTTTTTGGGCATGCATGAATTATATATGTAATGATATTTATTGATTTGTATTGCTCTTGATTTTAGAAAAAAGCAAATTTTCTGATTAGAAATAAAATATGAAATTTTAAACTTCATATATTTCTTAGTTTTATAAATTTTATAAGTTCTTAAATCTTTACAAGATATTTTTAATACCTGTACTTTGTTTATCATCTCAAGACCATTACAAAACACAAAACAAGAAAAAAAAATAAAGAAAAATAGGGCACCATATGACACAATGGTTTCTCCGCATAAATATCGTGTCATGTGATGCTTTTATGTCATTCTTCTAGTCAATTTAAGTGTCTACATATTAAGTCTATTATTGTATCTTCATTGGTCTTAATTATTGTGCATTTTCCCCTTTTGAGTATGGACCAACTTTCCTTCCTTTATTTTTATGAATTTTTTTGTTGTATCTATCCTATCACACCCTTCATCTTTCCCTTTCTTTACCTTTGTATTTATTAAAATTTTGGACTTGTCTCTACTAGCATGCACATAGATCAAGATCTAATGACTCAAACTATACTATGATTCATGGTATTTTCAACCTTCAATTCTTGATATTTATACCTTTATTTTTGTGATATCTTCCGAACACTTCAAAACATAATATGATGTTAATAAAGGTCTATTTTTTGTGCCATATCTTTCAAATGTAGGGCCCCTCTTTCCTGTTTCATTGTTCAAATTTAGAATGGTCAAAATAGTTTGTGGTAATTTATTGATATTATTTTTTAAAAAAATAAAAGAGAAAACATATTTATATAGGGATTACATCTAAAGCTTACACAAATCCCTTTTAAAAATCTATTTTAAACACTTATATTGCAGCGTGGAGATAAAGAACTAGACCTTAGGATAATACACACAACTGCGGGGGGTGAATCAATTGTGTCACAATATCAGCAACCTTAAACTTGTGTGTATATATTTTGTACCTGATAAGAGAGACACAACACTTCAATAAGTCATTATGTTAGTGTAAAACAAAGATTAGTGAGCATATAAGAACAAAATCCTAACATCGACCTATTGCTCCCTATCTAGGAAGAGTTTGAAAAATGCCATAATCATGC
>MU224465.1:1038113-1058061 GCA_018584345.1 Thuja plicata
CATGATCTCCTTACACACAATTCAAGATGCCGACACATCAACATTATTTGCAAGAAATACATTTTACAAAACAAATAATAAGAATAGGAATTATCCAAGGTTGAGACACCTTATTCCTAACACATATCAGCCTCTAGGGAAACCATTCCATCTTCATCAGTCAAAGGAAAACCATCCAGTTGCTCAATGTATAATTCTTCTAACTCTCCATTAAAAAATGCATACTTAACATCCATTTGATATACCTTGAAACTTTTGTAAGTAGGATATGCAAGAAACATTCTAACAACTTCAACTATAGAAATAGGAGAAAAGGTCTCTTCAAAATCAATACCTTCCATATGAGAATATCCCTTACAAACAAGTCTAGCTTTGTTCTGAACCACTTCACCATCTTTATTCAATTTGTTTCTGAATACCCATTTAGTACAGATCACATTCTTGTCTGCAGGTCTAGGAACAAGAATCCATGTCTTATTTTTTTCGATATGTTCCAATTCTTCTTTTCTTCATCTACACTCTTAGGCTCGACCTTAGAAATCAAAGAAATTTCACTCCTAAAAATTCTTCCTCTAGACTGAACATCTTTGTTTTTATCACCAATAATATGATTCTCTGAATGATTTAACTTTACATATCTTAGAGTCTTTGGATTTGCATTTGTAGTTTACTCTTATCTTTCCAAATCTTCCTCATCTTCATTCTTCTCTACTGATCCAATATGATTTTGTTTCTGATTCTATGCTTGCACAATCTAACTTTCTTCTTCATCATCTGATTCATAACTACAAGATCTAATTGGTTTATGAAAACTTTCACCCACTTTCACATTAACACTCTCAATCATCTTTCTCAATCTAAGATTATAACATTTGTATGCCTTTCTTCTTATTATAATAACCCATAAATATTTATTCATCACTTCTAGGATCAAATTTCCCTAAATATTCATCTTTCTTAATGTAACATTTTCTTCAAAAGATTTTGAAATACTTCACAGTAGGAATATGACCATACCAAAGCTCATAAGGAGTCTTACTAGTACCATGCTTGATTTGAGCTTGGTTCAATGTATAGACCATTGTGCTAACACTTTATCTCCAATAGATCTATGAAATATTTCCTTCAATCATCATATTCCTTGTAGTATCAAGGATTGTTCTATTTCTTCTCTATGCAATTCCATTATGCTGGGGGGTTTGTGTAGCATAAATTTGTCTCTTTATCCCATGCTCTTCACAATATGCAGCAAACTCTCTACATGTAAACTCTCCACCTTTGTCAGATCTCAGCCACTTTAGTTTCATACATGTCTCAGTCTCAACCATATCTCTAAAGATCTTGAATTTGTCAAATGCCTCATATTTTTATTTCAAAAAATTTAATCCACATCATCCTTGAATAATCATCAATGAATAGGATAAAGTAGCTATCTCTATAATAACTTCTAGTTCTAGTAGGACCACATAAATAAGTATGCATTAAATCTAACAATCCACTCAAAGAGCAAGTATCACTTTTGAAAGTAGATTTAGTTATCTTACCCAACTAACATTCCTTACACATCACATTAGTAGGTTTCAACAATTTAGGTAATTCTCTCACTATATTTGTAGTACTTATCATCACAATGTTATCAAAGTTCACATGAAAAAATCTCTTGTGCTACAACCTATTATGATCAATCTTAGCAATCAAACATCTATTCTCTAAAATTTTCAAGTAAAATACATTACCTCTAGTCTTTGTACTTGATATAATCTCGATTCCAATGATTCCTATGATTCTACACATTCCATTCTTGAATTCCAACTGATAATTATCAACTAATTATCCAACACTCAATATATTATGTCTTAAACCTTCAACATATAGAACATCATCAATATTATTTTTACCATCAAGTGTAATCAAACCTCTTCCTTTGATCAAACAGGGAGCATTGTTACCAAATCTAACAACTCCACCATCATAATCTTTAAGCTTCAATTTTTTTATTTTATCTCTGTTCATGTGATATGAACATCCACTGTCAATAATCCAGTCTTCTCTCATATCTACATGTGTAATCAAGGCTTTATATTTATTAGGATTCTTATCTCTAATAGCTATGAACACAATCTCATCTTCACTCTTCTTAGATTCATCATCTATTGTTCCTTCGTCAACGACATAGTAACACTTCTTCTGATATTTAGATCTGAACTTCTTTTTCTTGTACTTAGGCTCTTTGTTAGGACATCTAGAAGCAATGTGACAATCTTATTACATGAAAAAAATTTCAAAGGCAACTTTCCTTCATACTTACAAGATCCCTTAGCTAATTTCATTGAAAATAGCGCTTCAAGCTCTTCAAGCTCTCTTTCTTATTTCTCAATTTGTTCCTATTGCTTAGAATATATACCAAGCTTAGATGAACTTTCTCTAGGGTCATATCCTTTCTTATCCTTAGAAATAGTATCTTTAAATGAAGATTCAACTTTAGGCAATCTATCTCCAAATTCACTCATTTCAAAACAAGATAACTTACTAATCAAGTATCTCTTATCACACTACTCAAAGTTATGATTTCTTCAATAGAAACAACTTTATGATTGTAAGCAGGAGGAAAGGATCTCAGGATCTTGGGAAAAATCTCATTCTCATCCAATATTTCACCAGCGCATATGATTCTACAAATAATTTTGGTGACCTTATTCACATAGGAAGTAATGTTCTCATCTTTACTCATCCTGACTGATTCATATTTACCTTTCAGACTTTGTAGCTTGGCTTGTTTTACAAATGCATCTCCTTCATATAATGTCTCCAACTTTTTCCATACTTCATGTGCAGTCTCCAATCTTAGAATGTTTGTATACTCAACATCTGATAAGGCACTCTTCAAGGCTTCTTTTTCTCTCATATTGATATCTAATTCTTTCTTCTCATCAACAGTCATGGTAGATAGATCAACATGAGGTTTTCAATCCTTATTTGTAACAACCCAATGTTCTTCACTAAGACACCTCAAGTGTGTAATCATTCGGTCCTTCCATATAGTATAATTGTTTCCTTCAAATCATAGACTATCCTTAAATGTTGACATCCTGGATCTCCTCAAGCGGTCAAGATTCTGAAAGATGACACTAGCTCTGATACCAATTATTAGACCTTAAGATAGTATACAAAACTGAGAGAGCGGGGGTGAGTCAGTTGTGTCACATTATCAACAACCTTAAACCAGGTTATAAAATTTAATCTAAGTTTGAATGATAAACATGTAAGAAATATCTCAACATAATAAAAAAAACATAACACCAATATTTTTGATGTGGAAACCTTATTAGGGGAAAAACCACGGTGAGGATGAAACCCACAAGATGAATGTACTCTATTAAAACTCCTATACCCTGTTAGGAGTATTACAAAGGGGAATGCACATGCATTTAGGAACACTTCCTAGAGCTTATTTCTCAACTACAACAAGGATCTCAATCCCAAGCAAGGCTCACTGCCTTACAAAAATATATGATTACAAATCATAGAGGACATACTATCCAAACTCACAAACTAACAAGCAACATCTCTGATATGCCAAAATAGTTCCAATGAAGTACAACAAATCTCTGCCTCAATTGCATATTCCACTCATACCTCTTCTCTTAAGCATCTCACACTCTCTCCATAGTTTCATAATTACAAATGATTACATATATATACACATTACAACAATTTATCCCAACTAGGTCGGCCTGGGACCTAATTACAAAAAATAATTCATTACTTCTCAATAATCAATGCGATCCATTGAATTTTAGCTAAGACATAACAAAGATCCATAAAAATATCCTAAAAAACACTCTAGATCTTTAGATCACACCACAATCCTTCACAACAAACTACATCTCCAAGTCGTCCAAGAACATCCACACACCACAAGAAAAATCTTCAAACCCGATCACATAATCCAATGCGATCTAGCAACATGAATAGAACATGATCAACATACATCAGCAAGCAATGTGAAATACCAACACATTATCAAGATCAATACCAAGACATCATCAGGATCAACTCTTGACATAGAATTCATTCACTTCTTAGCTCCGTTGATCAGGAACACTAATCAACAAGCATAGTCATAAAATAAAAATAGCTTGCTAGCATCCAAATCAAAAATCACTCGAGCTGAGGACACACATCCATGTCTTGAACTCACCACTAGGTTAACAACCAATAATATTTCTAAACTGATCCACATCGATCCAAATATTAAAACACTGCCACAAACTAAATAACCAAAATATCTATCTCTGATCAATCCATTATAACTCTCTCAAATCATCATTCGAACCTATGTCACTAGAATATAATCAAGTACATACATCCCTGAATACAACTATACGATCACAACATTAAATCTTCAATATTAGTAGGAATATGTTGACATCAATGCCAAAACATTAATGCCAACACATATATGCACAATCTGAACAACATGTCAACAATATCCAATAGATAATACCTAACTAGTACCTTATTAGTTTTAGAGAGAAATTTGGTTTTTGAAGTTAAATTTGAACTTCATTAATTACATATCTAGCCATACTATATAATTGGTTTTAATTTATTTTCCTTTTTTATGAATATAAGATATTATTTCTATTATAATCATTGATGACATTACAAAACTATTTGATGGAAGAAAATCAATATTGATATAAGAATGGGTTTGAGAATTATATCAACTATTGTAGACACCCAAATTTATCTATACCTAGTCACACTTGAATTCAATCTATCTTAGCCATCAATTAAATAAATAACCATTAATTAATTAATTAGTTCATCCTTTACCTTATTCTTCACCCTTAATTAAATATTTTTTTTTATTTTTAATTAAGTTTAACCTCATCCTCTAAATCCTCCAACTAAACCAATTAATTAATAGTTACTTAATTAATTGAATTAGGATAGTTAATCATCATTACCATTTCCTCTAATAACTAAATCTACATCACTTTTAATCCACTTCCATTTAATTTTTGCCATTAAATCCATCTACATAAATACCAAAATCTAAACTTCCATTAGCTAACTCCCTCATAATCCCATGTGTAAGCATGCACACCTACCTTACTCCTTTCTTACACATGTATGAGCATGATCCTGACACATGTGTAGATACTTGACTTCTTACACATGCCATAAAGTAGCCACCATGTACACTTGTTATAGATGTTAGTTTCACACATGTATGAGAACACCTACTTTTATATTCCACAAGATACTCATCACATGAATATAACTTCAATCCATCACCCCATCTTCCTTAAATCCTATCTCAACTCCTATCTGTCAATTAGTAATGTAACTTGTGTATTGATTTTACATGAATATTCTTTAAATTAGAGGTCTCTCATCCCATTATATCTTCCATTCTTATCTTATTATTATTTCATTATTTTCTTGATTTATCATCCTAATCTTAACATAACTTTCTTGGTTTAATAAGAAACCACATTCCATCCAACATCACACATCACAAAGAGCACATCAAATAGATGAAGGGTGCACTCCATTTTTGGTCAATAGAGGAACAAAGTAAAAACAAGGTAAAATATTTCATTATTTCTTTAAATCTCTTTGTTTTAATCCCTTATTTATTTTCTTGTCTTTAATTATTTGATATGCATTTACAATATGAAGATACATAGTTTTATATCCCATTTTATATTTAGAATGTGATGGTAAATCTTGAAAGGTTCATTATAGTAATCATTATTTTATCATTTTTTGTCAACACAAGGTGATTTGGAGCTATCGATGGTCATATTTTTTTGGGGGTTGAAGATGATAGTTTGGTCTCTGAGTGTTGACAATGATTAAGATGTAATTCCCTACCATATTTCTATATTAAGATCAATTTCACACACTTGAAAAGTAGATACCAAATTGGAAGCAAGCATTTTCTCTACCACACAGTTGTAGAAATAAACTTCCAATTATAAATGAACATATAATCTAGCATTTACTTTTTACACTTGTAGAAAAAGTATTCAATAAAAAAATCAAGCACACATGTGAAATCTAATCAAAGAGAAATTTAAATACCAAATCAATACTAAAAGGACAAAATTCTTTGTTGAAAGAGAACTATCGTGTTTTCGATTTAGGATTTTTATCATTTTTTAAAATGCCTATATGTTAACAAAGAAGATAAGGTATAAAGCTACTCAAAACACAATACATTATGACAACA
Organism: Thuja plicata; assembly: GCA_018584345.1. Lineage (NCBI taxonomy): Eukaryota > Viridiplantae > Streptophyta > Pinopsida > Cupressales > Cupressaceae > Thuja > Thuja plicata. The sequence goes on from MU224465.1 coordinate 1,044,358, forward strand.
TCCACTAAATAAAATTTAGAATTTGAAAACATAAGTAAATAAAAGACAACTAAGAACAAGCTCCATTTGGTTGAACTCTCTTGGAAGGATCTCTAGAGCTACTACACAATAAAAAATTCCTCTTATTCACCCTCGAGTGAACCACATGTAGGCAAAATAATAGAGAAATATAGATTATATATCAATATTAAAATAATAAACTAAAAACTTGTAAAGAGGCAACTACCCCCTTATATTTTGAGCCTTATTTTCCTAAGCTAAAATCTAGGACTTAAATTAAAGATTCGACTAGCAAGAGACTTAGCTTATCTTATATTTTTTTCTTATAGTTTGATTTGCAGACTCATGCTCACAAAAATTGCCACTATCATAACTAGGAGAAATTCTTTCATTGACACATCAAATACATTAATGTCACAATTAATTAAGAGGTCCTTTAAGAGACACTTATGTTGATCTAAAAGAAGTGGAAATAATTAATATCGAGATAACCAGAAGCCTTTATCACACGTTAAATCAATCAATCCAATAATTGGAGAGTGAAGTTAGTCAAGACATTATTAGCAAGGAGAAATTATGGATGAAAATAACAAAATGGAGTATTGAGATTGATCTTGAAGTTATGAAACCTATTTTAGAGTTTGTAATCTTCTCTAAATTCAACATAGATTCTCCTCAACTCTTGAGGGGTTCAAAGGAATTAGAACTTGGATCTTGTAGTTGATTTCTCATAAAAATATACATGCACTATTCAACAAGAAAACATTCAAACATTCTGAAAAATCTACCCATGCAAGAATAATCACTTTAAAACACAAAAATCTACTTACCCTTTCAATAGTTGAAAGGTTTAACAACACATTAAATAAACATCAAGTCCTTTTAAAATAGGGATATAGAAAAATATTATATGAGAATAAAATGATATCATCAGAGCCCATCATTGATGTTAATATGTAACCAGTGTATTAAATATGAGTTATTTAAAATATGATTTGCATATGTATTTTTGACTAGGGAATTAAATATCGTAATTATCAACTACTTCATGATGTATGTACATCTCATACACATGCTATTTAAATCATTATTTTAATTATTGCTTACAACTATCATAATATGAATAACACATGATAAAAAGTGCCAACCATGACATCTCAATATTCTATCCAAGTGAGATTCCCTTTTCTTTGTGGGAATATATAATAAATCATTAAACTATAACTGATACTTGAAATGTGTATAATATAGCTAGTCTCCTACCCTAAACCCTACATGAGAACCCAATAAATTAACATCAAGGTGTACAATATCATTATGTAATGTGACATTATGTGAAAGACTATTATGAACATTAACAAGGCTAATATGAGAGATTAAAAAATGTAATCATAAAAAAAATCATCAAGTATAAAAGAAGACAATTCATTAAAACCATATGAATATATAGACATAGGATATCATGACATAGAATAGCGGTTTCCATTAAAAGGTGTAACAATGTCATAAGAGTAGATCATGAAGATTTAAGTTCATTAGAGTTTTTCATTATAGGTGTATACTTAACATAATATGAGGCCTTACTACTTATATGTTCATCACTAACACAAGCCATAAAATAAAAATGAAAAATATGAAACAAAAAAAAATGAAGTATATGTGTTGACTAAATTGAAGGAGGGAAAAGGTACATGATAGAATAAAATTTCCATAGGAAATGTATCTTCATTTTATATAACATGTTATGAAGTTATCAAGGATGCAAGAATCATACATCACAAAATAAAGAATTATGTCAAATTAGAAATGCACGCACATATCTCATCTAGTAAAATGACCTATGAGCTTGGTCATGATGATATATTTTTTTAAGGGTGGTAAATTATGATCAAATAGGTAGATATCACTACATACTTTCAAACCAGAGTCAAGATTTAATAAGCCAAGAAAATTGAGTGTGAATCCAAAATCCAAGTAGATTTCAAATAGAACTTGATGTAATAAGGAAACCAATTCTAAAATTTCTAATTAAAACGAAGAGCCAATCCTAGGTTGTGAAGGTATATCAAGTTCACTAAAAATATAATGAAAATAACAAAATTACATGGATTATGTAGGCTAATTAATTTAGTGCAACCAAATAAGAAACATTTAATATAGATAATGACATTACCTTATTGATAACTAAAGTAAATTAAATGTAAGGATTAAATAAGTGGATACGAGGTACTTAGCTCTAGGATTACTGATGCGTAGAAGTTGTCATATTAAAAAATCATTTCATTATCCAAAGTCAACTATTATTTTTTGACAAATGCTTTGGAATTTATACAAACTAAAAAATATTGTTCTTTGCAAGTTTGGTCACGATTTCCATAAAATCAATTCACCAGGTGGGATTGATTAATGCCACATGAGAATAATTTGACAAAAATGTTTGCCTAAAAATTTGCTAGCCTTTTCTTTGTAAATATTCGAATGTATCACATGGTGGTGTATAGGACAATCATTCAAGAGTTTGCTAACTCAATAAGTGATTAGGTCTCCTAGGTTAATATGTTGGTAAGTGGATTGATGTTCATGAACTATATCAAAGACAATATTTACAAAAGCGCAAGAGGCTTATATGATGTCAATATAAATATGATTAATTTATTTAAAGATCATTTGGAATTAAATTGCCATTTAGCAATGTTTCATTCATGAAATTGAATGTGCATGAATGTCTTTAAATACCATGACATATTAACGCGTGACCTAAAACATGTGTTAGTCAACTCATAGTAGCTAGTAGAAAGAGATGAGAAAGTTGAAGTTTGAATTTCACCATTAGAATATTGGGGTTCATTGTCGCGCTCCTCAAGATTGGCTTAGATCAATTTCAAGCCACACGAAAATGATGTACAAAGATAAAATGATGGTCTTGAGATAAAGAATAAATGTGTGATAATGAGTGTTAATAGAGGTACTATAAGGATAAGCGGATAATAGATGTATAAGAACAATTTTAATCAAATAAATGAAAATAGAAGTAATATAAGGATAAACGGATAATAGATATATAAAAACAATTTTAATCAAATAAATAAAAATAAATAAGTATTGAACTATAAACCAAACTCAACACTAGAATATATCACTTGTTGGCATCAAAATAACAGCCAATAACCTAAATATACTAATTTATATACAATAGTTATGAAAAAGTTGAATATCATCATCTACAACCTCTTCTTCACATCATATTCATAAGTCTCTCTTTAAAAGAATAACTTCATTCATAAATATATGGTTGATGGAAGCCATGACCTGACATTTCTTCAATTTTATTAGCTATTTCCTTGTTGGATGCCTTCGAACCTGACAAATCATGGACTTAAAATACACACCCATTAACCAACAGTTGTTCAAGACTTAAAAGACTGACCCATCTAATCATTTCAATGATACCCATTCTTAAAGCAATAATCCAAGATCAGATACATCCGCACAAAAGAATATTGTTGAAGAAAGCAATCATTTCAAACACCCAAATGAATTCATATCTTAATAAAGATACAAATTCTTGGATAAAGGTTGAATTTATTAATGATCCAAATGCGCACTATCCAAACTTCTGATAGAAATTCAATGAGAGACTTACAGACAATATTAGTACCAGATTTGTGACGTATGGTGGGCGTTCAATTTTCAAAGGAACAGTGGACTGAAATGACTGAGACGTTCAATTTACAAAGCAACAGTGGACTGAAATGACTGAGACGTTGGAGATTTATACCTAAAATTGTTAGATTGATTATGCTCTCTACAAATATTTTGTTTTTGGCTTTTCTGCGTATGTATATGATATTAAAATTGACCTATACCTAAATTGTAGGCGCCGAAAAAGGTGCAGAGTTCGACTCTCAACTACTTCCGCATTATGATAAGGTAATAATGATACACACGCCAAATAATTAATTCATTGAATAAAAGTACAAGTTGACAATGTCTGCACATACGTCCACGTTCCTGTGTAAATCGTGAGGTAGCCATTTTTTTTTTCAAAATAAAAGGGATTTCATAGCGCTCATGGTTAGTGTACGTTTGTGATGAAAACAATGTTTGTAATATAATACCTAGATTTAAATAGTAATACAAACTGAAGTTTTAGAGTTTGGAATCAATGGCTAAAATGTTTTGGTGAAAAGTAGATACATAAGATGGCAATAGATGTAGATACAAATTGATAGAAGAGCAAAAGATTCATAGAGTGGTTGTAGCGGTGATCAATTTGAATGTAGGCGAGTGAGAGATGTCTCAAGCTCTTAAAGACGTAATAGTAATGCTGATGTAAGTCATGTAAGGTGCAAAGGCGATGTGAGCTCCAAAAATGTCTACTAGAAGGAGAGTACATCAAGTGTCAATCAATCACTTGATTCTTCACCCAATCTCTTCCAACCCAAATTCCTTCAAAAGAGATTAGAATAGAGGAGATGTAATGGAGATAACAAAGGATTTTCAACCCTTCATGTTGCATATAAAGTACTAGAGAAAGAAATTTGAGACAAACTCTCATTTTTGCACTTTGCAACATCAAACTTTGAAACGATCCTCAAACCAAAAGGAAACTAGTTTGCAATTAGGCTAACAAGGAATTACAACCACCTTTAGGTAAGGTTCTTATACCTATATTTGATGGAATTATTTTCTCTCACGTGCTTGGATTTATAAAATACCCACATACTTGTCTCTATATCCAATATGTGAAGAAGCCATCAAGTTTGCTTCCCTCCATCTAGAAGGGGTAGCCCACAAATGCTGATACCATGTTTTAGTGACACATGGGTAGTCTTATTACTACTTTTGGGGAGTCCAACCAAAGGATGGTTGAAATATGTGATACGGTTGATCCAAAAACTCACTTTCAAGACTTGACACACTTAAAACATTGTAGATCAATGGAACACTATACATTTGATTTTTAGAGGACAACTACCAAAGTTCCTCATGTTTCTAAGAAAATGATTATGCTTGTTGGTCATGGAAAGATTAGTAAAGCCACAAAAGAGATTGGTAAAACCATTAGAGCCTTCCACTCTTCAAGAGGCAAGCAAAAGGGAACTTGATTTAGAATCTTCTTTACCTCTTGAAAATAAATGCTATGCTAATGCTCCTCATCTAAATTAGAAGAAATTCCAAAGGGAGAATCAAACATACAAAAAAAATTTCCATCATAAAAAATAAACGAAAATAATAAAAATGAACTCGAGAGGAAGCATTATTGTTTCCACTTAAAATAATGGGATCAAGGACACAATTAACCTGGTAGTGATTAGATACATTATATTGAAGTCATGTGTAAGATGAGAAAATAAACTTGAAGTTGAAGTTGAGAAGGAAAATGAAGAATTTGATGAAGAAGGAGAAGATTGAGGTTAAGGAACTCTTGCAACTCTCCTAGAACGTAAAGGTATAATTTATTCAGGATTCATTGAATGCTAGTAGGCCAAAGAATCACCATCTTGATCCGTAGAGGGGAAAACATTAATTTTGTAGATGAGGGCATGGTGGAAAGAAGGGGCTTAGCAACTTAGAATTCCAACAGATTCAATGTGATCGTGGTTGATGGTTTTACCATATCATGTGCACAAAGAATTTTATAGCTAAAATTTACCCTTGGAGATCATTTGATATATGAGGATTCCTACGTGGTTGGATTGGAGATAATGACATATTGCTTGGAGTACAATGACTATTATCTCTAGGAGAATTCTTATAGAACCTCAAATCAATGGAATTGATATTTAGAACTAAAGACAATAAATTAAATCATGATGGAATCTGAGATTGAGCACCCAAGTAATTACTACTAAAGGAATGAAAAGGTATTTCAAAAGAGGGCAAGTATCTTAGGTAGCCAACAACTTGATCACACAAAAATAATTATTTATAAATATAAAATATGATTACCATATTGATGTGTAAGCTATGTTTGAAAAGCATGACAAAAAATTTCAGGATATACTATTCCTTATAGTTATAAAGTCATGATCCACAAAGAAGAAAACAAAATAAGGCTACACAAGAGCTTTTAGATATGAGCCACATAAGGCCAAGCTTTGGCCCATTTGCCTCTTCAATAGTACTGTAACCACCCTAATTTGGTCTACTCTAACTAGAGACCCTATTTTCCCTAAGTGTGATCATACCCCTAATTATGTCAAGACAATTACTCAAATATTAGTATAATTCATTAAAATCAATTTAATCTCCTAAAAAATCAAAGTGATTTCATCACTAACTCTCATTAATTACATTGGCCTATTTTAAATCAAATCAAAACAATTAAATACTTGGCTAAAGTAATTAATTAAAGGGAATTAAATAATTCTCCCATTACAACTCCTCACTTGCAAAATGGAAAGTCAATCCATTAGCCAATGAGAGTTAAATTACTTGGACCACTCACATGGATCACCAAAGATTCAATCTTCACCTCTCTTCATAAATCAATCTTAACCACTCATTCCTCAAATTCTTCTATAAAAGAAATAAATTTTGAGCTCAATTGGCCCCTAATTTTAGAGTTTGAAAGTAATCTTATGCTGCTCTAATTTCTTAGAAACTAAATGCATTCTTAGCTCAATATTTACATAATTTCATAACAATCTTTTAGAGCATTTAAAATGAACTTTGCATTAGCATTTAGCTTGCATTCTCTTTGAATCTTCCATTCTAAGCTTGTTTTAGACGTCCAAAAATATTAATATTAATATTAATATTAAATTCCGTTGTTCATCTAACTATTTAATTTAATCAATTAAATAGTTTCATAGTTGGTATTTATCAATGGTCTAAATACCTATTCCAATGTATTTTATTTAAATACATTTGCCTCACAAAATCCCCTTTTTAATAAATTTATATTTATTAAAATTCCTCCATATTCGTAATTCTTCTAAACTATGATTTATTCAAATCTAATTTGAATTATAATCTAAACCCTAGCTACAAACCTATTAATCCAATCTAGAGACCTACCCTAAGCATACCTTATTCCTACTCTACTCCCATCACCTCATTTCCTAAGCATATTTCCCTACCTAATCACCCTCTAATCATACTTAAAGAGGTTATTCCTACCCCTTTTAAGGCTAATGGAATGCTCACTAACATGTGAGAATTCTCTCCAAAATGGACACCCATTCCTCCTTAAGGCTATTTACTCCTTTGTCCCACACTTGGAATTCTTGAGCCACTCAATATTTATTGTTATATTTAACTTCAAATTAGCCATCCCTTCAAGCCTATGTGTCCCTTATGTGGCTCTTATGTGGATGCCACATAGATGCCACATCATTCAATCCCTCCTCTTCTATCCCAAAAATCTATAAATAGAGGCCTCCTCTTACATTTTGATCTCTCATTTTGCTATTGTTATTATGCTAGAAATGTGCTAGGATTTCTATTGATAGTTGCATTGCTTTTTAGCATAAATCTCATAGATATTACATGCTAGGTTTCTTTGGCTAAAATAAATCATAGTTTCCTTCTTTCTTTGCATTTCAATATTATAATAGCTTAATCATTTGAGGATATTTGAGACTAGTTGCTCCATACTAGTTCTTGAATTCTTCTCTCATCATCCATTGTTGCATTTTGAATCAATCATAATCATTCTACTTGGGGAAGTCTTGATATTGTGTTTGAGAGAGCACATTCACACCTCCATAAGAGAGAAAATCAAACAAGCCTCTTGGGTGCAACTTGTTTTAGCTCTATTCGATAATATGAGGATACTTTTTATGTTTCATGCCTGCTTTTAATCTCATTTGAAATTTGGATGCTAACTCTTTAATGATTTCTTGTTTGTGAGTGATTGCAGGCTAACATTTTCCTCATACTACATTCTGGCATGCCCGGTGGGACCCACGTCCCTAAAATCCTTCTAATTTTCTTGTCTTCTTCTTCCAATTTCATCAAACACGCGGATCGACGTCTACGATTTACGCAGAGGCGTCTGCGCAAACGTCGGTTCTCTTTGAACTATCATTTGGCGTCTGCGCTGAACCAACGTCTGCAGCCTGCATCGGCGTCTCCGCCTAGCACTATTTATTTGAGACTTTCCAAACATAGTTTTTCATTTTTTAAGATTTATTGTCTTTCCCACTACTTTTTTGTAGTTAAGCATTCTATTTTTTAGCAGTGATCAATCTTACAAGCAGTTATAATGCCAAATTTTTATTAAGGGAACAATATCTTGATAATTAATTAAAGAACACTAGCTTTTAAATTATTGGATAATCTCAAAATGGCTAAATTTGATGAATTTGAAGACTAAGAAATAAGGAAAAGTAACCTTTTTGCTATTTTTGTTGTGTTTTGTGAAATTGCAGATACAACAACGTCTGTGGAAATGCAGGTTCCTATTTTGGCATCTGCGCAAATGCCAATTCAAAAAAAAACATCGATCAGTGTCTGCATTGCACAAATTGACATCTCTACCTGGTATAACAGTTTCCTAGTTTTCTATGTTTTTTGGCATATTTCCTGCATTCTGTCATTTTTAGAACTAAAACACAGAACCAACGTTTGCGCCCTGAATCGACATCTGCGCTTTGACAGACTTTTATTGATCATTTTTGCTAACAACTTTTGAGTGGTTTTGTGATAACGCTTGTCAAAGGCTAAAATATCAAAAATACTAACCAATTGTGTTGCAACACCGCTTGCCAAAGACATAAACTCGAAAGATTACTCACTATTTGTCTTGCAGGTTGCCTCAATTTAAATCAACTAAACAACTGTGCTTGTTAGCATTTTCTAGGAACATAGACTAATTAGATAGATCTTTTTGTCTAATCCAAAGCAAGTGTTAGGGGATTATTCTCTCTTCCCTTTTGAGAAGATCAGAAACCTAGACGCATTTGCTTTTTGTTAAACAAATAAATCTTTGGGGAATGAACAAAATTGTCTCGCATGTCTGTGGAGAAAATGATACTGAATAGGAGAGTATGCTCTTTTCCCCTTGTGGGAAAATCAAAAATCCAGACTCCTTTTTGTCGCTAATCCAATTTTATTTTCAAGTTAATCCTTTAGATGGGCCTGCCAGTTGAGGGAAAAATCTCCCGCAAATGACCCACGTGAGAACGAGGTGTAAGTCACACCACTCCAACTCACGTTAATCAAATTTACTCTTTGGGGTTAAAGCCTTGGGAGTCAATTAGAATTTGAGCTTATACTCGATTCTCGTCTAACTTAAGTGCGGCCTCGCGGTCTTAATCACATTTACGTGACCACTTTTGTCAAGAATCTCTATGGGGCTATACGCTTGAATCATGCTTGCACGGACATAGAGGATACAACTGAATGGAGACCCTTACTAGACACTCTAAGCATAGAAGCTACCCGATTCACCTCCGAATGGTGATTTATTATAGTGCAAGGGGAGGGAAGAATCTCCCCTCAAGATTCCCATCATATGTGTCCCAAGGTATTGTGTTACGGAAGAGATCACAGGGCAACAATACCTGGAAAAAAGGCAAAAACATGAGTGCCCTTTCGGGGGTGACACTGTTGTGTGAGCTGAAGGACTACCAAGCAATGGGGCTATAATATTTCATGCGAAGCCAACTCCTTAGGTAGAATTGTGCTTGAAGTGTTTGAAGAACATTGACAAATCCAAAACACAACAGAATACCTAATGAACAAAATTTGCTACTTGCTTGTATCCTTCAAGGTTGCTTTGTCCCTTGTCAGATTGTTTTCAAGACACATGCCTATTATTTTTCTAATTTGACTGTTATAAAACTGGTTCCTTCCATGGAAAAAATCTATTGACAATCAGATAGCGATCAAAATTTTAGCCAAATCATTCAAACACTGTCCTTTTTGCATACTACCGTGAACTTCAAAATCTGCCAGAATCTTGGAAATGCGGTCTTTTATGAGATATGTCCTAAACCCTTCAATTGCTCATCCAAAATCAATAGTTTTTATAGGACATGACCGATTCCAAGAAGCACAAGAAGGTGAAAACTCTGTTACCCCCTGTGCACAGAGAACAGAAGAATACAACCCAAGAGGCTACCAAGTACCAACACATAGTTGATTCCATCAAGAAAGAAACTCATAAACAAGAACAATTCGACAAAGTGATATACAACAACAAGGTTGCTCGCTTCATGGGTAAATATCATCTAAACGCTGCTTTTGTTAGATTTGAACAATATGACTGGCTGGTCTCCCACCACAAACACACATTCTTAGTCTTCTTAGGATCACTTAGCTTTCATTTCTAGGACCTTCCTTAGGTTGTCATCTTTAGGAGAACATCACACACTCATCCTAGCATAATCCAAATCCAATCCTAGTCAACCTAGCATCATCCTAATCATCATCCAAGGCATCCCTAATTGCATCCCTCACTTGGTATTGTATCCCTTTTTGAGTTTCTTAGAACCTACATCTTAATCAAAACCCCATCTTTGGTTGTCCTTAAAGTAAGCACTGTTTAGGATAACCCCCTTTGTAGTTGCAACCACATCACCTTGATCAAAAGGTTGGTTCACATTGATAGAGAATCCTATCTGCCGAAGACCACAAGTCTGTCTTAGGTAGACAATCACATCCACTTGATCTTACACTAGGGAGAGCAACCATTAATCCTTGCATACATCAAGTCATCCTTAATCCATATGAGCATACTCATCACCCTAGATGCATTCTAGTCCTAGAACCATCATCCTTAGATTCCTACGCACATCCTTGCATTACATCTTGCATCTCATATTCCCTTAAGATAGTCATTTCATGCCACCTATTACACGAGGAAGAACATGGACCCTAATCTTTTCGCTAGTTCATCTAATCCTACAATTGACAACACTAATGCCATGGTTACCTATGCCGCTAAGAAGAGGAAGAACATGGACCCTAATCTTTTCGCTAGTTCATCTAATCCTACAATTGACAACACTAATGCCATGGTTACCTATGCACCTCAGCCCAACGAACACATTGAGCACATGTGGGTAGATAGTAATGAGACTCCTACCACGAGTACCATAGAGACGTTTATCAATCATCCAGGGCATGTCCACATGGTAAATTCCATGAGTGGACATAACAATAGTCAGGTACTCTTGGACATTCAACAACAAGGACTTCAAATCCTGCCTTGAATTATACCCACACTTGTCACACGACCTATGACACTTCCAGGGGAACGTAATCATCCCACTAGAAACAAAGTTTTTGATCCACTTCAGTGAGCCCTATAGGTGGGAACTCTTATTGCAAAAGTAGTACAACCTTCCATCCCACCCTCCATAATGCACATGACACCTTCATCTACCTCGGGAGCCCCACCTCCTGATCCAACATCAGCAGGATAAATGATACCCCCTATCGCTACGCAAGAACCTCCTCAATTCACAGTCACTCTGCTTTCACAAGCATTCCCAAAATTTGTAGCACAATTTCCACCACCACCAGTCAACACTTAGCAAACCACCATTCCACCCATCCCTACTCAGCCCATTCAAAGTGCAACAACCAGTTCACAACATCAAAGCACCCAAATCTCCATGCCTATTTCGCCTTTCTTAACATCGCATACCTGCAGCAACAAACACACTTCAACACAGGCATGCCACCCACCAATACCTATAACCAACCCTTATTTCTGCAAGGTTCCACCTTCCCTGCTCCACTAGCAATGCAACTGCAACGTGCGCCAATAGTTCTGCCTCAACCGCAAATCAACCCAAATCCTCCCATGCAACAATCATCTACGAATCCCTTCACCATACCCCAAATTACCATCCAACAAAAGTAACAACCAATCCAACAACAACAACCCATCCAACAACAACAACAACCTATTCAATAATAACAACCAATCCAAAAACAACCAATCCAATAGCAATAACCCTCCCAATAGAAAAAATAAGCAATCCAATAGTAGCAACAACCTATTCAGCAGCAATAACCTATTCAACAACAAAAATCCATCCAACAACCATCCCAACAACAACAACCACAACAGAAAATTACCAACCCATTTACATCCCAAGAACAAATCAACCCCTTCGCAGTTGTGCAACCCATCATCCAAACTACCCAACAGTCGCAACCACAAAACACAGGGGGAAAATCCTTTTATGGCACAATCATTGCAACAGTTTGCTAATCCTTTTATCCAACCCACACAACAACAAAAAACTCATTCCGCCAACTACCTAGCAATGTCATCTACTGCTGCATCACAAACAATTCCACCTCCACAGTAATTCAGTGTTCCTAGTAACACCAATTACCTCGCTACATCCACTGGGGGCATTCCATTGCAGAGTACCTATCCTACACCCTATGCAGGTGCATGAAAGGCTCAGCCCACTTATCCAATGCCTCAACAAATACAAGCATACTTGCAACAGTTGCAACAACCTTATCAAGCACCGCCACCTCCTCCACTGCAATATTCCCCTTAGCCGCAACTTCCACCACAAAAACCCATATACACTGACCAACAACCATCATATCAAACACAAAAATATCCCCTACAAGATCCCCCATATTCACCATTCAATCCACATCAGATTCAGGGAGCCAATGCAATTGGGGTTAATAACCCTCCCCCACAAATTAATCATGAATGTGAGGAAATGAAGAATGCTCTCAAAGAGCTAAAAGCAAGGACCGAGGCTAGAACATTCAAGTTTGAAGAGGTGTGTCCTTACCCGTTTGATTGATCTATCACTACCATACCCTTCCCCAAGCACTTTGAGACACCCAAATTTGATAAGTATCAGGGGAAGGACAATCTTGTGAGCCACGTGAAAGAATTCTACATGGCATGTCAAGAAGTGGCCTATAGCGATAATTTCGTCATGAGACTATTTCCCAAGAGCTTAGGAGGAACCTCTCTCAAGTGGTTCTATAAAATCCCCTATAGCACAGTCTCTAATGTCCCTGAACTATCTGAAAAGTTTGTGGCCCAATACGCACATAACGTCGAAAATAAACTCTCACTCCTTGACCTATGCAATTCCAAACATAAGGGAGGAGAGAGCCTAGCCGATTACCTTAAGTGCTGGCAAGGGCTTACTAAAATATTGTCCTATCAACCCCCTGAGAAACATCTTATCAAAATTTTCATTAACAACCTTCATCCTAAGCTCGCCTATCACATGCGCATGAATTGCTTACAAACTTATCAAGACATCAGAATCAAAGGCATGGATCTTGAACGAGGTCTCATAGAAGACGGTGCGATCCAACACTACAAGTAATCCCTGTAACACCCCAAAATTGGCACCTAATAATCAATCAATTTTGGTGCATTTTCTTATCTTCGAAGTCCTATTGTATTAGGCAAATTCTTCTCCTGATTGACTTTAAGTGACTGAGTTTCAAATGCAGAAAACCCAAATTTGCATAAATTTGACATTATATTTAATTCCTAATTTCTCAATGATTATTAGTAAAAACCCCTATGATTAATTGATTTAATCCTAAATTCCTAAGTGCTTTTAATTAAATCAATTCCACCCCCTTTAGCTAATATACATAAAAGGAATTGAAAGGTTATATAATTATTGGGTGAATTATCCTCAAAAAAGGAATTCCATAATTCCATGTGAAAGGACACTTATGTGGCAATAATTCACCCTTTTATTTAAATAATCTTTGCTTATTTGTCTCAAATGGAGAATGAAG
>MU224465.1:1087249-1111052 GCA_018584345.1 Thuja plicata
TTCATTTAATTTATTTCCTTTTTCATCAAATAAAGTGCTTTAAGTGGGGATTTTTATTTATTTAATTAAAAGAGGGGTTTTCTTTCAATTAAATAAAATAGAAGAATTTTATTTAATTAAATGGGAGGAATTGAATTTAATTAAATAAGAGGAATTCTATTTAATTAAAAGGGAGATTAAATCTTTTAATTAAATAAGAGGAATTTTGTTTAATTAAAAAGAAAATTAAATGTTTTAATTAGATAAAAATGATCAAACCTTAGGAAATATTGAAATAATTGAATAATTGAATTAATTACAATTTGATCAAGGAAATTGATTTGAATTGAAAATATTCCAAAGCATTGATTCAAAAATTTGATAAATTGATAAAATGATAAATGGGGCCCAAAGTCTAGGCGACCATTTTAGGGTGCATACACCTATGATGATGTCTTTGACGATGAAACCTTCCTGGGCAATTCTATCCTACGCCAGCTTTCCATTCTCTTCATTGACCTTCGCCTCCACCATTCTAAACTCATAGACTGGGACCAACCAAGTGTCGTACACATTGACGAGTTCCAAAGTGAGGATGCACTCCTTAGATTCATGGGAGAAATTGAACAGAGCAATGACTGGGGGCAAGATTTAGCACATGTCTACAAGCTAGATACAAAGGCATACTTTGGGGAAGAGGAGAACTTCAGCTGCAAAAATGAAGAAGAAAACAAAAATAAAAAAGATAAAAAATGATCCCCTAGTGAAAACCCGTCTGGGGCACTATCTGATCACAAAAAGGTAAAAAAAAAGGTGTATCCACTGGTGAAATCCTCCTTGAGGTGTTAGAGGATGAAGATTCTCCTCTTCCTCTAATCTGTGATTACAGGCCTGAAAAGTCATCGATTGTCATCGAAGAAAAAAAACCTATCAACCTAGGCACCAAACAGAATCCTTCCATCACATACATAGCAACATCTCTGACTGAAGCAGAAGAATGAGATCTTATCACTCTATTGAAGGAATCCATAAATAAATTTGCATGGTCTTAACCCCACATGCTGGGATTAGACCCAACTTGGTGGTTCACCATCTAGCAGTGGACCCAAACATTAAACCTATCAAACAAAATATTAGAAAGATGCACTCTAAAGTGGCACTACTTGTCAAAGCAGAGCTAGAGAAGTTACTCCAAGCCAAGATCATCTATGCCATTGAGTACTCTGACTAGATTTCTAACATGGTGCTAGTGTCTAAACCTGATAAATCAATCACGATATGTACAAACTTTCGAGATCTCAACAAAGCATGCCCCAAGGATGATTTCCCACTACCAAACATCATGATTGTAGATCTCATAGCAAGACATGAGATGATGTCACTCATGGATGGGTTTTTCAGATATAATCAAATCTGTATTGCAGAAGAAGATCAATACAAGACAACATTCACAACCCCTTGGGGCACCTTCTGCTATAATATGATGCCATTTGGCTTGAAAAATGCTGGGGAAACCTATCAGAGGGCCATGACTATCATTTTTCATGACATGATTCACAAGATTATTGAAGACTATGTAGATGATATCTTGGAAAAATTAGTAAAGAGGGAAGATCACCTAGATGTTTTCAAATGCATCTTTGATAGGATTGGACACTACTGCCTAATGCTCACCCCTAAGAAGTGTGTCTTCAAGGTCACGTTAGACAAGCTTCTTGGGTTCATTGTATCCAGACGAGGCATTGAAATAGATCCAAAGAAGGTGCAAGCTATCATAGAAATTCCTCCACCAAAAACACTCTGACAACTGCGTAGCCTACAATGAAAGCTACAATCTATGCATCATTTTATCTCTTAGTTAGCAGACAAGTGCCAATCATTCACTCATCTCCCACAAAAAGATAACACTTTCAAATGGGATCCTCAGTGTCAAAAGTGTTTTGACAAGATCAAAGAATACTTGGCTAATCCACCCATCTTGGTACCACCTGTACCCGCTTGACCACTCATACTATATATTTCTACTACTACAATAGCCCTGGGGGCACTCCTCGCTTATTTGGATGATGAAGGTAAAGAAAGACCTATTTATTACATCAATCGGACCTTAGTGGGTTATGAGCACAATTATTCCCCTATGGAAAAAGCATGTCTGCAGTGGTCTTCACCACTCAAAAACTTTACCACTATATGCTGAGTCATACAACCAAGCTCATTTCAAAAGTGAGCTCTCTCAAGTACCTACTCTCCAAGACTACTCTCACAGGACGAATGGAAAAATAGGTTATGTTGTTAAGAGAGTTTGATATTTAATATGTAGATAGAAAAGCCATTAAAGGGCAGGTCATCACAGATCAGCTAGCAGAGGTGCCATTGGTGGAAACATATCCTTTCATCACAGAACTTCTAGATGAACATTTGTGCATGATAGAAGAGAAACCTACTTGGGAACTCTACTTTGATGGATCCTACACAACTCATGTTGCAGGGGTAGGAATACTTTTTGTCACACCTCAAGGTGACTACATCCCTATGTCATTCAAATTGGGATTTCCTTGCACAAACAACATTGTATAATATGAGGCACTAATTATAGGGCTCAACATGGCTATAGAATGAAATATCACAAATATAAATATCTTTGGCGATTCCCAACTCATCATCAAACAAGTCCTGGATGAGTATCAAACCAAAGATGACAAATTGATGCCATATAAGCATATGGTTGACAAGATTAAAGAAAATTTCCTCCACTTGCATATAACACAAGTACCACACTTGCAGAACAAGGCTACCAATGCAATGGCCATAATTGGCTCCTTCTTAGAGATTCCTCATAAGTCTACGCAATATGAATTCTAAGTTGAGAAACTTCATGCTCCCGCTTACGAGAACGATGAATCAAATTGTGTATGTGTCTTGTTTGGTCCCCAATCCCCATGGTATCACAATATCAAGGCTTATTTACAAAATGGTATCATATCCCCTAATTTCACCTCAACCCAACGCCAAAACTTTATTCGCAGAGCTTCCTGCTACACCCTCATAGCTAACAACCTTTATATTTGAGGCTATCACAAAATGCTCTCTAGATGTCTAGATGAAAATGAAGCCACCCAGGCTTTACAAGAGGTTCACGCTAGAATCTACAGTTCCCACACGAGTGGCATGGTCCTCGCCAAGAAAATTTTACGTACATGGTACTATTAGCCTATAATGGAACATGATGCTTGTGAGTTTGTCAAGAAGTGTCTATCTTGCCATCAACATACTAATCTGATCCATGCTCCTACACAGGACCTTAGACCTATTGCACCTCCTTGGCCCTTCTCTTGCTGGGGTTTTGACCTTGTTGGTAAGATTACTCCCCTTTCTTCTGAAGGCCACAAATACATAATCACAAAAATGGAGTACTTTACAAAGTGGGTCAAAGAAATTCCACTCACCCTCACTATTGGTGTCTAGATATCCAAATTCATCCTCTATCACATTGTCTGCCACTTCGGCATACCCTCCATTATCTTCATAGATCATGAAACACCATTCAAAAATAAACACATCAGTGATCTATGTTCTTGCCTCCATATCCATCACCATTTCTCCAGTCCATAATTCCCTCAAGGTAATGGCCAAGCTGAGGAAACTAACAAGACCCTTCTCAAAATCCTTAAGAAAGTTGTCAATGATACTGGTCATGATTGGCATCTCTAGATCAACCCTTCTCTCTGGGCATATCACACTTCCTATCGTACTCCTACAGACATTGCTCCATATTCCCTAGTCTACGGTGGTGAAGCTATCTTACCAATTGAGGTCGAACTACCATCCCTCCGAGTATCACTAAGAGGCCTGATTGATGATGAATATTACCGAGTAGCACAACTCACACAACTTGATCTACTAGATGAAAAGTGCCAGCAAGCCTATGATCACCTGATTGTTTATACAAATAGACTCAAGTGAAACTTTAAGAAGAAATTCCACCCATGCCAATTCTAGGTGGGGGACCTTATGCTAAAGGAAAATTAGAAAGTGGGTACTGATCGAGAAAATAAAGGTAAATTTGAAGTTACCTGGCAAGGCCCATACTCGCACTGCATGCTTCATTTTTGGGGCATCTCAACTTTCCACTCCTAAAGAAGAACCCTTGAATGATCCTATCAACATCATTCATCTCAGACGCTTCTATGCCTAACAGCTGGTTATTCATTCTGGTTATCTGAAAAATCCATAAAAATAATAAAAAGTCCTAAAAATTTACAAAAACAATGTGAAATAGTTTTGAAAAAATCTCAAAAAAGTGGAAAAATGAAGCCAAAAAAATGGTTGTCCTGGTGAAAACCTAGCAATAGGTGTCACACATAGTGGACCATTCCATTATCTATCAGAATATCGCTCCCCTTTGTCCCGTCGTCATAGCTCGACAAAACCTCAGCATTTCCTATATTCCCTGGGTGTTCCAACACTATTGCACACATCAAATAGCAAGATCTAATCAAGTCTCGACAACTACGTTTGTACATAATAATTTGTAATTACTCACTTGTATTATCGCTCGGTTTGTTCCTTGTATATTCATGACGTATCCAGTCCTCTCACCATTGTAGTAACACTCTAAGCCGTCATCATGCTAACCTCCCTTGCCTGGTCCTTCATAGTCCCCCTGGCTAGTTCATTAGTTGAGTGTGACACACACCAAAAACACGAGTCTCATTGCATCCACTGCATCATCTCAAAATACAAAACTGTGTGTCACAAAAATCCTCTGAAGGAATCATGCTGGTGTTAGAGGAATCATGCTAGTGGGTGTGATCCCCCTCCTGGTGGTACCCATGGTGGCATCCCAACTAACCACTATGATGTAGAATCCTGACCTATGGTCTGTGATCGAGACCTCTCTAAGTACACCTATCTATATCCCTTGGGAACTAGCTGATGGTACAATTAATGATAGTGGGTTGCCTCTCTACCTGCTCTGGCTGCATCCCTGTGAGCTACGAAAGCCTCTTCCACCACCTGTCCCGCCCCACCTGTACTAGCCACCTATCTAGTGATATCTCGCTCTATCCGATAATCTTCAACCTGCCTCTATGTTGCATCTCTCTCTGAGGTCAATGCTAGGATCTGCTCAATCTCCCGATCCATCTACTCTGTAAGGGTACCCAACTAATCTTTTAGCATCCTTAACTCAGTCTGTAACTCCACAACATCCTAGGTCAGGGCCACCATGGAAAACTCCCCTAAGTCCACTTTGCCTTGTAAGGTGTTGAGTGCACCCTCAGCCCTATCTACCCATGATGTCTCTGCAGCTAATAGCCCCTGCACTCTAGTCATCTCGATCTACAGGCTAGTCTCAGATACTTGTGCCATACCTAACAAACCCCTTAGCCATGCACACTCGATTTGTAAATTGTCTCGCTCTGTGATGACAATATCATGAGTATCCTATGAAATAAACCCTACCTATGGCCCTTGTGGCACCTATCCCTGTACTAGCACCTGAGGTGCCTAAACCTATCCTTGAATAGGCACCTGAGTTGCTTAATCATGCCCATCCCCTAGTGGCCCCTATGGTCCCTAACCCTATCCTCCCTCTGCCTGTGCCTCTATCCAGGGCCAAACCTGTCTCTATTGTGGCCTCCTCCTTTGCCCTGCTACTAAGGTATTAGGGGCATCTCCTTTTTTTGTCCTATCATCAACCTTCATGTCTCCTATCGGCTACTCATGGGCCGCTACCGGCACTGGGTCTGTCATCTATAAGGTTGTGTGCATGACCCACCATGCTGCATACTCTGTAGTCATCCCTATGTCTATGACATATGGCCTGACCACAAAGTCTATCCTCGCCATTGTACTCCAGGCTACCCTCACTGTGAGATTATTAGTGTACTTTCCCCACACGCCCACCTCCCTTGTGACATGAGGATGTAAATCATCCTCTGCCACCACCCCCTACTGCAGTCCAAACTGTCTCATGACCCTGGATGGCCTGTACCTCTCTATCTGGTGGATGGTCCTCCCCAGTAGAAAGCAATCTATCTATACGTAAGAAAGGTATAAGAAATCCTCAAAGCCATTCTCTATACCTTCTTGCCAATCCATGGATCGTAGAGTCTATATGGTTTCTAGTAGAAAACCTAGATCTTGTCTAATAGCCATCGCTAGTATCCGATTTGACCAACAAAGGTATATCTCAATGGAAGCCTATATCTGCATGCATACAGCTGTCCTAGTTGCTGTGCCTCCCATAATCACATCATTCAGAACACTGCAATGTGCTCCCAGGCCCATACTACTAGCAAAGTAACTCTAGTCCCCATGTTGTGCACCCCATGGTATGCAACCATGTGCAGATCATGGTATAACTATCCCAGGATGAAATATCCCCAGTAGTAGGTAGTCCCCTCCTCTAGCATCCCTGTGAGTGCCCGAGACCATCCCATCCCAAATCCATGTCTGACCAAGTCTGCCAGCATCCTCCCATTGATCAAACCAACCAAATATAGCGCTAATCTCCTCAGCCTCCTATCAACCGCTTGCTGCTAGGGCATCCATTTCCTATATATGGGGATCCTCCTCATAGGCCTCCTAAATGAAATCTCCATGTAATGGTCACTATCCTCTATCCTGTACTGTGACACCGACCCTCAGTTCGGTATCCATAGAATCCTCCACACGTCCTCAAGAGTAATAGTGGCCTCCCCAGTCGGCAGATGAAATGTAGTGGTTTTTCTATGCCACCACTTGATCAAGGTAGTCATCATCCCATTGTGTGCCCATAGCATATGCGATTGGGGCACATATTCTAATCCAACCGTAGCTAATAAACCCCAGTCCACATCCGTCAGCTGGCCCTCCAGCTCCATTATTGGCGACCAGTGCTCCTGTGATCCCAATGGTGGAAACTGCTCTTGCAAAATCCAAAATCCACCATGTCAACCCATATTTCTTCTTTTTCTAGCCTAACCCCTCCCAAAATGGGGCATCTCATCCCTAGGTCCTTTGTGGACCCATCCCTAGCCCCTTCTGGGTCCCTCAATTTCCCTCCCCCTCGATGTCTGTCCCTTTTGGCACAGACGTCAATTTAGTTGGAGACGCTGGTTCTTACACCAACGTCTCTGCCTGTTTCACCCCCCAGACCTCTATCTTTGAAGACACAGATCTGGGTCTGGCATCTTCAAAGATGCTAGTTCAACACTAACATCCTCAAAGACGCAGGTTCGGGGATCGACATCTGCGAAGCTGTCGATCCAGGGATCAGCGTCTTCACAGACGCTGGTTCAGGAAGTGGTGTCTCTGGTCTGACACCCTATCTACCTGCATTAATTTCCCTTTATCCACCCTAAAAGCTTTAAAAAACTTCAACAAAAGTAAATGCAAG
The DNA here is from genome assembly GCA_018584345.1 of Thuja plicata. Classification (NCBI taxonomy): domain Eukaryota; kingdom Viridiplantae; phylum Streptophyta; class Pinopsida; order Cupressales; family Cupressaceae; genus Thuja; species Thuja plicata. Next base: position 1,094,610 of record MU224465.1, read on the forward strand.
GTATCAGTTGAGTTACTCATCGGTACTGGCCACTCTGCGGGTCTCCTATGGGTCCAAAGGTGCTCTCCCAACTGCCCCTTCATCCTCTTGTCAGCCATGTTTTCTCTCCAAAGCTCTTTTCACATCCAATCACTATTCACAATGACCTTCTTTAAGCCCTCCCACCCCTCTTATAGCCCCTATTTTACCCAAAAAAAATTCCCACCCGTTTTCTTCCCCCGCTTGTATATTTTGTATTATTAGTCCTATTGTACAACCTAAATGTGCAGAAAATCCAAAAAATTCAAAAATCGCAAAAATTCAAAAAATCAAAAATTCAAAAATCTTGTAATAAACCCTTGTTTCTTTCCCCATCATTCAGTTTTTCAATTTTTAGTGACGTTTCGACTCCTGCGACTGCAATCATGTTTTTCACCAAATCAGTTTTGCGATCGACTATCCTTGCTCCTCATTTTGTTCACAACTTTTGCCAGTAAATATCTTTTAATCACATCAAATCCTATCTTTGTCTGCTAGGATGCATCCTTCCAGTGTCAGCTTATCAAATCCTTCATCACATCACTCCTGTTCATGGCAAGAACTTTGGACTGAATGACTGCTTGGTCATGAGTCCTTCTTTATTGATTTTATCTTTTTGTGTTAGTTTAAACCTACTCACAACTACATCGATCTACTATATCTTGGTGCGTTGTGATTGGTGGCTACTGATACATGCATCTTTTGTAGTGTTCTTTTGTTTGAGCGTCTAGTCCATGCAAAGGAATCATGTCATATGTGTTTTCTAACACCTAATGCATACCTCCTTTTTCAATATCAAAATCAGATGTGCTCTCCATATTTTTCACACAAATGGATCCTTAAGGCTTGTTAGTTTCATTTAATCTCATCATTACATTTGCATTCTTAGTTTCATTTTAGAAAGCTTCTATTTATTACCTCCTCGCCCTTCCTCCTAACCGTTGCGTCCTTTTTTTGAGAAAATATCACAACACTAACATTGTTGTGTTCTTTTCTCGAGGGGGCACAACCCTATACCGTCATTTCTTTGGCATGACTCCTAGAAACCCTCTTCCTCTGGGGCAACTTATTTTCTTGTCTTTGACGTAACGTCACTTGCAACACCACGTCAAAGAGGGGCAAAATGTAAATGTCCAAAAATATTAATATTATTACTAAAATATTAAATTCCCTTCTTCATCTAACTATTTAATTTAATCAATTAAATAGTTTCATAGTTGGTATTTATCAATGGTCTAAATACCTATTCCAATGTATTTTATTTAAATATATTTGCCACACAAAATCTGCTTTTTAATAAATTTATATTTATTAAAATTCCTCCATATCCCTAATTCTTCTAAACTATGATTTATTCAAATCTAATTTGAATTATAATCTAAAACCTAGCTAGAAACCTATTAATCCAATCTATAGACCTACCCTAAGCCTACCCTATTCCTACTCTACTCCCATCACCTCATTTCCTAAGCATATTTCCCTACCTAATCACCCTTTGATCATACTTAAAGAGGTGATTCCTACCTCTTTTAAGGCTAATGGAATGCTCACCCACATGTGAGAATTCTCTCCAAAATCGACACCCATTCGTCTTTAAGGCTATTTACTCCTTTGTCCCCCACCCACTTGGAATTCTTGAGCCACTCAATATTTATTGCTATATTTGACTTCAAATTAGCCATCCCTTCAAGCCTATGTGTCCCTTATGTGGCTCTTATGTGGATGCCACATAGATGCCACATCATTCAACCCCTCCTCTTCTATCCCAAAAATCTATAAATAGAGGCCTTCTCCTCTTTCATTTTCATCTCTCATTTTTTTATTGTTATTACGCTAGAAATGTGCTAGGATTTCCATTGATAGTTGCATTTATTTTTAGCATAAATCACATAGATATTACATGCTAGGTTTCTTTTGCTAAAATAAATCATAGTTTCCTTCTTTCTTTGCATTTCAATAGCATAGTAGCTTAATCATTTAAGGATATTTGAGACTAGTTTCTTCATACTAGTTCTTGAATTCTTCTCTCATCATCCATTGTTGCATTTTGAATCAAACATAATCATTCTACTTGGGGAAGTCTTGATATTGTGTTTGAGAGAGCACATTTGCACCTCCATAAGAGAGGAAATCAAACAAGCCTCTTGGGTGCAACTTGTTTTAGCTCTATCCGATGATATGAGGATACTTTTTATGTTTCATACATGCTTTTAATCTCATTTGAAATTTGGATGCTAACTCTCTAATGATTTCTTGTTTTTGAGTGATTGCAGGCTGACATTTTCCTCATACTACACTTGTATATGTCACTGATTTATGCATAATCTGAGGGTAATTATAGCATTTATCATACTCTTCTTAGATAGGAAGCAATATATTAGTTTTAGTGATTTCTATGTACTTTTCCTCTATTCTTTCATGTTTTTATCACTAATCTAATGACATATTGAAGTGTTGCATTGCATCTTGCAGATCCAATAAATACACACACATTTCTGGCACCCACCATGGGGCAGATCCTTGTATTTCTCCTCATTTTAAAGTCAATTTTCACTCATTTGTGCTCTCTATTTTCAGGTACAAAGTCATATTTAGTGACCAAAGATCAACTTTAGTTGCAAAGGCTTGCTTATGGGAAATATCCTCACATCCAGTGAATCTCACATCGCATCCTATAAAGGCTCACATCTGGTAATTTCTGCATTGCCTTTAGTTGCAAAGGCTCTCTTTCTAGATCCTTAATCACATATTGCATTTCTTGTGTCGCATTTGGTAAATGCAGTCGCATCTGGTTAGCTATTGTACAATTTTTAAAATTTGATTACTAATATGCTAACCATGATTTGTTTTTGATGTTGAGCATCCTAACAATTTATTGTAGATTTTTTCAGAGACTATCAAAATGTTGGAGGAAAAATACTAACTAGTGGTTTTCAGGTTGCCTACAGTGATCAACTTGACTCATTTTTTGCAAATTTTCAAACTTAAAAACATTTTATTTCATTTACTAAATTGATTAGAGGATTATACTCTTTTTCTTTATGGAAAATTAGAAACTCAAAAGTCAACTTAAAATACGATTAAAACTTGGGGTACATTGAACAATCAAACTTTGCTTACACATGTTTTGTTAATTCTTACAATAGGCACCTAAATAATCAGATTTAAACATGATTCTTGGTCCAACTAGAGGATTATACTCTTTTCCCAAGTTGGAAAATCAGAAACTCATTATGGGGGATTAAGTCTTGAGTTATAAAATCTGAGAGAATGAACATGCTTGATGTGCTTATACAAGAAAATGACTTGATGTGCTTAGAAATCTAGATTCCTAAGTCGCCAATCCTTTTAATTTATTTCAAAATATTATAGAGCCTACCGGTTGAGGAAAAAATCTCCTGGGAACGACCCAAGTGAGGACAGGTGAACGCCAGCCCTTCCATCTCACTATAAACAAAATGCTTCCTTGAAGGCCAAAGCCTTAGAAGACGTAGTCAGTTTTGTCCTTGGAATTTTGACATCATTCCTTGGACATGCTTAAGTGTGTGTGGAGTGAAGTCATTTGAACTCGCTTGCGAGACTACACACATTTGAGTACTCATAGGGATATACACGTTAATTTTGACTTGTGCAATTCTATGAGGGACGATTGTGAATGAATGCCCACAATTAATAAATAATTGTAGTAAAAAACAACCCGATTTATCTTCGAAAGGGTGATAATCTTTGTGCAAGGAAAATAGTAATTTCCCCAAGATACTTGTCATTTCATGCCCTCACTTACATTTTGAGTTGGCTAATATGACATCATGACTAGAGTCATTGCGTGCTTGGTGATGACCATATTCTTATTAGCATGTGAGTGTGTACCTGAGTCTATGAACAAATATTTTTATTCTATGCCTAGGATCTAGGGAATAGGGATGTGTTTGGTCACCTAATGAACATTGCTTAATGTGTCTTAAAATGCACTAAGAAGACAAAATCCTTAAAACAAGAAATATTTTCAACTCACTGACTTACATTCTATTTAAAAACTCTCTAGAAAGTCTCAGATAGACTCTGTTGTCAGATAACATTTCATGTACTTCAAGACAAATTGACACAAAACTTGCAAAACCATCAGAGGCTCACATCTGGTCATTCTCAGGTCACATTTGGTTTCATAAGCTCACATATAGGGAACTTTCTCACATTAAGTGCATCCTGGCTCGCATGTGGGAAAGAAGCTCACATTTAGTCTTGATAAGCTCACATTTGGTCAGCATCAACTCGCATCCTGTATATCAAAGCTCACATCTAGGGAGTCACATTTAGGATAGTAGGTACTTGCACATGTGTCACTCTTAAAAACTCATTAGTTTTGGATACCCTTTTGGCTCTTTAGTCTGGTCCCATTTCTCTTGTTGGTCTGCCTATCATTCTTTCCCAACTTATTTAGAAGTTTACCTTGCATGTCCTTTTGGATTCTCACAATTGGTCCCAAAACGTGTGGTCTTTTCACTCAACAAAACCTCTTGATTCCCAACTCACTATTAGGGAATTCTAACCCTCTAATGTTGGAGTCAATCATTCTAAACAAACACATACACTCTTTCACAACTTGGACACACCTATTTGGAAAAATTGAAAATCTTATTGAAATTATTGGAAAACTTTTGACAAAGTTGAGACCCATATTTCATGGTTAACACAAGACGTAATCAATACCTTGCTGATGACTCAGAGATACCTCCTATATTACTCAAGTTTCAATAAGGAGAGATATCTCACAATCCCCTATTTGATCAAGACTCACTTGAAATGGATGCACCTCATCACGAATGGAGTGCGGCTTTTGATGATTATATCCAAGAACATGACGATAGAGAAAGTAAAGAAGAAATACATCATGGTAATCCTTTGTTTGGTTCCGATAGTGAGGAAGACATATTGGAAGAAGAGTAAAACAAACTCAAAGAAAGTAGAAGGTTTCAAAGAACCTTAGAAAAGATCATAGGAGAAGACAAAGAGAAATATTTCCTACACTTAGCTTCTCTTGAATTCAAACTCCACAAAGACTATGATGTTGAGAGATTGAAGGAAAAGGAAGTACAAACACCTATTTCCATACTCACAAAGAAATTATCCCTAATGCAAATGGAACTTGTGACACTCAAGCAAGAAAATACTAAACCAACAAAAAAGTACTCTTTGGAACACATTTGTCCATTTCCTTTTGACAAGAGTATAAACATGGTTCCATTTCCAATGAACATGGAATGAACCAAATATTACAAGTACATGGGAGAAATGGACCTGCATGACCATGTCAGAGAATTTTGTTACCTAAGCATAGAGTACATGCATGAGCCAACTTATCTAATGAGGATATTTCTGGGAAGTCTAGGTGGAAATGTTATGGAATGGTTCTCCAAACTCACACCAAGTGTGCAATCTTTTGAGGAGTTAATTCAACAATTTTTCCAACATTATTCCTACAACATAGAACATAACATAACCATGATGGATATTTGTAACATGAAACAATGAATGGGTGAATCCTTTATACAATTTTTACAAAGGTGGAGGAGAATCTTTGCAAGGTACTCAAGAGCAATACCCGAATATGGAAAGATGGAAATCTTTATCAATAACTTGGTACCCAAAATGAAATATGCTTTACAAAGTCAATATTCTCCTAGTTTTGATAGAATGATCAAGAACATTATTCATGTCGAAGATGTTATGGTCAAGAAAGGAGAAATCACACTCCAAAGTGGCAATCAATCTAACAACTATAACAACAAACCTAAATGGTGGAACAAGAAAAAAAATGTTGTTAGTGATGGAGTGGTGGAAGCATCAAATGAAAATGCTAAACCATCAATGTTTAATCTCACAAACATCTTACAAGCAAGAAAAGAAGCTAAGCTAATAACCATAATACCAAGAGAAAACAATGTTACCAAAAAGAGTAAACCATGAATGTCTAGACCTCAAAGAATATTTACTCCATTGGGAGAACCTCTTGAGACATTCTTGAAGACTCTCTTGGATAAAAAATTCCTCACAATACTGGATTCAAAACCATGGGAATCGAAAGTTGAACCAAGGTGGTGGAATTATAATGCCTATTATGAATTTCATAAAAAAAAAAGGACATAAGACTAATGAATATGTTAAGCTTAAACATGTTATACAAGACCTCACTGAGGGAGGCAAAATTAAAGTGTAAGGACATACCTCTAATGAAGATCACACGGAATATAATAAACCATTCTCTAACTATGAAAAAGGGGAAGCTTCTAAGGGGAAGGGAAATGAAGTCAATTACACCTACTCTCATAATGATAATGTGATCAATATGTTGGACATAAAAAGAAAATCAATCAATGTGATCACTTTCAAAGGTGTCAAAGACAAAGTGACACATTCAAACATGGTAACTCAAAGCCAAGCACAAGTCATGATTAAAGGAGTTAACTCCTCGTCTAAGAAAGAAGAATCCTATAAAGCCTTGTTGTCACAATTTCTAAACCAATAACAACAAGACAAATAGTTATTATGCCATCTGCTAACTATAACTTGATAGATCAATTGCAAAGGACATCAACTCAAATTTCTATATTTGAGTTATTAAAAATCTCTTCAGTGCATAGGGAAGTGATGACATGTAATTAATTGAATGTTTTAAGATGTTAAGATGATAAAAAAATGCAGAAAGATAATGCAAGACATTAAATCAATTAATGGATTGTATTTTCATTGATGTCAACTTGATATAATCTATTTGGTTATATAAAAAGTGTCAAAGACTTCAAATAATCAGAGAGATAAAGATTATGCTTTCTGTAAATCATAAAAGAAAAGTATTCACAACGTGACTTCAAACACCAACGGTTAGTGGAACTTGATGGATAGAGATCATCAACAGTCAAGTCATAGTGATGCCCGAGAAAGAACACCAATGAACAGAAACATAGTGTAAACCGACAAAGAAGCTCGAGGAGAATTAGAGTGTTAACTGACGCTATCAAAGAGTTAAACACCGAAAATAACTGAAGTTCATAAATGAAAAAATATCTAGCTAGCAGAGCTAAATATAGACTTAACTGGTTGTTATCATTATTTTCATTGACAAGATAAGCCAGAGATAAATAAGGGATTTAAATTTGTTTTGTCCAGTTGGCAAGAAGATCTCAGCAAGATAAAATAGGAGTTTTTCTTTAAATCTAATTGGCTAATATTTTAGATCACGCAAAGATCAAGAAAATCAAGAACCTAACAATGGTGATATCATGTATATAAAGAGACAAATCAATTCATTATGAATCATGGGGAGAGAATGAAAAAGAGGATGCTAAAGAGAAACTGATGAAGAGAATCTTCATTCAGTGCTGATCAATCAAGCTAAGAAAAGAGCTAAAGTTTTCTGCGGACATCTAGCAACAAAGCACAACATCACCGAGCAGAATCAAAGTGGAGCAAAGGTATAACATAGATATATTGATCAGATTATTTTATGAGATTACAATAGATCTGATAATCTGCAAGTATAATTTGTATATGTGAATAGATCATACTATTTCAGTTTAACCATTGATTCAGAAAGGCTCTTAACCGAGAGGGATTTAAAGATCCTTTCTATATTGAGATACTTCTAATGGAGTATAAAAAAGTTTGATCGTGAAGATAGCATGAGATGCCAGATACCAATTGACATGCCAAGTGAGTGTTTGATCAAATATGGTAGCATATAGATACTTGATATCAAGTGACAGACTAAAATTTTAAATCCTCTAATAAGGTCACACCTAATAGTGTGTTTGTAACCTTTAAAAAGATTGTCTCTTCACTGAGCTCACTTCAAAAGAGTGAAAATTTTGGGTTACCGATCCCAAGTGGTTTTTCCCTTAATAGGGTTTCCATGTTAAAAATCCATGTGTCAATGTGTCTATGATTCATTACTTTAGTGTTTTGCATTTCACGTAACTTAATTAGATCTATTGGTATACTCTAGATAATTTACTATCTATCGGTAAATTAACAGTCTGGTTTTTGATAAACATATAGTAGAAGGTTTTACAAAGAATTCCAAGGAGTAGTAATTTGATAAAAGTATTTGGAGGCATTCATCTTACAAGATTGAAGATAACTAGAGACTTAATATTGTGGTACTAAGTTTTAAGGGTTGATTATTGGAATTTTTTTGAGGCCACTGATTCACCCCCCCTCTCAGTTATTACTAACAGGAAGTTCTTGAACAAGACCTAAATTCTGCAAATGTTTTAAAAGACATAGATGTAGATAAGTTCCAAGTGATGGTCTATCACATATCAGCTCCACATTACCTCTCCTTTTTAGAGGAAGATGACAAGTCCTTGAATCATCCACATAACTAACCCCTTCACATTGAAGTCTTGATTCACAAATCTCATGTAAAATGTGTAATGATAGATGGAGGCACATGGTTGAATATATGTACTTGAAATCTCATCAAGAAATTGGGTCTTTCAGAACAAACAATTGATTCAAGAAGTAAGATAACCATCAAGGATTACGATGAAGAGGAAAGATCATCCAAAGGGCTCATTGTTTTACCAATCAGAATATGACCAATTGAACACAAGGTGATTTGTCAAGTTCTTAATCTATCATTGGCCTATAACATATTACTAGGGAGACCTTGGGTACATGAAATGAAAGCAGTGCCATCTACTTACCACCAATTCATCAAATTCCCACATAATGGGGTAGAAGTGACAATTCCTACAGATTCAAGCTACACTTGCAATAATGTAAAAGTAGACAATATGGTTCCTCACAATAAGGAAGTCCCAAAATAATTCCCACCTGAAACCTCTAAAGATATGGTGATGAGAAGCTTTGGAAAGACACTAAAACTTGAAGAAACTAGCATGGGGGAATATAAACTAGACATGATGCCATCATTGGCTAACATTCACATGTGTCCAAGATCTTATGGGAAACCTTCCCCATCTTTCACACCTACTACATCAAAAGAACAAGACATTCATAAACCAATTGGTATGGTTAGAGCCTCTACTTCTCAAGAGGATGAAAAAGAAGATAAAGTATTCTTGGCTTGGCTCTATAAAGAGGAACAAAGAGAAAATGAAGTAAAACATGTTGAGATATCTCCCCAAAAGTATGGAAAAGGTTATGAGCTTCTTAAAAAAATGGGATACAAAGGGAAGGGACCTTTAGGAGATAAAGGAAAAGGACTCATTGAGCCTATACACATGTAATTCAGAGGCACCAAAGAAAAAATAGGGTTAGGTTTCAATAACAATTCAGAACATCCTACCTCAAGAGATGGTCCAATATTTGATGAAGGAAGTGATGACGAAGAAGAAGAAACAAAAATTGTACCATGGACATATGAAAGATTACTACACGTTGGTACCGAGGATCCTGAATATCAAGGAGAAAGATATGTACCTACTTTTGTAGCACAACTAGAGCATCTTGTTCCTTTGTTTTCACAAATTGATGTCCAAGAAGTAGAGGAAGAAGAAGAAGAATCTCCCAAAGTCCAAAAAATAGAAGAAACCCATGAAGAAATACCCCAACAAAAAGATGTGCATCCTAACTGGGGGCAATTGGTAAAAATTTCACATGTCTTAGATTTACCACACTTTGATCCACAAATGGCTAATAGGGTACATCAGGTAACTATTGTTGAGTTGTTAGACAGATCTGATGATGAAATCACATACTTACATGATTATGAATGGGATCACATGTCTGATGCTGCCATGGAATTTTAAGTAGATGTAATTCATCAATTTGCACCTCTATTGGAGAGAGGAGAAGGTTCTAACACTTCCTATAACACTATTGTTGTCACAAAATCAGATGAGATAACACTACCTAGGATTATTAATGTACATACTGGTGTTTTACTAGGTATAGAGGACATTCAAAGGATACAATATATGAGTTTCAATATGATGAGAGAAGAAGAAGTAATCTCAACTGATGAGTCACTAGAGTTAGGTCTGCATATTACTAACAATGACCCTATTAATGATGATTCAACTCTTAATGATATAAATGCTATAAAAGATGACTTAATGAAACATGTCTTGTTAGTTAATGGTCTTGACGCTGATGCAATTTTGTCCTTAAAAAACTCTGAATCATTATCCTTGGTAAACCCTGACCTTATTGATTGGAATAATTTAGACCCTAATCTTATCATGAATTTTCCCAATGACTATACTTTGGCCTGTTATCTAAATTCTTGTGAGTCCTATCCTTCTTCCACCAATGCAAGGAGCATGAACCTGATGGAGGAGGATATCAATTTTATTAGTCATAAATTGAAAAATAAAAAGAAATAAATGATTGATGGTGAAAACCATGTTGTGGCAGTATTAGATTCTAAAAAATTAAAAATAAAATACGTATATGATGGTGAAAACCTCTCAGAGGCGCCAAAAGATGAGATTCTTGATATCCTATTTGAGAACTTTCAAGAAAGATCTTCAGTACTGATAGAACCAATATAGCCAATTAATTTGGGACTAGAATAAGCTCCTCAATTTGTTCACTTAGCACAATCATTATCAGAAGAAGAAAATATACAGTTTTGTAAATTCCTCAAATAGAAGAAGATCAAATTTGCATGGTCTTACACTGATATGCCTGGACTTAATCTTGAGTTAATAATGCATCACTTATCTATAGCTCCTAGAATTAAACCCATCAAGAAAAAACTAAGAAATATGCATCCACATGTGGCATTATTACTCAAAATGGAGCTAGAAAAACTATTAAAGGCTGGATTCATAAGTCATTGCTTATGCAGGATGTATTTCTAATGTGGTACCGGTTTCAAAAATAGATAAGTCTATCAGTATTTGCACAGACTTTAGGGACTTAAACAAAGCTTTTCCTAAAGATGATTTCCCATTTCCAAATATTGATATGATTATAGATCTCACAATAGGATATCAAATGTATTCACTTATAGATGGATTCTCAAGTTATAACCAAATAAATATTGCTCCTAAGGACCAAGAAAAGACAACATTTACATGCGCATGGGGAACATTTTGGTGGAACATCATGCCATTTGGGCTAAATACTGCAAGAGATACCTATCAACGAGCTATGAAAACAATATTTTATGACATGATACACAAAAAAATGGAGGACTATGTGGATGATACATTATCCAAGTCAAGAATAAGAACAACTAACATTGAAGACTTGATAAAGATACTAGATCAGATGGATCAATTTTAACTAAGACTTAATCGAAAGAAATGTGCATTTGGAGTCCAATCAGGGAAACTCTTAGGGTTTATTGTATCAGCTAAAGGAATTGAGGTGGACCCCAAAAATTTAAAAGCTATAATGGAAATGTCACCTCCTCGCAATATGAGTTAAATGAGGACGCTTCAAGGAAGACTTTAGTCCATTAGGAGATTCATGTCCCAACTAGTAGATAGAGCGCAACCTTTCACAAAATTGCTACATAAAGGTGTTACTTTCAAATAGGATGAGCATTGTAAAAAAAATTTCAAAGAATTAAAAGATTATATGGCTACTCGTCTTATTCTCATGGTGCCTATTCATGGAAAACCATTACTACTCTATATCTCAGCTACAACTACAGCTCCTTGAGTATTGCTAGCAAAATAAGATGACAATGAAAAGGAAAGAGTGATTTATTATATCAGTAGGACCTTGGTGTCTTATGAAATCAAATATAGTATCATTAAAAAATATTTCTTAGCAATTTCTTTTTGCATCCCAGAAGTTGAGACACTACATCCTCTCGCATACAGTGAAACTTATTGCAAATATTGACCCTCTCAAATACCTCTTGAGTAAAACAACATTGACATGAAGAATAGAAAGATGGGTCTTGATTATAAGTGAATTTGATATCGAGTATGTTGATAGAAGGGCTATCAAAGGACAAGTCCTAGTAGATCAACTAGCTGATTCACCATTGCAAGATGATGCACCTTTGATTATAGAATTTCCAGATGAGACAATCATGCACCTAACTGAATATCCATGGAAGATGTATTTTGATGGTTGTTTCACACAACAAGGATCTAGATTAGGGGTACTGATTCTCACTCCTCAAGGCTACAAGATACATAACGTGTATAAACTGATGTTTCCATGCACTAATAAAATCTCATAATATGAAGCATTGGTGAACAGACTCAATCTTTCTATGGAATGGAAAATTATAGAGTTACATGTGTATGGTGACTCTCAGCTCATTATCAACCAAGTGAATGGTGATTATCAGACAAAAGATGAGAAACCGATGCCTTATAAACAACTGGTAGAAGATTTTAAAAAGTACTTTGTTTTCATCACATTCCAACATATTCCAAGAATGGAAAACAAAGCTGCAAATGTTATAGCTATGCTAGCATCCATGTTACAACTGGAAGAACACCAATTCCACTATGAATTCTTGGTGGAATAATTATCCTTTCCAGCCTTTGACACACCTAAATTTCAAGTTATTTGTGCCTTAAATTCCCAAGACCAATCCTGATATGCCAAAATAATTGCTTATCTTACTGATCAAACATTGCATAATGGCTTATCTCAGAATGAAAAATGAGCTTTAATTAGGACAACATCTCATTATGTCCTCAGCACTACTAACTTATATAGATGAGGTCTTGACGGAATGCTTCTTAGGTGTTTAGAACAAGAAGAGTTTGACCGTGCATTAATAGAAGTTCACAAAGGTGTATGTGGATCACACTCGAATGGATTTTTATTATCTAAGAAACTATTAAAAGTTGGATACTATTGACCTACAATGGAAAATGATGTCATGCAATTTTCTAAGACATGTCACAAATTTTAAACACATGGAAACCTTATCCATCCTCCAGCAAGAAAACTGATACCTTTTGTAACACATTAGTCATTTCAGCAATGAGCCTTTGATCTTGTTGGACAGATTTATCCTAATTCTTCAAGTGGACACAAGTACAACATTACAACCACTGATTATTTTACTAAGTGGGTCGAGGTAGTGTTTCTAATCAAAGCCACTCAAAAACATGTTGCTATATTCATCTTGAACTACATCGTTTGCAGGTATGGGATACCCTCTTGTATTGTAACAGAAAATTGGGGTCAGTTCAAAAACTAAGATATTGAGGACCTTTGTACACAGTTTCATATCACTCAGCATTTTTCTTCAATCTATTATCCTCAAGGTAATGGACAAGCTAAGGCTTCAAATAAGAAAATTATAAAAATCTTACATATAACTATGAGTAAGTCTGGCAAAGACTAGCATTTGTAACTAAATCTGGCACTATGGGCCTATAGAAAAAGTATCTAAAAACCAACAGAAGCCACGCCATTTTATCTAGTCTATGGCACAAAAGAAATGCTACCCATTGAAGTATAAATTCCATCTTTGTGAGTATCTCTCCAAGGTCTTGTTATAGATGAAAAATACCACATTGATAGGGTTCATGCACTAGAACTACTAGATGAGCACAAACAACAAGCGTTTGATCATATCAAAGTGTACCAGAAAAGAATGTCAAAAGGGTACAAAAAGAAAGTAAAGCCATGACAATTGTTAGAATAGTCCCAAAGGATAATTGAGAGGGGGGGGGGGTGAATCAGTTATTAGTAACTTTAGTTCTTTAACTCTAGAATACAACAAAGAAAATTCTTAATCAGATAACATAGTACAAAACACACAATTTGATTATGGGGAAACCAAATGGTAAAAAACCCGGTGGGAATTATCACCCACAATGAACTATACTTGTTTATAGTAATCCCTATTAGAAGATATCTCAACCCTATTAGGAGTTGTACTTTACAATGCAATAAGTATAGTGACCTGGTTAAGGGTCGCACCCTGTTAGGAGTCTTTTACAAATAACCCTGTTAGGGGTGGTGGACTCACTGTCCAAAAGCTCACTGCTTAATGGTGAAGGCTACAACCTTCTATATAATAGATATGCACTATATCTGATAATGAACTATAGAGTAGACCTGCTGTCTTGATCAGTTCCAGTGTATTGCAATCTTTCACTTCTTCTTCACATAGACTCTTGATGAATGAACCAACTTTGATAATCTGCTCTGTACATATTTCTTCTCTTTTCATATCATTCACACTTAGTGTGTCACCTTTGATTTGCTATAAGTATCTTCCTTAAAGTATGAGATCATGGGACCTATAAGACAACTCTTCATAACATCCTTGTTGGCTCTGCTAAGCACGCAAGAATAATTACAATTGTGCAAGTATAAACTGAATAGACGCGATGCTTCACTAAGTCAGCCTCACCAATTTAACTCTAACTTTGCAATCTTCTTGAAACACATTTGGCGCCTTTGGATGAATATCATCAACTCATAGCTAATCATGAATATACACATGCATATACAGAAGATAGGCACAACTCAAGAAACACGTGATATACGTCGACCCTAAACAGTTACACTTCTAGAACTATAACTGCCAATAACAGAATTACATAACTTCACTGAAACATCATATCTAGATCTACGTGTATGAACATAACATAATAAACATGTCAACAACATGTATCTATCTACACAAGTCTTCATATCATCATTCTGATAAGTACATATAGAATTACTACTGTGTATTATATGTTGTCATCAATGACAAACATACAATCAATCAACTGCTCAGAATCAAATCTCCAACAATCTCCCCCTTTGACATTGATGGCAACATATGATATAAAAAAAATCCTCTGTTCATGGTGTCCTCTTTCTTTTACAATCTTCTCAATATCCTCATCAAATATTTCTCTAAACTGCTACAGTTCCTCTGTCTGTGTTTTTGTTCCATGTATATACTCCCCCAGAGTATATTCTCCCACTTAGTACATACTCCCCCTTTGACATCAATGGCAAAGGGCGCCATAGTCCTTTAGGTATAGGTACTACTCCAGAAGTAGAGTAGTCAACCATTCATCAGTCACTTAATCATTGATGTCTTTGTTGCTTCTTCTAAACAGACTTAGGAGAGGGAATTACTCCCAACTTCTCCCTGAGATACTCAAAAGTATCCTTTGAGAAAGGCTTTGTGAAAATATCTTCCAACTATTCTTTGGTGTTCACATAGTCCAATTTAACTTCTTTGTCTTCAACCTTTTCTCTTAAGAAATGGTACTTGATCTCTATGTGTTTTGTCTTTGCATGCATCGCAGGGTTCTTAGACATGTTGATAGTGCTAGTATTATCACAATGAATAACAATAGGATAATCAACCTGAATGCCAATGTCTTTAACCATCTGCTTGATCCAAACCATGGTTGAACAATTTAGTGCTACTGCAACATATTCAACTTCTGCTGTTGACTGAGAAATATAGTTCTACTTCTTGCTCATCCAAGAAACCAACCTGTCTCCAAGGAATACTGCTCCTCCTGAAGTGCTCTTCCTGTCATCAATACAACCTGCCCAATCTACATCTGTATATACATGAAGCTTTACATTCTCTGATTTAGGATACCATAAACCATAGTCTATAGTTCCCTTTAGATATCTTAATATCCTCTTGATTTCCATTAGGTGACTTTGCTTGGGTTCAGCTACAAATCTTCCAACAATGCCAACTACATTAGATATGCCAGGTCTAGATTGAGTTAGATAAATGAGTTTACCAATCATAGATTTGTAGAATGTTTTATCAACTGCTGTGGAATCATCATCCTTTGAAATCTTTCTTCCTATTATCATGGGAGTGCATACTGGCTTACAGTCCTCCATCTGGAAGGTCTTCAATATTTCCTTCACATATTTTGATTGATTAATGAATATACCTTTATCTGTTTGTTTTACATTTAGTCCCAAAAAGTATTTTATAGGACCAGTCATACTCATTTTGAATTCATTCTGCATTTCTTTTGTAAATGTTGTACTGAGCTTGTCATTACCTCCAAAGATAATTTCATCAACAAATATGGCAACTAATAGTAATCCATCAGGTGTCTCCCTTGTGAATAGGTTATAATCTGCTGCTCCTTTCTTGAATCCAATCTTGGTAAGATAACCATCAAGTCTCTCATACCATGCTCTTGGAGCCTATTTAAGACCATAGAATGCTTTCTTCAATTTGCATACCATGTCTAGTTCATCTGAAAGACTAAATCCTTTAGGTTATTCAATGTAGACTTCTTCATTCAAATCACCATTTAGAAAAGCTGATTTTACATCCATTTGATCAACTTTAAAGTCTTTGAATGTTGAATATGCCAAAAAACATTTAATGGCTTCTAGTCTTCTCACAGGGGTAAATGTATTAGTGTAGTCTATTCCTTCTCTCTGCACATATCCCTTGCATACCAATCTTTCTTTGTTTCTTACTACTATACCATCTTCATTCATCTTGTTTCTGAATACCCACTTTGTTCCAATCACATTTTT
>MU224465.1:1111102-1125672 GCA_018584345.1 Thuja plicata
TTCTGAATACCCACTTTGTTCCAATCACATTTTTGTCACTGGGTCTAGGGACCAATTCCCATGTATCATTTTTAATTATCTGATCTAATTCTTCTTTCATTGCATTCTTCCAATCATAATCATTACATGCATCTTCAACACTTAAAGGTTCAATCTGTGAAAGTAAACATACCTCTTCATCCATTGCTAGACCTTTTTCTTTTGATCTGGTCAAAACACTGTTGCTCTGATCTCCAATGATTTCATCTTTAGAGTGGTATCTAGATGTGAATTTTGGAACCTTAGGTGTGTCTTCTTCTTTTGTAATCTATGATTCTTCTCTGCTTGATTCAGGGTCATTGCATGAGACATCAATGCAATCAAAAATTTCTTCAATAATAGTATCTTTACTACTAGGTCTGGGTTCATCTTCAATCATAGGTGCATATTCATAGTACCTCTCTTGAACCATAAACTTTTCATCAATATTAACATGCGTGCTTTCAATTATCCTCTTTAATCTCAAATTGAAACATCTATATGCTTTGCTTTTAGTAGAATAACCAAAGAAAATACCTTCATCACTTCTGGCATCAAACTTACCAACACCATCATCTCTCTTGATGTAGCACTTGCTGCCAAAGATTCTGAAATACTTTACTATAGGTACATTTCCAAACCAAAGTTCATACGATGTCTTATCTGCACTTGGCCTCAATTGAGTTTTGTTGATAGTATACACTGCTGTATTCACTGCATCTCTCGAGTAGGTGTGCACAACTTTTCCTTCAATCATCATAGTGCGCGCTGTATCAAGTATGATCCTGTTCCTCCTTTTTGCAATCCCATTCTGCTGAGGGGTTCTAGGTGCACTCAACTGTCTTTTAATACCATGTTCTTCACAATAATTATAAAACTGATCAGAGGTGAACTTTCCTCCTCTATCATATCTTAGACCTTTCAATTTTAATCCGGACTCATTCTCAACTTTAGCTTTGAATATTTTAAACTTCTCAAAGGCTTCAGACTTCTCCTTTAAGAACGCAACCCACATCATCCTATAAAAATCATCAACAAACAAAATGAAATACCTTTCTCCGTAGTATGATCTTGTTTGGGTAGGACCACACAAATATGTATGCACTAGGTCCAATTTGTTCTCAGCTGAGTTTTCCTTTCTTCTAAAGGAACTCCTTACATGCTTTCCCATAACACATTCCCTGCATATTGTGTCTACTGGTCTTGCAATACTTGGTAGGTCTCTAACTACCTTGACATTACTGATCTTTACTATATTATCAAAATTGATATGACATAGTCTCTTGTGCCATAGCCAACTGTCATCCACCTTTGCAACAAAACAACTTACATCATAATTGAGATGAAAAACATAACCTTTAGTTTTAGATCCTGATGCAATCATGTCTCCATCCTTCTTGTTAATGATGCACTTGTTTTCTTTGAACTCCAAATGATAACCCTTGTCAAGTAGCTATCCAACACTCAGCAAGTTATGATGTAATCCATCAACATATAGAACATCATCTGTCTTGTTCTTTCCATCTAAAGTGATAGAACCTCTACCTATGATAGGTTTAGGAGTGTTGTATCCAAATCTAACCATACCACCTTTGTATTTTTCTAACTGAACAAATATATCTTTGTCACCTGTCATATGATGGGAGCATCCACTATCAATGATCCAATCAGTTCTGATGTTTGCTTTGGAAATTAGGGCTAGCTCTTGTTCTTACTTTTCACCTTCAATGTCCATTTCCTCAAGCAAACTTTCCATTTCTCTAAGGGCAACAAATCCAATTTCATCTTCTCCTGAATCTTCATTAGTTACACCTTCTTCAGCATGATAATATTCCTTCATATATTTGGGTTTGTAATCAGATTTGAACTTCTTGACTCTTTATTTGATTTATTTCCTTTTTTCATCACAAAGGGAGATTTAGGTGAGGATTTTATTTTAATGAAATAAGATTATTTTATTTAATTAAAAGGGAAGTTTTTTTTAATTAAATAAGATTATGGATAAAATGATCAAACCTTAGGAAATATTGAAATAATTGAATTAATTACGATTTGAGCAAGGAAATTGATTTGAATTGAAAATATTGCAAGGCATTGATTCAAGAAATTGATAAATTGGTTCTGTCATTTGATGAATTGAAGAATGGGGGCCCATAGTCTAGGTGACCATTTTAGGGTGCATGCATTCGCCCCTCTTTGACTACCGTGTGATCTTTATGGGAACACATGTATTCAAAGAATGCATTTGAAGTGTGAGATCGATTTGGGATCACAAAATAACCCAGATGTGTGATCAATGGACGGGAACACATCAAGACTAAGATAAGATGTTTGAAATAGACAAGGTCAACACCCCTGTAAATAGGTAATTGACATGTCCAAGATAATAATCTCAAGCAAGGTTTCCCCAAGCGGAGAAATTGATAGGATTGATAAAGATGAATCAAGGATTGAAGTTTGATAGGTATTGCCCCCTCGTGATTGAAATCAAAATGAGATAGAGGAGAAACAACACATAGATAAATTTGATCAAATCAAACTAAAGAGAAGGTTTTGTAAGGATCACAGAACCAAGGTAGTTCATCAAGCATGAAATATTATGCCCCAAGGTTGAATTAGAAGAAAATAAGTGGGGTGAAAGTGAATGGAAGATAGAAGTTTGGAAGAGGTGGAAAGAAATGGAGAGAAGAAAGAGAATTTGCCTTAAGAGAGAGAATGCCCCAAAGTCAATCAACTGTTTAAGATGGAAAATTTTGATTGAGATCATGAAAGAAGATAAGGAAATGAAGATCAAAACATGACCATAGTTGATTAAAATTCCACACGGAAGATGAAGGAAAAAAAACCCTCTCAAACTCATAATGTAGCCTAAAAATGCAAATTAACATAAAGTCTAACAATGCAAGCTACTTGAAAATGCAAAGGTGTACTTGCAATAGACAAAATGTAACATAGGATTTTGTGCTCATCATTCATTAGAGAATTTTAAGGAACTTATTTTCACCATTGGGCCATTACTAATGGACATCAGAAAATCACACAATCATCACTAGTCACAAGCACAACTATGAAGATATGAATGTGATTTATATCAGATTGGAATGTGGAAAGATTCTAACATAAGCATCAAAGACATAAAGGTCAAGATGACTTTGATGTTAGCTTACCCAATTTAATATAGCAAAACCACACTCACATCAAGGCATAGATGTCGGGATGACCATACGAACGGTTGTGCAAAAATAGTCAAGGATGATGCCTCAAATCTCATAAGTGTTTCAAGGTGACAATAAGAGACACTCCAAAGTTTCAAGACCACACCTACAAGAGGAAAGCCAATAAAAACATGCCCCATGCCCCAAGTCCTCTAGCTATGCATACCAGAGAGAATTATTAGTCAAGGACACTCAATGAAAATCAATAATAGTCAGCATGCAAAGAAAAGATAATGACATAGCTCAAGCATTAAGCATTGTGTTTAAAAATTTAAGTGTGTTAACTAAGTTCCAAGGATAAAGATTGAATGCTTGCAAGCATGTGAGATCACATGACAAAAATGGGTAATACCAAACTGATAAGTGTTGAAAAACACTCAATGTCAGGGGTTGTGTTGAAAAACACAGTTGGGGTGGTGATGAAAAATACCACTTGTGAGGTGTCCTAAAGACTAACGCATCCAAGAGACCAAAGCTAACATAGTTATGCCCCCTAGACAATGACAAGGACCAATTCCAAACCAAGGCAGCAAGGAAAAGGCGTGATGGAGAAAGGCTAAGTGTCGAGGACATGCACTAAGAAACAGGGGTGCAAAGGCCTCAAGTAGCGTCTGTTTCTAGGTTTTCACTACTTGCATTTTTTTGCAAATTTTTGCTACCAAGGCGCCTGTTTCCAGGTTCTCACCAAGGCACTTTTTCTATATTTTTTTGAATTTATGAATTTTTTGATTTTTTTTGTATTTTTGGAATATATAATTTATTTGGAGATACATCAAAGTGCCTATTGCTAGGTTTTCACTAAGATGACCATTTTTTTAGGACATTTTCTAATTTTTAGAGTTTTTGACAATATATCATTTTTAAAAAAAAAAATCCCAGGATCAATAAGTATGTACAAAGGATGCCCCCATACAGAATGGGTTGTAGATAGTAAATAAGCACCTGACCCAAAAGCTACTATAATGATGTAAGGTCCAAGCCAATTAGGTTCAAACTTTCCATTTTGATCTCTATCCTGTTGATTCTTAGGATTTTCACGTAGGACAAGATCTCCCACTTGGAATTCTCTAGGGCGAACCTTTTTGTTGAAGGCTTTGGACATGCACTTTTGATAAACCCTCATATGGTCAAATGAAACTTGACGTTTCTCATCTAGAAGTTCTAACTCTTGAAGTCTCATGGCGTGGTAGTCTTGATCTATAAATAGACCTTTGAGGGAAACTATAAGTGAATAAATCTCAACCTCCAAAGGTAACACAGCTTCAACGCCATATGTAAGGGAAAAAGGAGTAGCCCCAGTAGGAGTATGAATACTTGTTCTATAGGCCCACAAAGCCAAATTCATCTGTAAGTGCCAATCTCTACCACTCTTACAAATTGTTCTATGTAAGATTTTATGAATGGTTTTGTTTAATGCCTCTGCTTGACCATTTCCTTGCGGGAAGTAAATGGAGGACCAATGTTGTTTAATCTTGAATTTCTTGCAGAGTTGTTTAAGGTCTTTATTTTTGAACTAGCCTTTGTTGTCAGTGATAATCTTAGAAGGTACTCCATATCAATAGATGATATGGTTCAGAATGAATAGAGAGACTGTCTTGCCTGAGGAAACAGAAAGTGGGACAAATTCTACCCATTTAGTGAAGTAATCAGTAGCAGTGATAATAAACTTGTGTCCACCTGATGAGTTGGGATGAATCTTCCCAATAAGATCAAAGGTTTAGTGCTGAAATGGCCAATGGGATATAGAAGGAATGAGCTCCCTACCTAGAGCATGTATCAAGTTACCATGTTTTTGACACTTTTCACATGACTTTGCAAAATCTACTGCATCAATTGGCATCGTAGGCCAATAGTACCCCACCCTACGCAACCTGCAGGCCATGGCAAGACCATTGGAATGTCCCCCACAAATGCCCTCGTGGATTTCAACTAACGCTTGGTCATATTCTTCCTTTTCTAAGCATCTAAGAAGTGTTCCATCTAGACCCCTCCTATACAAATTACCAGAGATAAGGGAATGTCGAGAGGCATTTTGGGTAAGTATTTTATGTTCAGATTGGTTAAAGGTTTCAAGTATAATGCCATCATGAAGGTATGAGTAAATGGCACCATAACAGGATGACTCACAACTAACAAGGGTACAAATGACATGAATTTCAAGGGAGTCATAGATAGGGTGATGTAGCTCTTCCACCAGGAATTCAAATATGGATTCATGTTGCTCTAACTAAAGGAGTGAAGTAAATGTAGCCATGGCATCAGCTACTTTGGTTTCTACTCTAGGGATTTTTTGAAATGTGACAAATTCAAAGTATCATTTCAAGGAATCAACCATTTTCTTGTAAGGTACCAGATTCTCATTTTTTGTTTGATATTCATCATTAACTTGGTTGATTATTAGCTGTGAATCCCCATAGATGTGTAACTTTGTGATTATCCATTCTACGACCATCTTAAGTCCATTTGTTAAAGCTTCATACTCAGCAATGTTGTTTGTACATGGGAACAATAACTTGTAAGACTTAAGAATCATGTACCCATGAGGAGAAACAAACAACACACTAGCTCTTGAATTGTTTTGCATAAAGGATCCATCAAAGAACATCTTCCATGTTATTTTAGTCATATACATGAGGTGTTCATCTGGGAAGTCACCTTGAATAGGTGCATTATCTTGTATTGGGAAATCAGCCAATTGATCCGCTATGTATTATCCTTTGATTGGTTTATGCTCAATGTACTCTATGTCAAAATCTAAAAGGATCATCATCCATTTAGCAATTCTACCTGTGAGGGCAGCCTTACCTAGTAAATACTTGAGTGGATCTATTTTTTCTATGAGGTCTATAGTGTGCACAAGCATGTAATGTTGCAACTTTTGGGAAGCAAACATAACTACAAGGCAAGCTTTCTCAATGCTAGTGTTGTTAACCTCATATGAAACACGAGTGTGACTAATGTAGTATATTTCTCTTTCTTTCCCATGTTCATCAAGTTTAGATAGTAATTCCCCCAAGGAAGGTGTTTTCGTTTAAATGTATAAAATAAGTGGTTTCCCTGGGATAGGAGGCATTAAAATGGGAGGATTTTCCAAGTATTTCTTGATTTGATCTATGCTATTTTGACAATCCTCATTACAAACAAATTTGACTCCCTTGTGTAAGTTATTGTTGAAAGGTTGAGCTCTATTTGCCAACTATGAAATGAATCTCCTTATGGATTGAAGATGTCCTTGAAGACTCCTCATTTGACTAATGTTTCTAGGAGGTGGCATATCTATGATTGCTTGGAATTTTTCAAGGTCTACCTCTATTCCTCTTTCTGAAATGATGAATCCTAGTAGTTTTCCAGAGGTGACTCCAAATGCACACTTTTTTACGATTTAACCTTAGTTGAAATTGTTCCATGCGATCTAGAATGAATTCTAAATCATCTAAGTGTGTGTCTCTCTTCTTAGACTTGGACAAGGTGTCATCCACATAATCTTCCATATTTTTATGCACCATGTCATGAAAAATGGTTTTCATAGCTCGTTGATAGGTGGTTCCTACTTTTTTTAATCCAAAAGGCATAATATTCCAACAATAGGTACCCCATGCACAAGTGAATGCAATATTTTCTTGATCTTTAGGAGCTATCTTAATCTGATTGTATCTGGAAAAACCATCCATCAAGGAATAAATCTCATAACCCACAGTCATATCCACTAAAATGTCTCTATTGGAAGTGGAAAGTCATCCTTTGGGCATACTCTATTGACATCTCTAAAATCTATCCAAAATCAAATGGATTTGTCATGTTTGGAAACTAGTAAAATGTTTGATATCCATTTAGCATAGGCAATAGCTCTTATGAATCTTGTACCAAAGAGTTTCTCTAATTCTACTTTGACTAGGAGAGCTATGTGAGGATGCATCTTTCTAAACTCTTGCTTAACTGGTTTGACACCCAAAGCTATGGACAAGTGATGCATGATAAGATTAGTGTCCAACCCTGGCATATTTGAATAATTCCATGCAAAGTTTATCTTCTTTTTCTGTAAGAACTTAGTGTAGGATTCTTTTTCCTATGGTGACAAGGACTCAGCCAAGTGTACTATTAGTGGAGCCTCATTGGCACCCAAATTGACTGCTTGTGTTGGTTCAATAAGTACTAAAGATCTATCTTGAAAGTAGCTAGAGAGGTGATCAAGTACCTCATCCTTAGGCGCCTTAGAGAGGTTTTCACCCTTGGATACATTATTTATTTTTACTTTTTTGGTTCTGATACTACCACACAGTGGTTTTCACCATCAAAACTCCTATTCTTTTGATTTTTTATTTTTTTTAATTCTATCACTAAGTTATTTGATGTTTGGCTCTTTCATGCTGGTAGTCAATTCACTGGTGGAAGAGAATATAGGTTCAATGACATTTAAGTAACATGATATCTCATAATCATTTTGAAATGTTAAGAGCTCAGGTTCTTGATAGCGTTGGGACCAATTAATGAGGTCAGGATGAACAAGAGGTAAGTCAACGATTGGTTCAAGGTTGTAAATGTGAATGATATCATCTCTGGTGACCAAAGAGTCAGAGTCCATCAAGTATCCTTCCAAGCTACCCAAATCATGGTTCATCCTAACAAGTAAAGAATCATCCTCTAAGGTGACATGTGGGTTCAAACCCTCTAATCCTACATGTGACTCGTCAGCTATCATGGGTTGAGAATTATAAGTGTGGATGACATCAACATCCATGTCAATTGTGGAAGGCTATGAGAAGGAGTCCCATTCATACTCACATGAACTTATTTCTGAACTTCGAATAGGATTTTTACACCATGAGGGTTTGGGACGTCTTAATGTGGAAGTTCTAGTGTCATCTAGGGTAACACCTTCTCTTTCCATCAAATAAACAAGATTCTTTTGTTGACATTCTGTGAGAGGATCTTCTACATCTAATTCATCTTTCTCTAAGGTTGCAACTGTCTCATGAGTGAATGGACTATCTGAATCTCCCCAAAGGATATTAGTGGAAGGGACCCAATCTTCACACATGTATTTTTGAGTTGTCAAATTAGGTATGTATTCTGGTTCATCTTCACTATCCGACTCATCAAGGATAGGAGTAGTGTTCTTGTTGTGATTCACAAATCCTAGGCCAACTATCTTCTTAGACTTGTGTCCAAAAATATTATGATCTAGGGGTTCGGCTCTGGCATCTAATTTGTGACTAAGAGGGCCATGTCTAGGATAGCCCATTTGTTTGTATAAAGTATACTCTCTTCCATAATACTTAGGAGAGGGAGAGAAGTTCTCATTGTGCATGTATTTCTCTTCTCTATAAATCCAGTCTCTAACTACTGTCTCTTCTTTCTCATCTTGAATAGGCACTGAGGACTCTACAAATGTGCCAAATAAAGTCATAGCTGAAGAGGAAGGTCTCATTTCTTGTGAAGGCTTTCCATAAGACCTAGGTGAAACTGGTAGTGTTGTGAGGGAGTTGAGTTGATACCCCCCCATGCCAAGGTCCTCTAACTTGAATTTTTCTTTACATTCAACTAAGGTTACATCCAAGTCTTCTGCTTCTCTATTAAGGTGAACATGAGCACCCAGTAAAATTGAGTTAATAAATAAAGTGTTATCCTCGGGTAAAAAAATCTATATTCCATTGTAAGGGAACTTAACACACTGATGAAAGGTAGATGGCAATGCTTGCATACCATGAATCCACAGCCTGCCGAGTAAGATATTGTACGCAAGGGGGCCAATGTCAAATATTTGGAATAAAATATCTTTTTCAATAGGGCCAATCCTTACAGGAAGGATAGCCAACCCCTTGGCCCTTATTTCTGCCTCATCATAGGCTTTGATGGTGATCTTTTTCCTGGAATCTATGACTTGTTTAGAATAACCCAACTTTTTCAAAAGACTCAAGGAATAAATATTAAGCCCAACACCCCCATCTATCAACATGCACCTAACACAAGTTTTGTGGATCATGACCTCAATATGAAGAGCAAGATTGTGTAGGTGGGTCAAAGCTTTATCATCATCCTCTGAAAAAGTAAGGTAATGAGGGCTAGAAATATGGTTAACCATGTTTTGGAATTGATCAACATCTAAGTTGTTGGGGACATTTTCTATGTGCAAAGCATCCTCAAGGACTTTCTTGTGTCTCAGGGAAAACTCTAAGAGCTCAAAGATCAAAATCTGAGCTACGGTTCTTTGCAACTGATCAACAAGATTATAGCTCAAATTAGGATTGATTTCTGGTTTTGAGGTGACATTCTTGGATGTCAATTTCTTTGGTTTACTTGGTTGACTTGAACTAGGTCCTCTAATGACAAGGGGACCTTGACTTCATGTGACAACATTAAGATTTTGAGATGACACTCTAGAGTTAGGACCCCTTAGCACCATGACGGGTTCTTCATCAAAGATAGGAGGAGATTCTATGTCTAGATCATAACCATAGGGATCTTTATCCCTCATCATGTTGACATTCTCTTCTACAACTTCAAGCATGTTGACAATATTCTCTACATCTGTGTAAGTGTAATTTATCTCAGCCCTTTCATTCTTAGGTTTAGAGGTTTCTCCCTACTCATACTTGAAGAAAGGCTCTTTGAATGCCTTATGATCGGTGTTGGTGTTCAATCCATCTACCTTAATTTTTCCATTCTCAATGAGATCTTGGATGATATGTTTGAGTTTCCAACAGTCTTCAATATCATGTCCAATGTCATTGTGAAACTTGCAAAAGGATTTCTCATCACACCAATGTGGCTTAACATCAGGTATATAATGCTTTGCAGGATCTTGAGAATGTGCAAGGTTGTTGGCAATGAGTGTTTTCAAGACATCCTCATATGAATCACCAAGTTTTGAAAACTAATGTCTCTCTTTCTGAGGCCTATCTTGGTATCTTGGCTTATTCTCTTGTTGATTAGATGCATTGAGTTTCATGGCTTGAACAACACTAGACAAGTGGAGCACAACTTGATCTTTGGGTCAGGAAGAGTCTACAACTCCATCATTGACCACTTGTTTGTTCCTATTCCAATGTGAATTCTTTCCTTTATCCTTGTTATGGTTGTTGTTATTTTGACCATTTTTGTTGTTTGTGTTTCCATGTTTGGTCAAAATTCCTTTTTCTTTCAAAGCATCCTCAATCCTACATGTGGTTTCAACCATGGTGTCAAAGGAATCAAAAACCATCTTTCTAACTTCATACCGCATTTTGGGAACCAAGTTTCTAACAAGGATGTCAATCTTATCATTTTTAGGGATTGTCCTAGAGTAGCAAGAGAATTGTCATCTCCACCTTTGCAAGAAAGTAACAAAGGATTCCCCTTGATTTTTATTTAAGTTGCATAAGCCCAACACAATGATAGATCTTGAAAGGTTGTATGAAAAGTTTTGGACAAATCTATGGATGAGCTCTTTGAAAGTCTTAATGGGGGAGTTATGTTGGCGAACCATTTCATCAAGAGGTACAAGTTATCTTTATGGAACTCAAAACTCATGGTATAGAATTGACATACGTGATCATGTGGATCTCCATTCCCATCATACTTGTCATATTGAGGGATCTCAACCTTTCTATGGAATTCTTTCATGCTAACACTTTTTTCAAAAGGATTATGAAAAATTGAATCAAGTGAGAATGAACCCTTGGGTGCTAACATATTTTCCATCATACTCTTAATTTGTTTGATCTCCTCTTCTTGAGATGGACCTTGCTTCTTAATCTTCTTGTCCATGTCAAAGTTGTAGGGGACTCTAGCACCCTTGTTGTTTAAACTCTCTAGGAACTTGTCTTTGTTTTTCTCTAAGTATCTCTCCACATACTACTAGAAGAGTGGTTCTTGTTGTATCTTCATGAAGTCTTGGGAGTTGAGGTCAAAACTTGAGCTACTACCCCCATATTGTGAACCATAGTGAGCACGTTGTGAAGGTTGTCTTTAGTTCCTAAGAGGTGTTCATCTCCTATAATGATCATGTCTTGAATCCCTTCTTCCTCTAGGGCTAGGAGATCATGACAGTGTTCTTGAACATCTTCCACTTCATGGAGTCTTAGGAGGGGTGGATGGAGGAGAGTTGTTTCCACCACCAACACACATTTGTTAAATTGGTCATTAAGTTGTTGAGCCAAGAGTCTATCTTGCTCTTCCTAGAAGGATTTCCTTTTTATCTCCAACAAGGTTTGTCTCTCCAACTCTAGGAGTCTAAATTTCTCTTCCTTTGCAGCTTGTTTGTCTAGGAAGGCTTTCTTTTCACGCTCAATTTTCTTAAGTCTTTCACTCATGTATCTTGAAGATGTTTTGAGCGATGAACTTGGTCTTGAATGTCTAAACAAGTCATTGGTGTATGGTGCATTCACACGAGTGTCACAAGGTTAATCATCTTAGTTTTCATGTTTTTATTGTTCTTCTCAATAGGATTGTCTCTTATCTCTTTCAGCCCTTTGGTGTGCATCCAGATATCTAGTTGAGATAAGGGGTGAGACTGGTCAACTTTGGTGAGAGGAACTACCAAATGAAATGGTATCTCTATGTCTTTCAAATATGTCATCAAGGTGTTTATCCATTTCTTCCCTCTCTCATCGAGTCATTGTGTAACTCATATCCATATCCAAGCGAGAGGATGCTAAGGGTGTACTCAACTCACTAAGGTTACTCTTGGAATCAAACAAAACTTTTGAGTCATTCTTGGGTGATTGATCAAATACATGTTCTTTTCCCTTACGTTTTTGGCAAGTTTTCACTAAGGGTAATTGGTTAAAGACTACTTGAGGTCACTTTCCTTGATCTAGTTGATATCTTGTTGTAACTGGCATGAAAGAAAAGGTACTAGGTGATAGGATGACCCTAAGAAACATTGGTACCAAACCAGGATAGTAAAAGCCCTCACTTGTCCAAAAGAGAGGTGATAAGATAGAATTTTGCAAGTGACATAAACCAACACTGCCATAGAGGTGCCCACCGAATGGGTGAATACCCTAACACATATGGATTAGGAGGATGATTTACCCAAGTTATATTAATTGAATTTGAAGTTTTATGGAAGTGAATGGACAAGAGATTACTAAAACTCTCCAAGTGTGTTATCAAATGATCCAAAGGTTTATCTTCTCAACAAGGATGGTTTCTAGCTCACCAACTCCAAGAAAGGTAACTCATGAAATCAAAGATTACTAGTTCAAGAGGTCAAAACAAAAGAATCCAAAGTGCAATAAAGCTTCTAATAGTGGGGTGAGTGACCTAATCTGACCCGGATCAACCTAGGAAGACTGGAAATGATAGGATAGAAAATCAAGCAAGTTGACAGTTTAACACTTAAGAGTGCAGATTTTGAGTTGTTGATCATTTCGACATTTTCTTTGATGTTTGGTGTATACTTTGATGTTTCAAACATGCAAGACAAATCAAGCAGATTGGTTTGTTGTAAAAAGAATAGTCACACCACAACCTAGGTAAGCTAGGGAAATATCTATTGAATTCCCACTTGAACCGAAGTTCAGCCACACCTACTCATAGCAGACAACTTAGAATCTTGGAGGCACGAGCTCCTCCCTACAGTGCACTCACTTCTTAGGCACACCAAGCTTTGAATCCCAAGGGACATCCCTTCCTAAGGGACCGTTGTCTCTACTAAGAGCTGTAAAAATGTGGGATGTCTTAGTCGGTCTCTGACTTTTTGCGCCAATAGATAGAGGGTTTTTGGATACTACAACAAAGTTCTTTAGTCAAGGCATTCATTCAGGTGGTTATACTTGTAGAAGATTAGCTCCATTATGGAGGCCTCCCAGCCTACAAAAGTTATGTTTTGTAGGTTTTAATTCACCACAAGGGTAATGAGGGAGATCTTCTACCTGATATAATGCAATCAACACCTGTTCACTATGAGATTAATCACAATGACATTTTTTATATACCAGTTCAGAAGGGCTTGGCTTTAGCCTATTACCGGTTTGGAAATCCACTCTCACCGGCTTTGTTAAAGCTCTCAGGAGGTAGCCACGCTAAAAGATTTGTATGGATTTCTCTTTCACCCAAGATCCACAAAGGCGAGGGGAGAGGATACGTCCATGCAAGTCCTTGGGATTACAAAACTAGAAGACACATTAAGTAGAATAAGAAAATGACAATAATGTTTCTAGATTTCTGATCATCCCAAAGGGGTGAGAGCATAATATCCTGACATTATTGTCATCCATAAAACACCAAATAAAAGTCCATTTTAAAAATTCTTGCATGTGCATTCCTATTTTAATAAAACAAAAATAAAGTGCAAGCACAATGTTTTAGCATTCTATTAATCAAGGCAACCTACAAGACGATTCGTTAGTAGTCTTTGTTTTTAGTCTTCTTTGTCAAAATCCTGCAAACCATTGTTAAGATGTATCAGAAATAAAATAAGGAAATCACAGAAAATAGAAAACATTAGTGGTCAGAAAATAGAGATATTAAATAGAAAATTGACAAAATTCTGGTGCCAAAGTCCACGCAAAGATTCTCTGCAGGCCACGTGAAGATTCTATATGGGTCGTGTGAAGATTCTGCCTGAAGATTCCTTATGCATGACATGAATAAATGCTAAAAGACCCGTGAGAAACTAGAAAGTTCACGCAAGTCAGAAAATAGCTGATATGAAAACAACAAATAAAAAAAATCTCTCTGCTGTCAAAGTCCACGCGAAGATATACCAGAAGCTGCATGAAGAAATACTTTGTATGACTTGAAGTATTGTGAAACTTCGTGTGGATGAGTGAGAAATTGCACGCAAAACTTCACTGCAGACCTGTACAGACGGAAAATAGATTAATCAAAAGAAGTACAAAATGAGGCCATAAATTAATTTTCTGCCCCACGGTGGGCTCTGTGTGCATAAATGTTGTCACACTTCTATGAATCATTCCATTCAAGGTTGCTCAAGAATGAGGCCTCAAATATCGATCCATAGCTCTCTAGTCATGGATGTGTAAAAATATAAAATGAAGGCCCTCAGATTGACCTAGTTGTGTCTATTGCAAATACATCATGAAATGAGAGATTCAAATGCATAAAAATGAAATCTACTCTATATGATAATAA
Organism: Thuja plicata; assembly: GCA_018584345.1. Taxonomy (NCBI): domain Eukaryota; kingdom Viridiplantae; phylum Streptophyta; class Pinopsida; order Cupressales; family Cupressaceae; genus Thuja; species Thuja plicata. Next base: position 1,125,415 of record MU224465.1, read on the forward strand.
TGCATATTATTCTATGAAAGGAAATATGAATGTAAATCTAATCTATGGAAATAAACATGATTCTAATCTATATGAGGAGCCATGAATGCAAGAATAAAGAAAACAAGAAGAGAGCTTGAGTGCTCAATTTTTCCTCCAAAATTGCTCTCCAAACCTGCAGCATAACAATACTATGAAAACCTAATATGAAAATGAGAAGGAGAGGTCTCCTTTTAAAGGAAAGTGAATGATTGAGATTAAGAGGCAAAAATCAAAGGC
>MU224465.1:1145571-1179495 GCA_018584345.1 Thuja plicata
TCTAACAAGGTGACAATTCAGTTGAATTTCTCTAAAGACCTCTCACAAGGCCACTCCTAGCAGGGTGATTAAATCCTTTAACAGGGTCACACCTAACAGTGTGTTTTGTAACCTTTAACAAGGTTGGATCCTAACAGGGCTCACTTCAGAAGAGTGAAAATCAGTAACTAGTTGCATTGGTGGTTTTCCCAAATTGGGTTTCCATGTTATATCTGGTGTCACTTGTGTTTATGCTATTTGATTTATGCATGTCAATAACTGTGAATGTTTAATGAACAATAATAAGTTAATCTACCGAGTAACAACAGTATATATTTAAGACATCTAAGGGACTTGTGGATTTATTTTTGTGGTAACTGATTCACCCCTCCCCTCTCACTTACTCCATCTATATTTCCAAAACTTAAGACTTCTTTTAGGTGTCACCGCATGAGTCCAATTTGGATTCTTAGTCATGCCTTTTGGATTGATTAATTTAATATTAAAAAATTTAAATCATGCACATTACTAATATATTTAGAGAATAATTAAGAAAGGGTATCTTAGTGTTCCTTCACAATATCTTGATATACGATAAAAATTAGGTATTTTTAGTACTTGGATACAGTTTTGAGCATATTGGAAGACTACTCATTCTTTTCTAAACAATAGAAGTTCAAATATGGGCTTAAGGAGATTTTGTATTTGGGTCATGACATCAATGAACAAGGTGTTGAAATGGAATAGTAGAATATTCAAGCTTTTAGTGATTGAATAGCCTCTAAAAATGTGTCACAATTAAGATAATTCATGAAATTATGTAGCTCTACTATAGAAAGGTTCTAAAAGGATTCACTCATTACACAATAGCTTTCATATAAGTGACTAAGATGGGATAATTTAAGTGGGAAAATCTTGTTGAATTAACTTTAAAAATAAATAAAAAGGTAATGTATTCATATTTAGTTTTTGACATCCCAAAAAATTTCTTCCTTCTTATGTTGGAATGCAATGCTTCTAGTGAATGCATTGGATCTACTTTGATGTAGCAACAATGCCCCATTGATTTTGAAATTAGGAAACTAAAAATGACATAAAATATTTATTTTGGTAATGATAAGGAGATTATAGAAATCATGCATACAATACATAATGGTTTATATAACACTTGGTATGTGTCAAGTTTGTGATCAAGACTAATCATAATAGTCTTAAGTAGAAAGACTTGACTGATAGAAAATAGAGGAGGGTAAGAAAGTTGTAGGAATATTATTTTGATATTAATATGTGAAGGGTAAACATAATATATTTTTTTCATGTATTTTCTCAAAGACCCACTTTATGTTCTATTCTCAAGACATCTCTTTTGATTAAGTAACAACCATTAGCTCTAAATATTCCAAGCATAATTTCTTCTAACCCATTGGAGGGAAGAATACCAAATGTGACAGGTTTAAAGTGATGCAAGATATACCATTACATAAAGTGAGGATACATTGTATTTTAATATCAAATATGAAGGGAAAGAATTTAAGATCCATGCATGTGTAATGTAGGGAAATAAGGTTCACTAGCTTATACATTCAAACTAGGAAATTAGGCCTATTTATGCTTTGATTACATTAAGGAGAGTGGATCCGCAAGGTTGAAACTCAAATTTTATGGAAAAGTGTTAGTAATAACTGAGAGGAGGGGTGAATCAGTGGCCTAAAAAATATTCCAATAATCAACCCTTCAAAGTTAGTACCAATATATTAATCCTCTAGTTATCTTCAATCCTATAAGATAAATGCCTTCAAATACTATTATCAAATTACTACTACTCGAAATTCTTTGTAAAACCTTCTATTGTATATTTACCGAATAGCAGTCTGTTAATTTACTGAAAGATAGTAAATTATCTAGAGTGTACTGATCAATCCAATTAAGCTATGTGTAATGCAAAACACTAAATTAATGAATCATAAACACATTGACACATGGATTTTTAACGTGGAAACCCTGTTAAGGGAAAACCACTTGGGACCGGTAACCCAAAATTTTCACTCTTTTGAAGTGAGCTCGGTGAAGAGCCAACCCTGTTAAAGGTTACAAACACACTGTTAGGTGTGACCTTGTTAGAGGATTTAAAATTTTAGTCTGTCACTTGATATCAGGCGTCTCTATGCTACCTTCCTTGTCCAAACTCTTATGGTTTGTCAAATGGTATCTGACATCTCTATGTTATCTTCATGATCAAAATTTTGATACTCCTTGGGATGTATGTCAATATAGAAAGGATCTTTAAATCCTTCTCGGTTAAGAGACTTTCTGAATCAATGGTTAAACTAAAATAGTATGATCTTTTCACATATACAACTTATACTTGTAGATTTTCAAATCTATTGTAATCTCATAAAACTAATCTGATTAGTATATCCCTTTTTGTACCTTTTCTCCACTTTGATTCTGCTCGATGATGTTGTTTTCTATTGCTCGGTGTCTGCAAAAAACTTTAGCTCTTTCCTCTGCTTGATTGATCAGGACTGTATGAAGTTTCTCTTCATCAGTTTCTCTTTAGCATCCTCTTTTTCATTCACTCCCCTTTTTTTGTAATGAATCAAGTTTGTCTCTTAAATAGACATGATATCACCATTGTTAGGTTCTTGATTTTCTTTGATCTTGGTGTGATCCATAATCTTAGCCAATTAGATTTAAAGCAAAAATCCTGGTTTATCTTGCAGAGATCTTGCCAACTGGACAAAACAACTTTAAATCCTTTACTTATCTCTAGCTTATCTTGTCGATGAAAACAATGATAACTACTAGTTAAGTCTATATTTATCTCTGCCAGCTAGATATTTTTTCATTTTTGAACTCAAGTTAATTTTGGTGTTTAACTCTTTGATAACGTCGGTCAACACTCCATTTCTCCTCGGGCTTCTTCGTCAGTTTACACTATGTTTCTAATCATCGATTATGCTTGATTTTGCTCATCAGTAATGCTTGTCAGTGTTCTTTTTCAGGCATCACTGTGACCTAACTGTCCGTGATCTATGTCTGTCGGGTTCCACTGACCATTGGTGTTTGTAGTCACATGGTGAATGCTTGTCTTTACGGAAAGCATAATCTTTTACTTTCTGATCCTTTGAAGTCTTTAACACTTTGATTATAACCTATTAGATTATATCAAGTTGACATCAATGATAATACAATCCATTAACTGATTTAACATCTTTCATTATCTTTCTGCATTTCAGTGATCAACTTAACATCTTGAAACATTCAATCAATTATATGTCATCAAAAGGGATTAGGAAGAAGGTGAATCCAATAAATCCTTATTTAAGTTGAAAATTATATGGAAAAGATATGGAGATTAGGGAAATAAAGCACACAATAGATGAGAAAAATCATAAATAGATTTGAAAAGGGAATAAAGAGAGGATTTTTTCACAAAAATATTAGCCAAAATAGGGCGGCCTATGTTGCCTTTGGCATCCTTTTCCTGCTGTGATGAAAGAAAATAGTTGCAAGTGACAATTACTAGGATGAAATGATAAACTAGGAGACTTGCACCTAAATTTATTTCATACATTGGAAGGATTATGACCCACCAATCTCAAGGAGGACTAAGAAATAAGTGGATGTAAATGAGTTTCCTTCACTATTGATTTGAAAGTTGGCTATGTAAAATTGAAAGTTAAATTGGACAAGATGTAGGGAAAAAATAGGAAACATTGTGCATACAAACAACTCACAAATTGTAAAATCAATTTTGATACCAAATCTAGAAATCCAAAACAAAAATTAACCCATGATTCACATTTTAGTTTGAAATGGTTGGAACAAGGTGACCTAGATCGTATGGGGTGACCTAGCTTTCCAAAGACCCAGGGAGATACTTGATTCCTAGTAAATTATGATGAAACTTCTACCATGTAGTGCCTCTCCCATTTATTTCTTGCATGACATCCTTATGGATGTAGCTTCAAAATTATGTTATGGTAGTGGCTTTGTGTGTTTGGGTGAGCTCTCTTGTGATGCCTTATTTTGGCTCTAGATGCTTCATTGTTTCCCTATGGGATTGGTTGAGCTCACCTTATGATTTGATGGATATATGATTTTATTTTATGATCTTGTTAGATCCGAGAGGTGTTGGTACATTTTGGGTGATCTAGATTATGTTGTTGCATTAGAAAGTGTCTTAGTTTCTTATGCCTGGGTGTGAGAATCTTTGAGTTGTGGCTTGTTTCATGCTTAATTCAAGACGCTAGACCATGTTATATGATTCTATGAATATTCTCATGTTATGGTTTTATATTGGCATCATGAGATGCATCTAATTATAGTACATTCTTGTGTTTATTCTAATATCATTGATTCAATGCTATGATGGTATCTAGTTTATTTTATATCTAAGGATATTTTGAATATCATGATGTTATTATTGATTCTCTATGATATTGTATCTTATCATGTTGATAGATATTTTATTAAGATTTTTCACTGATGTATGCTCTAAATGTCATAAAATTTTGTTTGATGATTTGTTATAAATAAATATTTATTTATGATGAATACTGAGGATTAAATATGAAAGGATCAATTTTATAACATTCAAGTACATACAAATGATTATGCTGCTAAATGTCCTTTCATTAGGCATACTTTAGGTTATTATATAGATGTGCTTCACCTATTTATACTATGAACACCTAAACTTGATGTGTGCATGATTTAGTGAGTAGGTACCAGACGTCGACTCCACTTGGTTCCATAGGTCTGAGTGTGTCTTACCCTTGACAGTGGCATATGAGATAGCTACATTGGTCATTCACAATTTTAACCAAATATCATTATGGTATTAATGATTTATCTGTATTTTATTTATAACACCTTCGGTATCATGTGGGTAGAATCCATACCTCATGCATTACTGTGTTATATGAGTATCTGTCTGTGCATTAAAGATTCTTTGTAATTGTCACAGTGAGTTAGGATTTAATTGTTGGTTTTAATTATTGTCGATTATTTTATCATTTCTCACAATTTTTGTTGTAGTGGCATTCCAACTAATATATTTGGTTTTATTTGATCCAAGCTAAGTTGGATTATTTAAATTAATTTAATTTAATTTACTTAAGTGGTTTTTATTTAGCCTTTTCACTTTTGGGAAAAAAGTGAATTTTTAATGGAGAAATAGAATTCATTTTCTCACTTTGGCATTTTGGAGAATTGAAAATTCTTAGAACCCACATGTGAGCAATTAGTCCTTTGCTTGTTGGGAGTGATTTCTCTATCAGATTTTTGTGGGTAGTGGCTCTTTGGAACCACATCGGGATTGCTCTGCATTATTGAAAATCTTTTGTGATTTCATGGCGCATTGGATTTCTTCTTCCAATTTTGGTTTTCTACCCTTTTGAGAGGTAGGGATTTAATTTTTTCTTGTTTCTCCTTTGATTTGCTTCATGTTTGTTTTGGGATGTTTAGTGGGATAAATATCTCCCCTTTTCCCTCTTAATTGATTACTTTTTTTGCCCGATGCTTATATGAACTAAAATTGCAATTGATTGTGAAGTGTAAGGTTATGTTGCTCAAATTTTTGCAAGATGGAAAATTATGAATTTGATTGCATTTTTGTGTTGAACTTATTTAGAGCCAAATGTAACTTTAGAATTTTGAGTTTCGAAGCTTAAATTTTTGAGCTTTTTCATGACCTCTAATGACAGTTTTGGCCTAGGAACTGGTTTTGGTGCCAAAAATATTTTTGTAAAAGTTGGAATTTCCTCACTTTGACAATTGATTATCTTCGGGAATAATGGAATTTATGTATGAAGTTTCATTTGTGAGAGATTTTGGATTTTTCCTCATTTTTATGGTCATTTGAGTGTACCATGTTACCTTGTTGTTCCTTATCATTTTGTGAAGCTTTTTTAATGTGATTTATGTCTTGCACTATGAAGCACGACTTCAGATCATTTAGGGATCCAGAATCTTGGACATGGTGTTGATTGAGTGCACATTTTACACACATCCTTATTGTATTTTATGTCAAAATATGACATTTTGGTCATATAGAGGTATTGATCTCCCTTTAGTGGAATTTTTCTTAAGATATTTATGCTTGGGATTTGACTATGAGATACCTTCTAGGATCATTTAGGGATGTTGGTATCCTATGTAAATTTTCATGTCAAACAATTTTGGGATCCGTGCTCTTGGCAATGAGGCCAATAGAGCATACTTGTGCACTATTTTATTTCCTTGGTTTATTGGCTTTTCTTTCATGGTTGAGTTTAAATCTTGGTCTTAATGATGCACATGTTTTAGAATGCATCCATGACCATATTTGAGATAAGCCTATTTGACATGTTATTGAGAGATCTATATTGTTGGCTGAGCCTCAATTGAGTTCTCCCCGATTCACAAGTGAAGAAAACACCTTGTTTATTCCATATCTTGTATTTTATAGCCTTTGTGTTACCTTGTTGTTAATTCTTCATATGTTGTGTTGGGACTATTATTGTGTGAATATAATGTGTTGATAATTCATCCTTGCATGTAGTTGAGATATGCTCCTATGATGGGATCTAAGTGATACATGCTCTTGGTGAGTCTAATTGAGCGTACTTATCTCCTTTTGTTTTATGGCTTGGAATCTTTTATTGCATTGTATTTTATTTATTGGGAATTGTATTGTTCCTTTTTTGTAATGAGATGGCCAGTTGGTGTAGAGTAGTGTAATCAAGTGGCTCTCCAAGGTAGGCTGAGACATAAAGGGGTCCCAATTTAAACCTTGGTAGAGTTCTTAATATGAATTGATAACCTTAATAATAAATGGGGAAAACTTAATAAAAAGATAAACTGACAATAGTTTTGTGGATGTGTGAGCAATGTTAAGCCAATATAGTCATGGGAATCTGAGTGACATTGATATGGAATAGCCATGGCCATCCATAAATGTTGAGCTGACATAGTGATTCCCATTTGAGAGATATTGAGCTGAGACAATAGAGCCTCATTGATGAGTAAAGATTTCTTTAAGTTGCATGGGCCTCCATGTGCTATGTGATAGCACACCATTCTTGAGTCTCATCACCATACCTTGTCTAGGTCTATGTAGTGACCTTGGTATAATTTGATCTTAGCATTTTCAATCTGAATGATTATATTTGAATTGTTGTTCCATCCCTTGATTATATGAACATGTATGGCGTGAGTGAAAACCTACTTCTTATATGTGCATTATGCATGCTTGGGTCATGTGACTATCTCCATAAGCATGGTGGGGTAGGCCCGAGGGTACTACATGGTTGGGTGGTGTTGTATGTCACTATTGGAGATTGACGTATAGGTGACAGACTAGATCCAATGGCATAGTACCAAGAATCATGTGCTCTTCTCTATCCCTTTATAATTTATTTAAGTGTTTATGCTTTATATTACTATTCTTAGTATATTAGTTTAATTTTATTTATGTTGATCTCATCAAGTGAATTTGGCCTCAATTTTACGTACCTAATACTCCATGATGTGGAAGATTTCATTATTAGTGTTGGCATTAGAATTTATGTAATTTTACTCTTTTTGAGAAACTCTACACATATGTCTGATGCCCTTGTGCATAAGTTGCTTATTCTTGTGCATTCATTCTCTATTTTTTCACACATGCTCTCTAATTTTGCACATTTGTTCCTTCATAACTATGCATTTGTGGTAGTTTAGTGTTCCCTTAGGTTTGTGTGCAAATGAGTTTTAGATTTGGATACCCAGTATTCTTGTGAGCACTTTGATATATTTACTTCTTATTTTCTGTCATTGTATGATAATTTTTAGCTCATATTTCATTTGGTTTTTAAAATGAACCTAGTTTTTCTTATATCGAGGATGGATTTAGTGTCCTTAATTGTTGACTATGCACAATTATCCGGGCCCATCTCATGAGGTTCATGGGACATTGTTTGATCTCTTGCAAGATTTATTGTAGAACATGAATGTTCATTCTATGTTTGTATTTTGGGTTGTCAAGAAACTCTTGGAAGTGCTTGTAAGACTTCTTCTTGTGCATTATTGGGTGATGATCTTTGTATGTTTCTTTATTGCTTATGAAATGCATGTTATGTTTACGTATGTAATTGCAAAAGAAATAATTTTTTAGTGCAAGTCTTACCCTATGTTTGGTGGGTTCCTTGGTGGGGCATTACATCCCACCTATAACCTCTTGATAGATCTTCCTATAACAACATTTATAGCTTCACCACCTCTCACCTGCAAATTAAAATTGGAAATTTTTTGGGGAAAAGGTGTTTTACTTGGTCAAACCCCTGTTTAGGAATTAACCTTAAAATTGAATAAAAGGAGTAGTGTGCTATTAGTAGTAGAGGTCTAAATAAAATGTTATACATTCACAAGTGTTGAAGTGCTTATGCAAATTATTGGAATATTGTCTTGATCTTGGATCTAGGATAGGAAGATTATGGATGCCTTCACAAATACCTTCATCTATACTTTACTCCTTATCTTCCATACTTGGTGTCAATATTGGCTTGAATGCTTGATTGAATTGAACTTGCTTGAGAGCTTGAATAATTTCTTGAGGATAAATTAGATAGGGATGATATGCCAAAATGAGGGAGGTAACATTTCTTTTATACTCTTCAATCTATTTCAGGACTTCGAAGAAGGCTGACGAGGATTTGAATATCCTACTAAAAACCTAAGACCTTTCTCTAATTCGAATTTGGGCCATATTTTAGTAGAAAATGGTGCCTCCTGAGGTACAGAATGACCTATTTTACCCCATGTTTTATGGGGTGCCCAATTCTATGCAATCTAGGCTCAAAATTGAATCAAGAGTCTATGGGGTATGGGGGTACAAAAATGCACTCAAAATGAAGGTTTGAATTCGAAATAAATACAAAAGACCACCCAATTTGGAATAGGGCATATGTATGCAAGAGGAGATAAATTATTGAAATATTGAGAGGGACACACTCATAATTAAGTGGTCATCATAGAGATTTGACAATAAATTGAATTAATAAAGATATTGTATTTTAAATTAATTAAATGCAATTGAAGGATTTAATTAAAGGGGTACACCCATAATTAAAGGGGCCTCTTGTAAATTAAGTTAATAAAGGAAAATTATTTAAATATTAATTAATTAAATGAAAATTAGAAAGGCCAATTAATGCATGAAATAATTCGACACTAAAATGGGATCTAGCTAAGGACCAAAATCTTACTACTTACAATTTAGGACAATATACCTGTAGGATGATTTTTTTAGAAACGAGACTGAATATGGGACCTTGGGACCTTGTATCCTCTCCTAGTTGAATTTCAACTAATTCTAGGAGGTCATTAATGCTCCATGTTCCCCTGACTTAGGACTAGGGTGCGCCAAGTGCCCTTGACTAGGACTAGGGCACCCCAAGGATCCTAGACCAAGTTTTTGGTGCTAGAATTTAAGGTGAACGCTTATTTTGGTCTTTTGATCACTTTTTAATTTTTTGTCTCTGGCAAAAGCTTGTAACTCAACCTAGATCTGCATATAAGAGAATAAAAATGGTTTTTGGGGCTTTATATGGGTTTTCCTTACTGAAACCCTAGGTTGGGACTTAACTCTATAATGACGATGAATTCAAATAGCAAATGTTTTTTGAAATGATTGAATGGAAATAATTAATTTAAATGACTAATGTTATACACTAAATTTTTCACCCTAGGTCAAGCTCTCATAGTCTTGATAATCTAGTATAACATGGGAATCATCTCCAGGTTGTGGGAACTTTGCTAACTGAGATGAGACCTCCAATTTCTAGGCTGGCTCCTCTTGGATAATCACCCAAATTTGCTTCTTAACATGAAAGTAAAATCTTGAGGGAAAAGGGATAGAAGGAATGCATAAAAGGGAAATAACTAAAAGAAAACTATCCTACTAGGTGATACATCGAAGGTAATATGAAGATAACATAGTGGCCATACCAGCATGAAGACTCTTAGATGTAATAGAACACAATCTTTCTGAACAGGCCTGCACAAGTACTTCACAAAGAGGTCTGAAATAGAAAGAGGCTATTCAAGGAAAGAAAATATTTCACAAACAATAGCTTTCCTAAGAGATTTAGACATAGATTGTGACCTGCAAGCAAATGTTCACTTCAGCAAATGAATGCAGAAATGAGACAAAAATTGTTAGGGATGAAAAAAATACACAAACTATCTAAATCAAATCATCTACAATAGCATGCAAAGATGCTGAAAAAGAGAAGGGCTCTAGAATCTAAGACTTCTCTGGTATAAACTAGTGTATCATATTCATTAAGAGAAAATATAGAAAGAGGGAAATTAGATGACAAAAAAAATGTCACAGATAATTCCCAAAAAGTCTGGATTCCAATGAAAGATTACAAATTGCCAAAGTTAGGGGGTAGAAAGAATGCCTCATATAACTTTTACAAATGGAAAAATCTAATTACCAACAAGTTCTAAAAATATTATATACATCCTCCTTTTGTACGCAGGCTTGGAGGAAATCTGATTCCCAAAATTAGGGTTGCAATTCATAAGCAATAGAATAATCAGAAATCCTAACTCTCTCAACTTTGATCATAAATACATTGTGAAATATCTAAAATGATCTAATATGCCTTTGAATATCTTACTTTTCCATTAATACAGCTTTGAGAAGTCGGCCCAACCCATCTCTCTATCAAATCCCTTAGAAATCGTGCCACCGCTTATGAACTCTGAGAATCAGATTTTTCGTAATTTTAAATATTGAAATAATAACTGTTAGGTGGAGTGGGAGATCAATCAATGATTCATATTTGAATCACTATCTTATTTTAAATTCTAGTTGTTGATCTTTTCTTTATCATTACTACCTTTTTCCTTCAACCCACGTCAGACTAACCCATGTGGTAGTATGGTGCAATCCCTCATACATTAAACAGACTGCATCCTTTCTTCAAGCCATAGTGTCAACCGTTGGATCCTTTCCAAGTTGCCCAGAGATTACCTTTGCACTGACTGAGGACCTTCACCCATCTTTGACTCATACTTTAACCATGGTGAACTAAATCCTTTATGTCTCTGAGTCATGAGATGTTTTTATTAACTTTGGGTTCATTTATGAGACAATATGACGACCACAAGATTGGGTCTACATTGGACGACTATCGCTAAGTCTCCAAATCATAGGAGAATATTCCATTCCTTCATGAGACTTAGCGACTACCATGGGATTAAAATCTGATCAATGACATTGATTAAAACATTCACAAACTGGGATTTTACCTTACTCAACTTTCTTGACCATGCTTCATCTGGAGACCTGGTGAGTGAGCGGTCTCATAGTCTCCTATCTTTCTACTTAACTGTGGCTTCTTTATGAGACTTGGTGACTAAAAGAAAGCTTAACTCAACCTACCTAAACTCAAGTTATATCTACAAGGTTAGAAATATACTGAGTCATGAGATCTCATGATCTTTTGTTAACTCTAAGTCACTTCATGAGATCACACGACTACCATTAGATCATAACATAAGATCAATGGTTAGTGCAAAGTTGGGAGAACTTTTAACTGGCCCCACCATCTTACGGAGACTAAGCGACTAATGAAAAATAGAATAGGCAGTTTGCAAGTCTCATGATCTCTTCTAATGTCATCATTTCTTTCAGAGACTTAGTGACAATCATAAGATGGAGAATATGAGTGATCTAGATCGATAGCGTGCAGGAAGTCTCTTGAGCTTTGGAGAATATTCCTTTTCTTACGATGAAAAGGAGACAAAGGGTATTATATTTGCGCACATGTCTTTAGAGGGAGCTTAAGTTATCTGAAAAGGTAATGACAAAATAGAATAAGCTCGGCATAACTAGGGTTTTCTATCAAGTTTGCATAGGGTTTTCAATACTTAGGTTATTTTGTATGAATAAGAAAGACTAGAAGACTGAAAACATAGTAGAGGACACAACCAAGACCATAAAATTTAAGTTCTTTCTCACAAGCTGGGATCTACCCTTGTGGGAGCCACATTTACTCCACCTGTAGCCAAAATTTACTAGATGAGGAAAATTTGGGTAACAATTAAACCTTCAACTGGTGATGCAATTCTCTTAAAATAAGTCCTCCATGTGTTGATGTAATTTAACATGATAAAATATTATGTAATCATAAAATGAAACAATAATTGAAGATTCCTTGAATGTAGTCTATTGCTTCTTGAGTCAAATATGCACTTGAACTATTTTGATGAGGAGTTGTTATGATGAGATGTAGAAATGAATTGAGAAGGATGCCTTATATAGGGATCTCATAGTGAAATCACCTTTTAGATGAATTAGAATTATTATGTTTTTACATCAAGGGTAATTTTAAAACTTGGGTAATATCACCATATTATGATCCCAAAATTTTAGGAAAAAGCAAGGGTCTATGTCACCTCAGGAAAGATAGACCTAACTAAATTAGCCTAAATTTTTCTACATGCCCCGAATGCATTTGTTGGAAAAATACGATTTTTAGACGTGGGAAATGTGTTTTGAAATTTTAAATGATTTGGATTTATAATAAATAAAAATAAGGGGCACACCTAAAATTAAGGGCCCAAATAATAAAGTGTTGATGTATTAAAGTGAAATAGGACTCATAATATTAATTTTAATCAATAGAGGTTCTATAATGCATAGATTAATGAGAAATACCAAAATAAGTACTAGGAGAGTGTGAAATTGGATGGCCTAATTAAGGATGTACAATATACAATGCTACATTTAGCTCCCACTTTAGTGGAGTGTGATCTTATAATCATACTCATGATAAAGTAGAAATAAAGAGATAGAGCATCTAAGAGCAAGAAAAATTAGGGATATGATAAAATTGAGGGATGATCAAGCCCATGAGCATAGGATCTTTTCAATCCATACAAGTAACCCTCAAATATACATAAAATAAAATAAAGCTAGTACTAAAATACTAGATTCCAAGTCAACTAGTTGAAGAGACCTTGATAATAAAAATGTCTCAACCACTAATATTATTCTTGAAATTTTATTGTAAGAGCACAAGTGGTCTTATAGAAAGAAAAAAGGATGTAAACCAATTTAAGGGAGAATTTACCATGATCCAATTCTATCAAATTGTGTTATGCTATGGGATCATGGTAGAAATATATAGAAAGGAACATGGATCCCACAAGATAGAAAGTTGTGTTGTGCTAGGTGATCCATGAAAGAGAGGAGGAAGAGTAAAAATAGTCTAGCATGTTGTGATATGCTATTTCCACTCATCCTAAGATATTTTGGTGCAAAGAGAGTCAAATGGTCTAGAAATTTGTGTTATGATATTCAACTCATCTTGAAGATTAGTGCGAAGGAAAGGTCAAATAGTCTAGTAAGTTGTTTTATACTAGTCCACCTATCTTGATATATCAATGCTAAGGATAAATCAAATGATATAGAAATTTGTGTTATGCTAGTTAACTTGTAATGAAATATTGGTGCTAAGGATAAGTCAAATGTTGTAGCAAGTTATCTTATGCTAGTTAACTCATCCTAAAATATTTTAACAAGGATAACCAAACAAAGCACAATGTTTTTAAGGAAATCCTACAACATTTGAAACAAGGAAGTCATAAATATGCTCCCCTTAAGAGGTCATTATAGGATTATGCTGATTTCTTAAGGAAAAGAACAAGGATAACACCTTCGCCACCAACGAGATATAATTTAAGTAATAATGTACATGCAATCCATGCCAAAGAGGGAAAATCTATTTTCAACCAAGGAAGAGAGAGTTATAAGAAGATATGTTGCAACAAGTGTAAAGGTATCCTTTTGAGAGATGCACAAAGAGAGGAGGAATAGATATTTTCTTAAATATTTATACCCCAAAATAGAGGAGATCTTTAATAAAGATAACATCTTTGAAAAGGGAAGGAGGATGGAGATACACACCTTCCCTATTGCTCGGAACAATTGGATTATTAGTGGTGGATTACATAATTTCCACACTAAGAGAGAGATATCATTCATAAGAGATGCATTTTTTCAAGAAAGGAATAGGTCATAACAAAGGAAAACATATGTACTTGGAATAAGGCTATTTATATGGAAAAAATAACATCAAGTTATGAAAGATGCAACTTATCAAAGGGAAAAATGGATCCTTAGGAAGGATAGAAGATTGAAACACTATTATTTTCCCTCAAGCATGGAGAAAGGATAATAAAGGTTATTATGTTTCTCACAAAGTATGAGTGCACATAAAATTGCACCACCATGAATGAAAATGATCCCCCAAAGGATAATCTATCAATGTCACATAGTGAGGAGAAACATAATAGGAACTCAAATGCTATTTATAATGATCATGAATAAAATACCACTCATTGTCACTTGTTACTTGAATAATACCTTAATAAATGAATTGTTGAATTGTAATATGAAAAGCTTGACATTCATTGAGGGAGTGGTCATGGAATTGATGATACATACAAAAAGTAGAATTACCAAGATCTAGTCTACATTTCTCTCTTTATTTGAGTAGGGTATTCAACTAGGCATGAAGAATGTCGAACAAAATGCTATCTTGTTTTAATTTAAAGTGGGAAGTAGAAGAAAGATACAATAGACAATGGGGGAGGGGATTTCAACAAAGGAGGAGGTTGGAAACCTCAAAATTCCTTATAAAAGTGTGGTGTAGAGTTCACATGAATCACAATGATTTTTTGAACACATCCTAAATTGTGTCCATTGTATCCATGTTGCTTTTGGTCACTCTTAGTTTGAATTGATTGAAGTTTAAAGAGGCCCAATCCACATCCACATGTGTTTGAAAAAGAAGTTTGATTCTCAAATTTAGGGACTTTGTACTTTGTATAGAAGGAGGGTATAGATTTTAATGATCCCCAATCATCTTCTTTAGTAAGATAGGATGCATTTATTTGTACTAGAGAAAGAATTGTAAAATATTGAGATATCATTTGTATGTTTTCATAAGATTTTGAATTCCACATCTCATTTTTGTAAATAAAATTGACTTTACAATGAAGAGTAGAAGGGATGTCTTACATATCATGAATCCAAGGTCTACTTGGGAGAAGATTAGATATGATAGTATTGAGCATGACATTGATAAGTGTGGGTATAATTGCCAATCCTACTTTGATAGGCAGTGCATTTTCATGTAACCACAACTCACCAACATCATCAAAGGCATGAATATGAATAGTTAGGTTAAATTAGAGAAGTATCCACATTTATTTTATGCAACAAGTCAATTCTACATAAATTAAGAGTTGAACCATTATAAACTAGAGTATGTATTATAGAATTTCCATTGATAAGGACAACAACTACGAGGGGATCACATTGGTTTTGAACTTCTAAAGAATGAAACTCATGTTGGTGGAACTAAATATTTTGTATTTGGTTCATGTATACAATCAAGAATAGTTGCCAACTCATTTGACTTAGTGGGATGTGATGTAACTAATTTTTATTTTGGGCCCTGAGGAAAATGGTAAATTCTCTATCTCCTCTGCTTTTGCCCTTCTCCATATCCAGGAAGATCATCCCATCAGCTCTCAGGTATGGAAAAATAAGCTTATTCCTAAAATTAACATGTTTTCTGGTTT
Organism: Thuja plicata; assembly: GCA_018584345.1. Lineage (NCBI taxonomy): Eukaryota > Viridiplantae > Streptophyta > Pinopsida > Cupressales > Cupressaceae > Thuja > Thuja plicata. Next base: position 1,161,181 of record MU224465.1, read on the forward strand.
CTTGTTCAGGACAAAATTCTTATAGTGGACAATATTTGCAAAAGGGGATTTAATATGCCTAATAGATGTATCATGTGTTTTTCTGAAGCTGAAACTAGCAATCAATTGATGTTTCACTATTCTTATACTAGTAAGGTGTGGGATTTTGTCTTCAAACAAATCAACTTGGAATGGGTGAAACCTCAAAAAATTTAGGATCTGGTAAAACAATGGTTTTGCCCCTTTACTAGAAAAGATTCTAAAGATCTATGGAATTTGTTTCTTCCCCACTTTACCTGGAGAATCTGGAAGGAGAGAAATAATAGAGTTTGTAGAGAAACAAATCACTCCCTATGAGAATTTTTCTAACCAAATCAGTAGAAACTTAATGAAAATTTTTAGAGGTTCTCTCCCTAGAGACTCTCCTCTAAAGAACTCTCAGGGCTTAATAGATATTCTCAGCAGGAAAAATCAGGGGCAAAAAGATAAGGACTTAACATTGAGGGAAAATACTGTATGGACTGCTCCTCTGATTGGATGGGTTAAAGGTAACTTTGATGGTGCAGCGAAAGGGAATCCAAGAAGAGCTAGAGTGGGTGGTCTTACCAGAGATTGGGCTGGAAATTGTCTGGGAGTTGTTGCTGCCCCCCTGGGAATTCAAACTAACCATGTAGCGGAAGCTAAGGCAGCTCTTCAAGTTGTGATTTTGGCTAAAGAGTTGAGATATTTGAAACTATGATTGGAGGGATATTCTCTAAACATAATAAATCATATCAAAGGAAATAATGAGGCCTCATGTACAATAGCCCATATAATAGATAAAAGTAAATATTTATTGCAATTGTTTTAGGAAACTTATATTTCCCACATATTTCATGAAGGAAACAAGTCGGTGGATGGCTTTGCTAATGTGGGGACCCATAATGATGTCACTCAATCATGGAAAGGGTAAGTGGATCTCAATATTGAGATCTTAAGTCTTATCAAGTATGATAAGCGTAATTACAATGAAGGCACAATTAATAAAATAATTAATGATGAACAAGACACTTATGATTAAAGGTAATGAAAGCTGTCAGTCAAGGGATGCAAAAATTATGAAGAAAGTTACCTCACATAGATTGTGGGTATTTTATAGCATCTTGAAATAGAGAAACCAAAAGATTCTTGTGTTTTTGCCCGCTCATAATCAGAAAGCTCAGAATTTCTCTGCAAATTTGGGAGGCGGTTTGAAAAGGGAGTAGCCACTAAATTGCACGAAATGGAAACAAAAATAATTTTTTTTGGAGAAGACTAAAGCGCGGTGACGTGACTCAGTACATGGAAAAATTGCATGGCTGGGACAAAGAAGTAACTACAAAATTTGAGGATGGCTGGAAAAATGGCAAGGTGAATTTGTGGGGTAAGTCTTTTATGCTTATGCTGAGCATAATCTTTGAGATTACAAGGTTGTCCATTGAAGGTATGAAATTTAATAGGGACAAAAAATGTACAAGGTCTCAAGATTTTAAGATTTTCCCTAAATTTGAAGATGAAGAAGCTCTCCTAAGCAAAGGGCCTAGAGATTATGTAGATATAAAGAAGATAAAGAGTCATTGGGATGATATTATGACTGTCATGATAGAGTATTTTACTCTAGGTGCTACTCTAAAATCTACAATATTCACTTTGTTTTAGTTAATCATTTTAGACATAACAAGTAAGTCTCATTTCCTTTCTATCTTCTTATTTCTCTAAACAACAACATTATGGAGCACAGGAAAAAGGCTAGCAATCTAGTGCTACATGAAGGGTTAATCATTCAATCCAGTGCTGCATGAAGGGTTAATCATGATTATTGCAGACTATTCTAGGAATCACATCTTGGAACCCATTCTTAAAAGGGTTAAAGGGAATGTCAAGAAAATCAAGCTGGAAAGAAAAAGGTGGACTCAAAGAAGAGGGCAAGGAGTGAGATTGGGGAAAATCTGGATAGAGAAGAGGATTCTAAAGACCAAACCCTATCCCCTCAGGGTAATGAAGAAGAGAACATACAGGATGAGAAAATGGAGGAAGAGTCTTGGAATGAGGAGGACGATCTTGGGAACAATGAGGAGGAACCTGTGAATGAGAAGGATGATTCTGTGAATGAGGAGGAATCCTATGTGAATGAGGAGGAGAATCCCATGAATGAGGAAGAGGAGAATAGGGTAAAAGAAGAAGAGAATAAAGAGGAGGAAAAAGAAGAAGAAGAGAATGAGGGAAAAGACAAGGAGGAATGAATGAGCATCTTAATCTTACGGCTGGTGAAAGAAAAAATAAAAAATAGAGAAGATTCAGGCTACCAAACTAATGTCGGGTTTGACATTGATGATATAATCCCTAAGAGAAATAAGGATCATGGCACTAATATAGAGAAGTGGATCAGCAAATATATGAATGAAATGAAACAACACTTGAAGGAGATGGAAGAAGCCATGGAGCCCTTTAAAAATAAGATGGAAAATCTGGAAAAGGATCTTTTGATGAAGGTAAATAATAATAATTTGAATAAAGAGATAACGGCCAAAATCACTACTCTGATGGAGGAGAAGCTAAAAGATGTGAAAGAAAAAATTAGCCACAATGGGCATATGATAAGTATCATTCTCAAGCATAGCAATGAGGGGATTAAAGTCTCTATGATTAATCTTAAGGCTTTGTATGCCTATCTAGATAGAATCATGTTGGAGAATACTACTATCACAATGGAAGACAAAGATGAGAGTCCAGGCCCGGGAATGAGAACAAGAAGCGACATCAAAAGGAAAATTCTAGAGATACCTAAGGAGCTGAAAGCCCTTAAAGACTCCATTGATATGATGGAAGATATGAAAAAATAGGCTAAGAAAGCCTTTGATAGTATTAAGTAGGTTCTCTTTCTATTTTGTGTTGGTAGATAGCTTGCAAGATGTGCTGGTAACTATTTTTTGGCTGCTTTTTGTGTTTTTTTTTTAGTTTTTTGGGGTTGGCTAGGGTCCCGCTTCTCATTGTATAGAAAGATATCGATGTTTGTAAGGGATGTTATTGTTTATCTTTTGGTCTAAAATGTAAATGGTTTTGGGTTCCATTCAAAACTTGTATTTACCTTAGTCAAAAACTAATTTTTTTAAGGCTTCTTGGAGCATCCCACTGTATGTAGATTTTTTTAAAATCAAGTCTTAAAGGAGATCTTAGCTAAAGTATCTTGAATTTTATCGACAATATCATACTCCTTATCAAAATTTTGTGAAGGATGAGGGGGTAAGGATTATTTTTATATGTGTGAGCTATTATTGATAATAAAATTGTGTAGCTCCATTTACAACATCTGGTCTTTTTTTTTGAGGTTGAGAGACATCTTGATGAAGGTGGACAATTATTTTAGGCTTATCATTATCCAAAACATTAATAACATTGAATTTATTTGGTTGTTTATTCTCAAAGATTTCATTTGTATAAGGGATAAAACCAAGGAAAGTGTAAATAATAGCATTATCTTCTTCCAAGGTATCCTCATGATTATGAGAAACTTTAGGAGAGGGACAAGCATGTGGAAAATATGAATTTCTTATTGCCATTGATGTCAAACTTGTGTGGAATATTTTTCTAGTTTCTACAATGTTTTGAAGTAATACGATAGTTGATGCACATTGATATATCAGCACAATCATTCAAATATTGTTGGAACATGTTGCATAAGGTGTTTTTATAGATGTTCTAGCATCTATCCAAAGGATTTTCTAGATGTATGGGATCAATTGTAAATTGTTGAAATATCATTGACACAATGTTTCATTGACATATAGTTGAATTATTTTTTCAGAGAATGTTGAAGATGTCCTGTGAATTTATTCTCATTTATTTTAGCCCTTTTCTTGTGGTCTAGAGTGATTATCTTGTACCCTCTCATTAAAATCATCTTTTTCTAATTATTCCAATGGATAGTCATAATGAGTAAAGTCTTGTGCTCCACATTTTTGCATAACAACTAGTATAAATCTGTAGCTTAGATATGATGTAGATGGAAAACAAAAGATAGTATATTAAATTGGCCTCATGGTCTATGTTGATCTCTAATTTTTTTGTCTATTAGTGTCATACACTTTGTCATAATCAAGGTAGGTTGGTCGGTCATCACTGTGACCGAGCTATATCACTAAGGCTGAGAAATGTAAATGACTTGTGTAATTTTGTGTATTGACTGAGCAGTAGCTGCTACCAAGAAAGTCAGTATTCGCCAAGTACTCAATAGCTGCCAGGAAAAATAATTTCTAAGTTGCATAGAAGAGTTATTCTCGAGCGAGACAATATTGACCGAGCACCAAAGTTTTCCTATGCTGAGTAAGACTATTTTTGTATATGTGTTTGGAATGACACAAACACCAAGGTAAATCATTGTGGCCTACTTCTATGAATCATTTAAAGATCATGCACAAATATTTAATGCATTAGTTACACATTTTTTTTGAGATCATGGATCCCTATTCAAGCCAAGAAACCAATAAAAATTACGGATGCCTAAGCGGCAAAAGGTGATGAATCTAGATTGTTGATCTTGATATGGATGTCTCATCACTGATATATGTATGAGATGCTTCAAACCCTAATTTGTATGTGTTCAAGTTTATGTATGTTTGTATGCGGATGTGAAGAGCATAGATCAGGAGTATATGCATGTTTTTCATATCTAAAGCATTGACCAGACATAGTGACCAAGTAGAGTAGTGAAGACAAGAATAGAGATATATTAGATTGAGAGATCAGTTAAAAAGTTGGAAAGAGGAGATCCGTTATCAGCATTTGTAGTGCAGACTGAAGGATCAAGTATTGATACATTATAACAAGTGAATCAGGGTAAATATCTTAATATAGTGGTCCTAATAGGCCTTTATAAATCTCTTAACAGAGTGCTTACTTTTTTGTAAGTTTAAATCCTTTAACAAGGTAGATTGTATAAGTTTGAAAGCTCTTAATAGGGTAGAGCCCTCATAGGGTAGATCATCAGAAGTGATCAAAACTTTGTAGCCCTAATAGACACACATTATTACTCTAGTAGTGAAGATTTGTGGCTTACATCCCCTCCCTAGTTTTACCTTCAAGGGTTTCTTGGTTACCAAATCTTTTTGTTATTTGTTCAATATGGATATGATTAGATGTTAGATCTTTTACTGCATTTCAGTTTATGTTTATGGATACATGGTTGAATCAGTTTGTTAAGAATTGGTAGAAGTTTTATAGATCTAATTCACCCCCCCTCTCAGTTATTGCTTTCCCGTATTAGACTTCCAACAATTGGTATCAGAGCATTATTCTCTCTTGAGAAGTCTAACCACTTGAGAGTCAATATCTTGGAAATGGAGGCCTATAATTTGGGAAAGGTCATTGAGAATCAGAAGATTTATATCTAGCTGGCACTACAGAAGCTTGACATAGCAAGAGAAGAATTAAGGAATCCTCAAAAGCTAGTAAAGTATTGGCAACTCAGCTGAATGATACTTCATTTAAAGAAGAAGATACTGAAGGTCTATTTGACAATGCAGATTCAAAAGAAAGTAATTCAATACTTGCAGATCTATTGGAGAAGAACAACACACTAAAAGAACAAGTCAAAAGTCTAAATATAGAACAAGAAAATTAATAAATAACACTATGTGAGGTGATTGATCAGAAGAAGAAAGCTGAAGAAGACAAGATAATGGAAGAAGAAGACAAGAGAAAAATGACTACCAAACTTGATGAAAGGACTAGTGATATGGAGAGGCTCACAAATAGTCAGTTGGACATGATAGGCAAAATGTTATTTGCAAATCAAGAGATAAACAGAAAATAAATTTAAATTACATATCTGAGACCTAAGAACAATCAACTGAAAAATGAGTTGAGATCTGAAAGAGAACTCATTGAGAGGATAAATAGACCAAATGAAGTCTTGAGATACTTTGAGGAACTAACTAGATTACCATGAAGGAATAGTGACACCTATGGACTTGGACATACCAAGCACCTGTCATCCACTAAAGAAGGAGAATCATCAAAATGTGGAGAAAAGAGGAATGCAAAGATGAAGAACAACAAACCTACATGTTATCATTGTGGGAAACCAGGTCACACAACAAACATTTTCCAAAGCAAGAATGGTAAACCCAATCCTAAACCTAAATTTAATGGATATTGATTTAAATGTAAGAAGCATGGACATACGGCACATGAATGTAGGTCAAAGACTAGAAATACACCTACTTCACCTAAATTCCAAGGACATTGTTACAATTTCCTGAATTTTGGTCATAGAACTCAAGATTATAGATCCAATGCAAAATCCAAATGGACATACAAGAAAAAAGGAAATGCACCAAGGAAAGGTAACACATTCAATTGGGATTATAATACAAGGTATAGTTGTCATTATTGTTGTGAATATGGTAATTTTGTAGAGAATTGTATTAGTACACACTTTACAGGAAAATACAAGAGTTGGATGAATGGAAGTATGGTCTGTTATAGTTGTCACAAGATCGGTCATACCAAAAGAGACTGCAAGACTAGATCCCCAAAACCTATTGTAGAGTAGATAAGGAATCAAATGAATTAGACATGGAGAATGAAAGAATATGAAAGAAGTAGTGGATCCAGTGAAGCCAAGATCACCCAATCTAATGGATCAAGTGATCACACTACTTCCAATTAAGAAAAAAGGTATGTAAAGAACTATTTTCCTAAATGTTTTATTCTACACCAGTTCCTAACATAAGATGTATTAAAGTCCATATTTGCATAAGATAAGATGCATTAGAACATATCTAAGGCAAGAATGGAGGAAAAGAATTGATATGCATAGTTGATGTCGAGAATCAATATCAACATATGTCGAGCACCCATACTGACCGAGCTGATATGTCGATTGAGTGTGAGTAGTGATTGATTCACTATTCTGAGTGAGTGATAGTTTGTGATAACCAAGCTATTTCACTTGAGGCCTGAGGACAACTGTTATCCACCTACCACTGCACGAAGCCTTTATTGAAGACCTAATTTGACTTTTTGAGGGTATATAATGAATTCAATCATTCATTTCTCATTTCACAAAGCGGTTAAGAGTTTGTAGACCATTTTGAAGGTGATTCAAGAGCAATTTGAGAAGATTCTGAAAAGATTCCACCCATGTATCATTGGAAATTATTGTGAAGGTTGAAGACCCATTATTGTCGAGTTACCTAGAATTTGTTCCACAAACCCTAGTTTGTAGAAATGGAAGCTAGTTCATCTGTTGGTGTGAATAAACAAGATAAGGAACTAAAGAATTTTTAGTTGCTCAGGATTGATGCTTGTGTACCACCTAATTTCTGAGCCATTCCTGAGACTATGGTAAAGGGAAATATCACAGGGGCCCTATCATTGATCCTGCCTAAGATACTCATGATCCATGATGTGCGAGAATGTTACATGTGAAAAATTGGAGAAGTTGGAGACTTTGAGTTGAGGGAAGCCTACAAAAAGCTATGTGAAAATGAGGCATTGAAATCTGATCATCAACACATTGCCAACAAAAGGGTTAGTCTGTGCCCTAGACTTCCTGTGTGACTTTAAATTCGAATGGATAAGGATAGTGTTAAGAAGAACACATGATATATGTTTATGGCTGGAGAACCGTCTAGTAAATATCACCAAAGACATCATCAACTGAGTTACTAGTTACCCCATTGTGCAAGGGAAGTGAACTATGCTTTGTTAGAAAAAGATGAGATTAAGGAGAAGAATCTAGGTATCACTAGTTGAGAAGAATTATAATGATTTTTGCTTTCTAGTTGATACTGATAACACCTATGAACAAGTTGTAGTACCAAGGGTAGCATGGATAAGGCCATTACCCAATGAAGTTAACATATATGAAACATCTACAACAATCACATATCTACTAGTAGAGGCAGTTGATAGAAAAGTTAAGAGATTTGGAAATTATGATGAGGATAAAAAAAAGGTAACCACAGAGTTTAAAGCTGCAACTATGGAAAGAAAGAGAAAGAAAATTGGAAAGAATCTTGAGAAGATGTTAGGAGAAGAAGAAGAAGAGGAAGAAGAAGATACACCAGAACAGATCACACAAGGTCAAGGTGAGGACCAATATAGTGAATCTGAAGAAAATGAAGAAGAGGATGTGGAAGTGGACAAGAAGGGTAAGAAAGTAATGGTTGCCAAGACAAACAAGAAGAGGAGTTCATAGAAGAAATCTAATCCTCCTACCACAACTCAATTGAGGACCAGGGAATCTACCATTACTATATCAGTCGAGTCACCAAAGACAACATTGGTAAGAATGCTAAAGGGGTAAGCTCAGGGAAGAGAAAAAAATTTCAAACTGAATCTAAGCTGAGCCACCCTAAGAGGAAGCTGAGAAGGAAATACATTATGGGAAAAGATGAAGAAGATGAAGAATTGAATGAAATAGAGGACATCAACAAATTCAAATTTGCAACACACAAACATACTACTAATGTTGATGAATTTTTTCACAACATCAGGAATTCAACATGTTTTTCTGCATTCAAGTTTATTAAGTTTGAAAAGTTAAGTAAATTTGATAAGGCAAAGATCGAAGAAGCAATGATGTAAATTTTAGTTTCATATAAGATGACACCATTGTAGATTGGGAATTTAGTCCTTGAAGAACTAGTAGTTAAAATTAATGAGAGATGCCAACATGCCATTATGAAAAAAAGGCAGATCCGAGAAGGAGCATTAGCTCAAATCATGCCTAAATTGACAAAGAAGTAGAAAGCTAAATTCATGGACCAATATAGGAAGATTCATTCCTAAATTGAGAGCTTATTCTATATTGAAGAATGATGTTGAAGGTGTTGTACAACAGAGCCAAAGGATATGGAAGATTATCTTTGGACTGATAGTGGACAAGATCAAAGATGAAGGCACATCAAAACAAGTTTAGATTGACAATAAGGAAGATATTGATGAGACAGATAATGTTGAGGATGAGATAAATAAAAATATTGAAGATGAAGTGAATGATATTTTTGAAGAAGAGATAAAGGATAAAACTGAAGATGAACAAATTGAGGACTTGACAATTGATGAGGTGACACAAGGTTTGAATGTCGAGGAACAAGGTAATGAAACACTCATAATTCCATATGCACCTACCGAGGAAAACCTTGAAGTCAATGTAGAAGGAGATGAAAGGAAAGAAGATAAAGAAGATAAGTCTGCATCAAATATCTCCAAATTACATGAAGGAGACACAGAGGAGATCAAGACTCTTGAAACTGAGGAGAAACGGGAAACTAAGGAGGAAGAAGCTATTCAAGAATTTGTATAGCTACCTAATGTCACTCCTTTGGTACTTATTGAAGTCAAGAGTTATGGAACATCTGAGGAGAATATACTTAATACTCAAAATGAGATAGTTCCAATCAGCGGTGATACTAGTACTTGGAAAGCCGAACACGGACCAAGTAGTAGCTCACCAGAGACCAAGAAGAAGAAATCACATAAGAAGAAAAAGGACAATTCTCTGAGCTCTGAAGTAACACTTGACAAATTTATAATAATTCCAAAATGGGATACTGTTAAATTATCTTATGAGTATATGCTAATCTTGCAGGATTTATTGAACATGAAAAGGAAGCAAGAGGAATTGAAAAGGAAACATCAACAGAAGCAACTATTGCATCAAATTAAAGATATATTTGTTGATGAATTTGAGTTTCAAGACCTAAATGAGAAGGAACCTATATTGGAACAATAGGTTCATATTTTTTAGAAGGGGAACACTGATGTTATAGATGCTAATGAGAAACTCATGCAACAATTTGAGAGGAAATTTGAGATCAAAGTACTTGAGAAAGTTGCAGAAAAGCTTACTAAGAAGAAGGTTACACTTTCTGATCTAGTTTCCAACCTAGACAAAGTGATAGAAAATGTTCCCTCTTTGTACAAACAAATTTTTGATACAAAATTCTTTATAAAGGAGAATCAAAAGCTTATTGAGAAGATACAAGCATATTTGAAGTCAACTGGGCACTCACTAATCATGGATACAAGCTCCAACTCTTTTCATTTTACCAGGTTGACACATGCCCAAGGGAGACTAGTTGAGCTTATGGCTAATGATGGAAGAATACAGTTGAAATTGATTTCAATTCAGACCATGTTGATGCCTCATTTGGAGGCTATGCAAAATGAGTTGAAGGCAACAAAGGAATTAGCACAAAGAGATCCACCTCTAAAAATTGTAGAGATTTTGATTGATCTAGATGCTGAGCTAGAAATCAAATTTCAACTTTTGGAATCTGTTAGAACAAGTTGGGATAATGCATTAGTGATGATTCTATAGATTCATAAATCATTTTTGGATAAATATGGTTTAACCCCTACTACCCCAGTAGATAAGAGTGACAAGAGTGAAAAAAACAAGGGGGAAATGTAAGATTGATGGAAATGTAAGGTATAACATTTTTTTACATTATGTATATATATTATATATGCAGTGAAGCCTTCAAGTAGACTAACCATGTCAAAATCCCAGGGGGGAGTTCTTAGTCTACTTGAGTATTATTTATGTAAAGTATTGAAAAGTCATGACTAAGTGTTTTTTCCGCTAATGTCAAAGGGGGATATTGTTGATCTCTAAGTTTTGTTGTATATTAGTGTCATACACTTTGTCATAATCAAGGCAGGTTGGTCGGTCAACACTAAAACTGAGCCATACCACTAAGGCCGAGAAATGCAAATGACTTATGTAATTTTGTGTATTGAATGAGTAGTAGTTACTGTCAAGAAAGTTAGTGGTTGACAAGTACTTAATAGTTGTCAAGAAGATTAATTTCTGAGTTGCATAGAAGATTTAGTGCCGAGCAAGACAATATTGATCGAGCACCAGAGTTTGCCTATGCCGAGTAAGACTATTTTTTTTATATGTGTTTGGAATGACACAAACACAAAGGTAAACCATTTTGGACAAATTATATAAATCATTTAAATATTATGCATAGATATTTAATGAATTAATTACACATTATTTTTGAGATCATGGATCCCCATGCAAGCCAAGCAACCAATCAAAATTAGGGATGCCTAAGCGACAAAAGGTGATGAATCTAGATCATAGATCTTGATTTGGATGTCTCATCACTAATCTATATATGGGATACTTCAAACCCTAATCTATGTGTGTTTGAGTTTATGTATGTTTGGATGTGTTAGTCCAAGTCTGGTACTTGTCCTTATAATAAAGTGATTTCTAGAGTTGTCGTGATATTTTTTTGAGTCTCAAAGATGCCTTAATCCTCATGATCAACTACTCACTAAAAGTGTAAACCTTGTAGGCCGACCGTGTTTTGAAAAACAAAGGATTATTTGCTAACACTTTTCTTGAACAGGTTTGAATAGTCTTGAACACCCTTGAACAACCTTGAACTCAGTTCAACACTGTACAAGAGTGTTCAAGGTAGTTCATATTTTGTAAGGAATGGAAAATGCACAAAATTAGTGGGAAAAGTCTCATGGTTGTGGTGAAAAAAAAATTGGACTTTTCAAATATGGAAATCAGTGATGTCAGCACAAAATATATAGTCTAAAGACTAGGGAAGATGAACAAATGAGAATAAGTTTGAACAGGATCAAACACATGTGAACAACCTTGAACTCAGTTCAAGAGTGTTCAAGAGTGTTCAAGGATTTTGAAAAAGTGACATGAGGTAGAAAAGGTAGAATTTGTCACCAATCAGCAGTGGGACCTACAAAAAAAGAGCATTTAATACCAAAACATAATGGCAGTGGTTAAGTGTACACAAGCTGTTATATTCATTATAAATTTGTACGACATGAAAGTTTGCGCGAGTGGCATTAATTAATTGCAAGCATAAACTATCTTTTCAATCTCTTAGCCTTTATGGCTTTAAAAATCGGTAATTAATGATCTAATCACTAGTAATTTCTATTTAAAACCCTTCTTGGCATTCATTCTTTCTGAAATGTTGTCGCTATCTATATACGGCTAGTCTAAAGGTAAGGGTTTTTTGAAAGCTCTAGTGTGCAGAAGAGTCTACAGGAACAAGGTGAGTGAGGTTGCAGCCCCTACAGTGTTTTAATTTAATCTTGTGAAGTATACAGAAGATTTTGTAGCAATTATTACTTTGTTTTTTCAAGTATGAAATCTTCTTTTCACTTATTTGGAAGTATTTCTAGTCTGGTGTGTGAAATCCCTATTATAGAAGACACGGATTTAGGAGGATATGGTGTTGAAGGAACCCCTAATAGAATTTCTAGATGCTTAGAAAAGAATGTCCCTTCTTTGGAAATCCTGCATAGTGGATTGTGCATAGTTGCTTGTTTCCCTCTTGTAGTAATTTTCCCGAGCTAGTTCATGAGTGTGTCCGTAACTATGATCAAAGGACTGAATCAATTCTTAAGAAAGATGGTAGTGTTTTGCTGGCTATAAATAGAGAAATTATCTCTCTAGCTTTCCAAATTCTAGAGCAAACTTTTTCCCCTTTTTCTCCTCCACATTCCCTTGTTAAATTCAAAGAAAACGCAGATGCAAATTGCACTTCCATGGCCAAGCATTGGTTATTGAACCTGAAGAGGGGAGGTTCCCGATTACCCAAAAAGTTTAACAAAGGTCATGTGCACCCGTATATTAGTGATGTTATGGTGATGTTACAGAGAGATAGAGGGTCTCCAAACTCCTTTTTCTTCTTAGATTTGTTTTTTTGTTACATTCAAATTGTTTTAGAAGGGAAACAGATACTGGATTGGGCAGAATTGATTGCTAGTTCAATGAGGGAACAACATAATCATCCAAAACTTAAAGGATGTAGTTTCTTCATGTCTTCTTATCTGATGTATTGTTTGGCTTGTAGTATAAAATGGGACAGGATGATTCGTGAGCCTTGGTCTGATGGCATGTGTGTTTATGAGTATTTCCCCATTCTTCACAAAGATAATGTAATTTAGAAATATAGGAGAGTACATGATACTTTCATGGGTAAAATCTATTTTGAGTTGACTGGGGATTCTACCAAGAGAATGAGCACTGAAGCATAGGAGTTTGTCACCAAATTTGGGAGTTTTTATACTCAGTTCCCTAGATTCACTTATGTTAGGGTTGGTGGTTTCAAAGATCCTCCTACAAAGTTGCCTAGGTATGCTTTTGAATGCTTTATTTTTGCAGAGGTCTGTATGTAGCTTGCCATCGTACTCAGATGTTTCCTTCCTGAAGAGGAATGGGAGAAAGTTTTCCCATTGCAGTTAGGTAAATTTTATTGTATTCTATTGAAGACGCTATAAGCATAGAGGGTGACCTGAGTCATTTTTATTTTAAATAGTATATAGAGAGGACATGTTTTGATAATAATAACTTTTCTAGTGGGAGTTTAGGACTTAGGTCCCATATGTTCTCAGTTACTCACCTAGAATATTTCTGGGAGGACTATCTTGATGAGTCTTAGGTTAAGGAGAGAGATCACAGTCGGCTTTTGTTGGTTAACAGTTTGTCCTCCCGTTAGATTTGTAATCTCTGACTCTTTGAGCACCCAAGGTGAGAGAACAAAAGGATGTCACCAACAAATGGGTCAGTGTATGTCTTCTATCACTGCCCTCTGAATTGATAGGTATAGCTCCCTGATTGTGTATGATATTCAATGAATTTGTCTTTATACTAATCACCGGGTCATCTCTTGTGTAATTTAACCAAATTTCTTGTAGACACAAACAATTCAGGCAAGGATAATGTGGAGATAATCTACGACCTTCAATAGAATGCTGATTATAAATCTCAGTTAACAATTTCTGGTTTTGATTGTGTTGTGAATTTTTAGCATCAACGTTTCGAATCACACTCCGTGATCCATCATCAGGATGAGCAATAAGAGAGCACAGGAAAAATGATAACAATTCTGATGATGGATCATGGAGTGTGATTCGAAACGTTGATGCTAAAAATTCACAACACAATCAAAACCAGAAATTGTTAACTGATATTTTCATGGATTGTGGAAATCTCTTCTCTTTGATTATAAATCATCAGAAAGACTACCTTCTAACTAAACCTATCTATTCTAAGAATGCATATTCTACTAATGAGAATAGAAGCAGAATCATATACAGACAGCAAATAGAATTGCTTAGACTGCAACTACTAATCATGAAATGGAATTCAAGCAGGAATTACAGCTCCATATACAATTGTTCTTTCCATTCAGATGCAATCTAAATAACAAGGTGAATAGGAGAAGAATCATACATGACGGGTAAATAGAATTACTTTCACTACAATCACATACATGAAATGGAATCCAGTAGATAATTGCAGCTTCATATATAATTGTCCTGTCTATTCACATGCAGATATGAACTAAAATGGAACAACAAACAAGAAAAAGAAGCTTCTGTAAATGGAATTACTTATGCTTCAATAACCATTTTTCCGACCCCATATACTGAATTATTTATAGAATTTATAAGCTCTACAATACATCAGGCTTCTAAGAGAAGTTGACCTTCCCTCTTCTTTGAATATGAAGGGACATAATGCAAAGAAAAAGACTTTTCAAATCTGAGAACTCGAATAGTCACTATAGAATCTGAAACTCTTCATCTCTAACCAACATTATCGAGCTGAATCCATTGGGCCACAGAGTTGAAACATCATTTACTCTTTGAATGATTTCAAAATGCCCCATGTGATCAAAATTTTAAAAGACTTTGAAACCATGGATATATCGGCTAGCGGAAAATGGAAAATGAGCTTCTCTGGCGGAAAATTTGACTGAAGCTTCTTCTTGGCGGAAAATTTGAAAAGTTCTTCTCCTCGTGCAAAATGGGAAAAGTGCTTCTCCTTGCGGAAATTTGGAAAAGTGCTTCTCCATTGTGGAGAATGGGAAAAGAGCTTCTCCATTGCGGAGAATGGGAAAAGTGCTTCTCCTTGCGGAAAATGGGAAAAGTGCTTCTCCTCTTAAAGCACATGCTTTATTTGATCTTTTAAAACAATAATATTCCCTTTTAATACATCGGTCCCACCTTACTATAACTAAGCTTGCGGAAAATCACCAAAGAGGTGCAAAACCCGCAGTGTAAAATTCTTCTTTGCGAAAAATCACCCGAGAGGTGCGAAACCCACCATGGAGTAGCCGAAATTGGAAATCCTGCCTAGACATATCTCCGCCATTTCTTAATCATTTGACCTCCTATTTGTTGCATTGGTTTCATTTTGTCTTAGAGAACAGAGATATGCATTAAAATAATAGAGATCAAAGTCTTTAGTGAATGTAAAATTATGTACAAGAGGTGTCTTAACTCAGTTCTGTCATATCCTTTAATAATCCTTTATTCTTCGAAAACTTATTTCAACTCTGCAACTCACATCTTCAGATACTCCAAAACACTGTCATTTGATGCATCAACCAAATACATGCTAAGGATAAGTCAAGTTGAGGCTCAACAGACTTGATTGTCATTTAAGCAATGTCACGTTCTGTAACTCTCTGTCGCCAATTGACCATCATGTCACTGAGATCTTTTGAATCTTTTATGCCATTTCGAGGATTGATTTCATCAAAATAATTTGAGGATTAGAGTATATATTCAAATTCAAGTAAGAAATAAAACTCAAACTTAAGAATATGATCTTTCATAAGGCACAGTTTTTTTTATATTTGGTATGTATTTCTGATCATGCTCCGTCACGGCAGAACACTGTTAACATCCTGGGATCACCCATGCAAAAGGTAGATCTTCTATATATGAAATAGACTTCTTTGAATTCCCACATCAGTTCTAACACCTCATTATCAAATAAAGAGCCTTTTTCTGGTTCTTTTCAACATCTAAATGTCATGACTTGAAACCACCATTCTGCCTGAGAAAGAAACATCCGTTGAAGTTCAGGTCTCTGCCGGGTTAGGATCTACAACCTACCCAAAGCAATGAAACTCTGATAACAACCCACCTGGATAAAACAAGATGGCAAAGGAAGGGGAACCCGGCAAAGACTTCCTATCCTAGGGAAGACTTAGACCTAGACATCAGACTGACCAGACCAACATGACATGACCATATGACTCCAATATTGCAAAAAAATGGGTGACTGAAAGTCAGACAATAGCTGGCTCCGACTTGGGGACCGTGTACTGTAAAGTGCATGAAGAATTCAGCTTCTTTGGTGGGACAAGTGCCTTATGCATTGGGTTGTGGATTCTAGACCAAAGAGAACAACAAGAAGTTGCATACGGGGAGGGCGGAGGGGAGCAGGGCAGGCTGAAACAAAGCAGGAGAAAAAAACAACAAAGAAAGAAAGGAAAGACTACAGTAGACACACCAAAATTTGAAAGACAAAACTATTTACAAAAGGTGAGCATACCTCACCAGCAGGACCATCAATAAAGAAAGATTCATACATGGCCATTAACAGGGAGGGAAAAATATGAACCTTTCCTGAACAGAGGAAGATGCTCCACTGATTTGAAGAAGCATTGATGACTCCTGGCTACTCCTTCGATGTTGAGAATAAGCCCCAAAGCTATCTGCAACATTATGAACCACAGGGCCTTTCCAAATAACCATGCCTCATCATAGGTTTCTGATTCATCTATGCCTCCATATATATTCTTCCTTGTATTATCAATCTTCTGTGATGTAAGAACATATTTTGAATGCACCACTGGATTATAATCCAATTTGCTTCTTCCAACATTATCAACTCTATTTTCTCTATTATTATCGTCAGCAGGGATATCAATGTTTAAACCAAGATCAACAAACTCAGAATATTGCAAATTTTCTAGAGGTGAAAAATCATCATACCATTTGCAAGCACTAACTTCTGATTTCAAATCAGAGCTGAAATAAAATGTATCTTCATTTCCCATATGTTCTAACTTCTCTTGTGAAGGAAGAAGACAATCACCAGATCTTGTACATGCTACCAGAAAATAGTCACATGTGTTTATTTTATTACCAACAACATCACCTTTATCAAAAATACCAACATTAGAAGCACTGTTAATAACCACTTCAGATTTCAAACCCGGGCTAAAACTGGATGATTCTTCATTACTCACAGACTCTGACAGAATTGAAACATCTTCTTCATCTTTTGCATTTGTCAAACCTTCAAGATGTTCATCTGAATTTAAAGCTTCAATATCTAAATCGACTATGGAAGAGGACTCACATATAATGGGCATCGTGACTTGATTAAATTTTGTTTCAGGACTGGAAAAATCTTCATTTATTTCTCTATCTTGCTACAGTACTTCATTAACATCTGATACTTCTTGTTCAAAATCTACTGTTGCATCAATTTCTTTATCAACATTTTTAGTAGGATGATCGATAGAAAACATCTCAGCCTTATCATTCACGCATCTTTGATTAAGGTCATTCAACATTATATTATCTTCAAAACAAGAAATCTCTGATATCTGATCTTTATCAACTATAATGAAAGAAGACTCAATACTATTATGCCCTTCGATAACATCAGAAACTTCATTTTTAAATAATCCATCAACCTTAGGATGATTTTCAGACAAACATTTTGAAATATCACCGACATTCTTTTCATCCATTTCATAAATTTCATCAACATCCTGAAAAGGAAACAAAGATACATCTTCAATTTTGCTTACCTTTTCTTGATCTTAAAAAATTTCTACAGGCTGGAAACATTCCTTTTGCTGGTCACTCTTCCAAGGTAATTCATTATCACTTTGATCCACCTCATAAGAAGTTACTTGATCTTTAGCAGGAACATCATCAGAGGTTCGCTCATCAGTTAACTAAGGTTCCTCCATAGCAGTAGAACAATTATCCTCATCTTCTGAATCTGTCTCATACTCACAATAAAAAATTTCAGAGTCGCCATGAGGAGTATGATAGTCTTCATTTTCTAGATATTCAAAGTTTTGTTCTTTTCCTTCTTGTCTGAGATGAAAGGCATGAGAATTATATTTTTTGGAAGGGATTTCAATAGCCAATCTTTGATTTCCACCTTGGGGTTTTAATCCTTCTTGATGAGGCTGATAAAATGAATGGGCTGATGTAGTAATCTGTCCTTTCAATGCATTTATTTCATTAGATAATCTCAGCAACATATCTTCTATACTGATTGGAGTACTGGCTGTATTAGTCATGGGTCTAGCATGAAATTCCTTCTTCCATCTCCCGGAGGCTAACATGTCATCTTCCATTTCTTTAGCCAGTGTTTGAGCAGCTTGCAAATCCATTACATTAGCTCTTCTTAATTGGTAACCGAGTTCTGGAGGCATGGAACTAATGTAAAATGTCTTCAGATTATTTCCTGTGGGTGCACTAGCAGCAGGT
>MU224465.1:1180553-1206792 GCA_018584345.1 Thuja plicata
GAATTACTTTCACTACAATCACATACATGAAATGGAATCCAGCAGATAATTGCAGCTTCATATATAATTGTCCTGTCTATTCACATGCAGATATGAACTAAAATGGAACAACAAACAAGAAAAAAAAGCTTCTGTAAATGGAATTACTTATGCTTCAATAACTAGTTTTCTGACCCCATATACTGAATTCTTTACAGAATTTATAAGCTCTACAATACATCAGGCTTCTAAGAGCCAATGACCTTCCCTCTTCTTTGAATATGAAGGGACATAATGCAAAGAAAAAGACTTTTCAAATCTGAGAACACGAACAGTCACTATAGAATCTGAAACTCTTCATCTCTAACCAGCATTATTGAGCTGAATCCATTGGGCCACGGAGTTGAAACATCATTTACTCTTTGAATGATTTCAAAATGCCCCATGTGATCAAAATTTTAAAGACTTTGAAACCATGGATATATCGGCTGGCGGAAAATGGAAAATGATCTTCTCCGGCGGAAAATTGGACTGAAGCTTCTCCTTGGCGGAAAATTCAAAAAGTGCTTCTCCTCGTAGAAAATGGGAAAAGTGCTTCTCCTTGCGGAAATTTGGAAAAGTGCTTCTCCATTGCGGAGAATGGGAAAAGAGCTTCTCCATTGTGGAGAATGGGAAAAGTGCTTCTCCTTGTGGAAAATGGGAAAAGTGCTTCTCCTCTTAAAGCACATGCTTTATTTGATCTTTTAAAACAATAATATTCCCTTTTAATACATCGGGCCCACCTTACTATAACTAAGCTTGCAGAAAATCACCAAAGAGGTGCGAAACCCGCAGTGTAAAATTCTTCTTTGCGGAAAATCAACCGAGAGGTGCGAAACCCGCCATGGAGTAGCCAAAATTGGAAATCCCGCCTGGACATATCTCCGCCATTTCTTAATCATTTGACTTCCTGTTTGTTGCATTGGTTTCATTTTGTCTCAGAGAATAGAGATATGCATTAAAATAATAGAGATCAAAGTCTTTAGTGAATGTAAAATTATGTACAAGAGGTGTCTTAACTCGGTTCTGTCATATCCTTTAATAATCCTTTATTCTTCGAAAACTTATTTCAACTCTGCAACTCACATCTTCAGATACTCCAAAACACTGTCATTCGATGCATCGACCAAATACATACTAAGGATAAGTCAATTCGAGGCTCAACAGACTTGATTTTCATTTAAGCAATGTCACGTTCTGTAACTCTTTGTTGCCAATTGACCATCATGTCACTGAGATCTTTTGAATCTTTTATGCCATTATGAGGATTGATTTCATCAGAATACTTTGAGGATCAGAGTATATATTCAAATTCAAGTAAGAAATAAAACTCAAACTTAAGAATATGATCTTTCATAAGGCACAACTTTTTTATATTTGGTATGTATTTCTGATCATGCTCCATCACGACAGAACATTGTTAACATCCTGGGATCACCCATGCAAAAGGTAGATCTTCTATATATGAAATAGACTTCTTTGAATGCCCACATCAGTTCTGACACCTCATTATCAAATAAAATGCCTTTTTCTGGTTCTTTTCAAGATCTGAATATCATGACTTGAAACCACCATTTTTCCTGAGAAAGAAACATCCGTTGAAGTTCAGGTCTCTGCCGGGTTAGGATCTACAACCTACCCAAAGAAATGAAACTCTGATAACAACCCACTCGGCTAAAACAAGATGGCAAAGGAAGGGGAACCTGGAAAAGACTTCCTGTCCTAAAGAAGACTTAGACCTAGACATCAGACTGACCAGACCAACATGACATGACCATATGACTCCAATATTGCAAAAAAATGGGTGACTGAAAGTCAGACAACAGCTTTGCATATCTCACATTTTATCCATGAGGTTGTAGTTCTATGTAGAAGGTGTGACAGATGATGGTTCGAATCTAGTTGACCCTAATTTCAAAAGACCTCTGGGAAATGAAGAGTATGATATTGACTGGTCAGTGGAAGAGGAAGATGATATTTAATACAGGACACAACATGTACTTAAATTAAATTAGGAATGGCTACAAGCAAGAAGAAAGCAATCTAGTGCCAAGTCAATTGAAGTTAAGTCTTCACCTTTATATTTTTCTTACCCTATTTCTAATCTTCAAAAACCAATTGATAATGCAGGTGCATCGGGTAAGAAGAAAATTAAGGGTTCTAGGAAAAAATCTTTTGTAGAATTTTCTCCTGTGGTCTCACCTCGGTGAATTACCAGGTCAAAGTCTCAGTCACAAAAGAAAGGGAAGATGACTAAGGAGAATGCAGAAATAATTAACTTGGAGGATGATAAATTTGGGGATTTAAACTATCAAATTGGTGAAGATTAGAAAATAGGAAAGGACCTCTTCGATCTAGATGATGTGACTCTAAATATGATGGATACTCCTGTAAAGACAAGAAAGCAACCAATAGCAACATGTGTGACACCCAGATGGCTTGCCACTTTAGTGATTAAGAAATGGAGCCTAGTTCTGGTATCTATCCTAGTGTAGGACATAGTCAACAAATATGTTCAAAAGACTCCCAAGGCCAAGATAGTTAAGAGCACATCACACATGTTGACTGATGCTAAAACTGGGAAGTGGATTGCTAAAGTAGCCAGCTAAAGACCAAAGGAGGAGAAGTAGGATGTTGCAGCTGAAGACTTTGACGTCACTAAAATTGAACTAGGGACCATGGATAGGGCGGGAAAGAATCACCTTTTCAAAGAGACATCTCAGGAGATGTTAATGACATCTTGGAAAGACAGCAAGGAAAATAAAGAAATGAAGTAGACAATAGTGTCACTCTCCCTATTCATAAACACTTTCTACAACTTTGACACCATGCCGCTAATCCAATCCCCATAGGTATTCGATCCAAACTCTACAGAAAGTAAAAATTTGCTAAATCAAGTTCAGAGGGGTCGAACACTAGTCTCTTCAATTGATGAGTGGATGTCCCAAGTACTTAGTGGTGACCAACAATATATCAAAGATTCACATTTAGTCCTCCATGATATTGAAGCCATAATGGGAGAGTTGCAGACCCAGTGACAAGTTTGGGATGGAGAGGAGGAAAAATGGGTATCAGCGATGAGGAAATTATTAGAGATAGAGAGATATGGCTTCAGTAGGTTCTGTACATAAAAAGCTCTGAAATGCACCAAGGAATGAATTTTCTTTATAATGTAAAAGAACATCAGCTGGCATATCTCTCTCATAAGAAGCACTATTATAGAAACCAAGGAATACGAGGCCGAGCTTAAACAAATTCAAAAAGCCACTCTGAATGTGTTGAAGGTCATTAACTTCACCTATACTTATCCATCAGTTTATGGTGAACAAGAATTGAAAGGAGCTTTGGATGCCTTTGACTCAATGATAAAGATAATTAGAGAAAAGGATAATCCTAAGGCCACAGACTTAACTCAAATGGTGAGAATTGAATCAATGTTATATCTGTGTGTGGATCAATTGCCATGCATGGTGGAAAAGATGAAAAATTTGAAGTGGAGTAAGGAAGCCTCAATGATCAGGATAGTAAATTCCAAGATCCTGCATCTGACATTTGTGAAGGAGCTAGTCCAGGTGTATAAAGAATGGAAACCCACCTAGTCAGTTGCCGACGAAGAAGGGAGCCTAGCGGGAAGTGAGGATTGTGTAGTGGACAAAGAACCAGATTTAGATAGTTAGTTTTTATTTGAATTGACATGCAAACTCTTAAGGAGATGTGTCCTTTTTCTGCCAGTTTCATTTTATAAATAATTGCCCCAGAGGTTGAGTTTTTGGGAGATCTCTTAGTGCTTTGATACTATAAGTATTGCTGCTAAAATATTTAGAAGGGTTTGGAAAAAAGAGACTAAAGATAACTAGATAGTTTTTTTGGGGGGTTGTGATAGTTTGAATTTTAAAAGGTTAGAGAAACAGATGTGGAAAAAGCTGATATTTCTTTGAAAGAACAAAATTCATGTGATCATCTGTGTAGTGATTTTTGGAAATAAATTGCAGTTAAGTTTATCAAATCTATGTCATTTGAAAACAAAGAGCAAGTGTCATGTGTTGACATTTTGTTTACTCTGCAATGTATGTGTCTGTTGATTCATAATTCTTAGACTTTATCTATATATTGTTGCCTTTTTGCCGATTAGTTGTCTGTTTTCATTGAATCTGTTAAAAGAGAAACTATGCTTTTTCTTTCCTTATCATTTTTCTATCTTTATTAAGGTATTTTCTACAAATAATTCTCATCTATGAATGTTGAAGAAACCTTTCCAATATTTTGGGTTAAAAGTTGAATTTTAGAATTATATGTTATTCACAAAACCTATATATGGAGCTATACCTAGGTTCAATTAAGAGGGAAGTGATTTTAAAACATTTACCCAATTGTTAGTGTCTTTTGTCTTTCAAAAGTGCTGTAGAATTTTCTGAAAAACAATTTACTGAGAGCCAAATCTGTTTACTAACAGA
Source organism: Thuja plicata (assembly GCA_018584345.1). Lineage (NCBI taxonomy): Eukaryota > Viridiplantae > Streptophyta > Pinopsida > Cupressales > Cupressaceae > Thuja > Thuja plicata. The sequence goes on from MU224465.1 coordinate 1,185,026, forward strand.
TTTTTGGCGACTCTACTGGGGAGTGCTAGACAGTGTAGACCTATCTTTAGTTCTTTTTTTTATGAATAGTTATGGTTCTACCAGCTGTAGTGATACCTAACCGGGAGGAAATACCTCTTGTTATTTAACCAGCTCTTAACTTTCAAGATACCCAAGAAGATATAATTGCTGATCTAAACACTGTTGCTTGGGATTCAAAGACTAGCTTTCATCAGTACCAACGAGTTCTCTTAGTCTTGGAAGAAGAAGACGATATAGGGGAGTGGCTTCGAGGTCTCCCAATTGCTCAGGAAGCACAAATTATTGATAGGGCTATCCAAATCCAATAAAATAAAATATATCATACTGGATTCTTGACCGTATACTAGGTCTCAAAGGAGGGAGGGAATCTTTGACATATTTTACAAAAGTTTGCAAAACCTTCAATTCCCAACTGCCTACATTCCAAAATCTAAAGCTAAGAGTAGGCCTCCTTCCCTCGTAAATATCTTTCAAGTCATAGTCATGACACAACCTTGGGGAGTAGTAGTTGGTCCTCTAGCACTTGGTGCTCATCATGCCCTTCCTAAGGGCATAAAAGATGTTCTCCCTAAATTTTATTGAGATGGTAACGTCTCAGTAGATGAACATTTCAATGCATTTAGCATAGCAACAACTATTTTAGTAGTACAACATGAAGATGTAGCTGTTAGGATTTTTCCTCAATCCTTGATGGAAGGAGCTATAGAATGGTTTGGTCATTTTCCTGGAGGGTTTATAAAAAAATGGAAAACAATGAAGACATCATTTGAAAGTCATTTCAAAGGCGCTGATGACAAGCATTCTTTGTTGGCACAATTGACATAAATGAAGAAGGAAATCCATGAGCCAATGAGAGATTATGTGTCTCGGTATAATAAAGTGATTCATAAAATTCCCACTGCTAGAAGACTGACTCTAGAGAACCAACAATGTTTCTTTGTAAAATCTATGCCTCCTGTCATAGGTTTTCACTTGAGAAGGAGTAGGTCTGCAAATTTGGACACTGCTCAAAGCCAAGTCACTGAATTGGAGGATCATCTTATCACATCTAACAAATGGAGAAAAGATGTGCAAACACCTCATTCCCAAGCCTTGACTTCCTCATCCAAAAACCCAATTGTCCAAAGACTCATGAATGATTTCATTGCCTTGAAAAGACAATCACCTAAGCAGGGATCTTCCTATCCTCCTATGTACCAAGATACTAGATGAAAGAAATCCAATCAATGGCAAGATAAAACTCCTCTTTTTCCCCCAACTCAGCCGAGGTTGTCCCTAGAGGCTGCTCTAAAAGATGCAGTGATGTGTTCATTTCACCTCACAACAAATCACGATGGCAGTTCTTGTCCTGATATGTTGAGACATATTCAAATTGAGGAAACTAAAGATGTGTTAGGAGAGTGTATTATGGAGGAAGTGGCTCAAGAGAGACATGGTGACTCTGGCTCATATTATTTAGAATATGAATCTAACTTTGAAAGAGGGGATATCCTTGTCACTCTTGAAAACCCAATGTGTGCTATGTTGACACGTAATCAAAAGACTTCTAAGCATGCTCCCGCATCATCAGGTACTTTTTAGAAAGCTCATGAATCAATGAGTAACCTTTATCCTTCCAATAATAAAGTTCATGATTCTAAATCTTTACAAAAAATGAAGGCAAGTCTTCCTTTGACATAGTTGAATTTTGCAAATCCTCTGCTATAACAATTTCCCCTTCTGAATATTTAAAGTTAAATCCAAGAGAACTTGATAAGTTGGTTAGGTATGTCTAAGGAGATTCCTCACCTTCTTCCCAAACCAACCAATGTACTATAGATCTAGCCAGTTAATCCATACAAACTCACATTGTTTCTCCCCCTATTGTATCATACCAAAATAACTTGGCCACTGCAACCACCTCAGAAATGAAATGTGATATCGATGAAGTGAGGTAACCTGATCCTTTCTTGTTTTCCTTGCTCCTCAATGGTCTCAAACTAAGTAATTGTATTATAGATTCAGGTGCCTCTGATAATATCATTCCCTCATCTATGTTAGTAGCTTACCCAAACAAGAGATTAAAGTTAACCATTTTAATCGCAGATATTCCTGAAAGTTATGGGATTTTATTGAGCAGAAATTTCTGCAGAGACATGGGCAGGGAAATAAAAATGGATTGGTAAGAAGCTGTTATACCCATAGGGAAGAAAAAGGTCAAGATGGAACCTGAAGCTAAAAATAAGCATATTGAATTCCCATTTGAGGACCCAAAGGCACAAATTCTTTTCCAAGATTGTGAGTTTGGTAACTATATGATTTTCTAGGAAGAGACATCCACTGTTTCTACAATATGTGACAAAAATGAACAAATCTGGTTAATGGAGTTTGATGGTAGTTGTGCTAGCATAGGATCTGGAACTGGTGTGGTATTTAAGGGTCCAAATGATGAATATGTCCCATTCTCATTTAAGCTAGACTTTAAAAACACTAATAATACTGCCGAATATGAGGCCCTATTATTAGATTTACGAGAAGCAAGGACATTGGGGATTACAGTGATTATTGTGAGAGGTCACACCAAATTGATTGTTAAACAAGTGAAAGGACAATTCACAGTAAAAAATGAATACCTCAAACATTATAGAGACTTAGTCTTGGATGAAATCAACTCTTTTGAATCTTTTTCCATAGAGGAAATTCCCAAAAATTTTAATTCAAGAGCTTATTCTTTGGCTGTGTCAGTGTCTCTATTGCTTCCTCACCCAGATTTCAAAAATGATACATATTGGGTTGAGATGATATATAGACCTATGGTTCCAGATAACATTGATCATCTACAAGTGTTTGAAGATGATGCTCGAATTAAGGATTTCATGACATGTGTAGAAGTTTTTTCATCTACTTACTTTGAAGGAACGGGTGAAAAGTGTGGTGAGTTTGGTTCTGGGTTCTCACCAGAAGAAGAAGTTGTTCAGCTGAAGAGTAAAAAAATTCCCAAAGGTTTAGTTTCCTTAGAAAACTTGTTTTCTTAGAAAGATGATAGTTTCATTCCAAGAAAGGGCCCACATTCAGATGTAGAAAAGGAATATGACAAAGTGAATATCGGTAGCACAGATGAACCTCAGTGGATATCTGTGGGTAAAACCCTATCTGTTAAGGAAAAGAAAAACCTTCTAATCTTGTTGATAGCCTACATGGACGTGTTTTCTTGGAATTATGATGATCTTAAATGTTTTTGAAAAGGAGAATTTAATCATCATATTCCCCTTAACTGGAATCAAAGCCCTTCTAGCAAAAACTTCGAAGCTATAATCCTAAAGTGTTAGAGGCAATTCTGAGAGAAGTGGACAAGATTGTAAAGGCTAGGATCATCTATCCTATCCATCACTCAACCTAGATAGCAAACATAGTTCCTGTGAGGAAGAAGAATGGAGAAATAAGGATCTGGGTAGATTTCCGCAATTTGAACCAGGCTAGCCTAAAAGATAATTATGCCTTGCCCAAGATGGAACATATTTTAAAAACGGTCGCCAGATCAGAGATGATGTCTTTTCTTGATGGGTTTTCAGGGTATAATCAGGTAAGCATCTCAGATGAAGATAAACACAAGACCACTTTCACTACGCCATTGGGGACATTTTCTTATAATACAATGCACTTTGTGTTGATTAATGCAGGAATGACCTTTCAAAGAGTAAGGGATTCTTCCTTTGTTGATATGAAAAATAGAATTATAGTGATTTATCTTGATGATTTCATGGTTTACTCTAGAAGAAGGAAATATCACATTAGAGACCTCAAATCAGTCTTACAGAGATGCATGGACCATGGTATATCACTTAATCCCAAAAAATCTATTTTTGGTGTAACAGAAGGAAAGCGGTTAGGCCATATTGTTTCCAAAGAAGGGATTAGGATTGATCTAGAGAGGGCAAAGGAAATTCAAAAAATTAGTCTCCCATTGACTAGAAAAGGAGTTAAATCTTTCTTTGTCCAGATCAACTTTTTAAGAGCCTTTGTCCTAGTTTTTTCTGAGCTAACTAGGCATATTGTAGGAATAATGAGTGAAAAACAACCGTTTAAATGGACAGAAGATGGTAAAAAGGATTTCAATGTAATAAAGACTATTTTAGTAGAGGCACCCACTTTGGTCTGCCCTAACTATAAAAAAGATTTCATTATTTACTATTATGCTTCTGATCATAGAACATCAAGTCAAGGTTAAAAACATATTTGAAAAAAAGGCCAGGCAAAGAAATTTTATGAAAGCAGATGAAGTGCTACTTTGGGACAAGATGAAGGCTTCAAAGAGTGCTCGCAGCAAGTTTGAATCACTATGGAAAGGACCCTTCATTGTTACTGAAGAAATAGGGTCCAGTGCTTTTAAAATAGCTTACCCGAATGGAACGGTCTTACCATTTTCCTATAATGGACAAGACCTTAAGTTGCTTAGACTCTAGTGTTTGTACCCTTGTGAATAGATTTATATATTATTTTTAGTTTTCTTTCTAGTAGTGTGTCTTTCCCCTTTCTGTTTTGTGTGTTTTTCTGAGCCCTTCGCAGCAGTTTGCGAAACCACAATTTTTGAGTTCTCTGACTTTTGAGAAAATTTAGAGCCGATGTTAGTCCAAGTATGGTACTTTTCCTTATAATAAAGTAATTTCTAGAGTCGCCATGATATTTTTTAGATTCTCAAAGCTACTTTAATCCTCATGATCAACTACTCACTTAAATTGTCAACCTTGTAGTTCGACCCTATTTTGAAAAACAAAGGATTAATTTCTAACACTTTTCTTGAACAATCTTGAACACCCTTGAACAACCTTGAACTTAGTTCAACACTATTCAAGAGTGTTCAAGGTAGTTCATACTATTGTAACGAATGACAAATGCACAAAATTGGCAGGAAAAGTCTCAGGGTTGCAGTGAACGGAAAATTGGACTTTTCAAAGATGGAAATCAGTGATGTCAACACGTAATATTTAGTCTAAAGACTATGGCAGATGAACAAATGAGAATAATTTTGAATAGGATCGAACACATGTGAACAACCTTGAACTCAGTTCAACACTATTCAAGAGTGTTCAAGGATTTTGAATAAGTGACACGGGGCAAAAAAGGCAGAATTCATCACCACTCGACAATGGGACCTACAAAAAAAGAGCATTTAATGTAGCAAAGTAATGGCGGTGGTTAAGAGTGCACAAGCTATTATATTCATTATAAATCCATACAGCATGAAATTTTGTGCGGGTGGCATTAATTAATTGCATGTGTAAACTATATTTTCATTCTCTTAGCCTTTATGGCTTTAAAGATGGGTAATTAATGATATAATCACTAGTAATTTCTATTTAAAACCCTTCTTGGTGTTCATTCTTTTTGAAATTTTTTCGTTGTCTATATATGGCTAGTCTAAAGGTAATGGTTTTTCAGAAGATCTAGTGTGCAGACGAGTCTATAGGAAAAAAATGAGTGAGGTTGCACCCCCTGTAGTGTTTTAATTTAAGCTTTGTGAAGTATACAAAATATTCTATGGCAAATATCAGTTTGTTTTTGCAAATATGAAATCCTCTTTTCACCTATTTGGAAGCATTTCTAGTCTGGTGTCAGAAAGCCCTATTATAGCAGACACAGATTTAGGAGGATATGATGTTGAAAGAATCCTTGATAGACTTTGTAGATGCTTATAAAAGAATGTCCCTAGTGTTGATATCCTGCATAGTGGATTATGTGTAGCTGCTTGTTTCCCTCCTACAGTAATTTCCCCTGAGCTAATTCATGAGTGTGTCCATAACTATGATCAAAGGACTGAATCAATTCTTAAGAAAGATGGTAGTGTTTTGACAGTTGTAAATAGAGAAATTGTCTCTCTAGCTTTCCAAATTCCATAGAAAACATTTTCCACTTTTTCTCCTCCACAGTCCCTTGTTAAATTCAAAGAAAATGCGGATGCAAATCACACTTCCATGGCCAAGCATTGGTTACTGAACCTAGAGAGGGGAGGTTCCCAGTTACCCAAAAAGTTTAACAGATGTCATGTGTACCCGTATATTAGTGATTTTATGATGATGTTGCAGAGAGAAAGAGGCTCTCCATAGTCCTTTTTATTCTTAGATTAGTTGTTTTGTTACATTCAAATTTTTTTATAAGGGAAACAAATATTGGATTGGGCAAAATTTATTGCTAGTTCAATGAGGGAACAACTTAATAATTCAAAACTTACAGGATGTAGTTTCTTCATGTCTTCTTATATGATGTATTATTTGGCTTGTAGTAGAAAATGGGATGGGATGATTCATGAGCCTTGGTCTGATGGCATGTGTGTTTATGAGTATTTCCCTATTCTTCACAAAGATAATGTAATTCAGAACTACAGGAGAGTACATGATACTTTCATGGGTAAACTCTATTTTGAGTTGATTGGGGATTCTGCCAAGACAATAAGCACTGAAGCGTAGGAGTTTGTCACCAAATTTGGGAGTTTTTATACTCGGTTCCCTAGATTCACTTATGTTAGGGTTGGTGGTTTTGAATATCCTCCTACAAAATTGCCTAGGTATGCTTTTGACTGCTTTATTTTTGTAGAGGTCTATAGGTAGCTTGCCAATATACTTAGATGTTTCCTTCCTGAAGAGGAATGGGAGAAATTTTTTTCATTGCAGTTAGGTAAATTTTCTTGTTTTTCTATTGAAGATGCTATAAGCATAGGGAGTGACCTGAGTCATTATGCCTTCAAATATTATACAGAGAGGACAGGTTTTGATAATAAGAACATTTCCAGTGGGAGTTTAGGACTTAGGTCCCATATGTTCCCAGTTCCTCACCTAGAAGATTTTTGGGAGGACTATCCTGATGAGTCTCAGGTTAACGAGAGAGATCGCAGTCAGCTTTGTATATCTTAGATTTTATCCATGAGGTTGCAGTTCAATGTAGAAGGTGTGACAGATGATGGTTCAAATCAAGTTGAACCTAATTACAAAAGACCCCTGAGAAATGAGGAGTATGATATTGACTAGTTAGTGGAAGAGCAAGATGATATTGAACACAAGAGATAACATGTACTTAAATTAATTGAGGAATGGCTACAATCAAGAAGAAAGAAGTCTAGTCCCAATTCAATTGAAGTTAATTCTTCACCTTTATATTGTTCTTCCCCTATTTCTAATCTTCAAAAACTAATTGATAATGCAGGTGCATCGGGTATGCACTAGATTAAGGGTTCCAGGAAGAAATCTATTGCAAAATCTTCTCCTGTGGTCTCAACTCAGCAAATTACCAGGTCAAAGACTCAGTGACAAAAGAAAGGGAAGAAGTCTCAGGAGAATGTAGAAACATTTAACTTGGAGGATGATTAATTTGGGGATTTAAACTATCAAATTGGTGAAGATGATAAAATAGGAAAGGACCTCTTCAATCTAGATGATGTGACTTTAGATATGATGGATAGTCTTGCGAAGACAAGAGAGAAACTAGCAGCAACAAATGTCACACCCAGATGGATCGCCACTTCAGTGAATAAGAAACAAAGCCTATTTCTGGTATCTATCCATGTGCAGGACATAGTCAAAAAATATGTTCAAAAGACTCCCAAAGCCAAGAAAGTTAAGAGCACAACACAGATGTTTGTTGATGCTAAAATTGGGAAGTGGACTGCTGAAGTAGCCACCTAAGACCAAAGGAGGAGAAGTAGGATGTTGAGGCTAAAGACTTTGACGTCACTAAAATTGAACTAGGGACCATGGATAGGGCGGGAAAGAATAACCTTTTCAAAGAGACAGCTCAGGAGATGTTAATGACATCTTGAAAAGACAACAAGGAAAAGAAAGAAATGAAGTAGACAATAGTGTCACTCTCCCAATTCATAAACACTTTTTGCAACTTTGACACCATGCCACTGATCCAATCCCCACAAGTATTTGATCCAAACTCTACAGGAAGTAAAAATTTGCTAAATCAAGTTCAGAGGGGTTAAACACTAGTCTCTTTAGTTGATGAGTGGATTTCCCAAGTACTTAGAGGTGGCCAAAAATATATCAAAGATTCACATTTAGTCCTCCATGATATTGAAGCCATAATGGGAGAGTTACAGACCCAGTGACAAGTCTGGCATGGAGAGGAGGAAAAATGGGTATCAGCGATGAGGAAATTATTGGAGATAGAGAGATATGGCTTTAGTAGGTTCTGCACAGAAAAATCTCTAAAATGCACTGAGGAATGAATTTTCTTTATAATGAAAAAGAACATCAGCTAGCATATCTCTCTCATAAGAAGCACTATTATAGAAACCAAGGAATACAAGGCCGAGGCTAAAAAAATTCAAAAAGCCGCTCTGAACAAGTTTAAGGTCATTAACTTCACCTATACTTATCCATTAGTTTATGGTGAACAAGAATTGAAAGGAGCTTTGGACGCCTCCGACTCAATGATAAAGATAATCAGAGAAAAGGCTAATTCTAAAGCCATAGACTTAACTAAGATGGTGAGAATTGAATCAATGTTATATCTGTGCGTGGATCAATTGCTAGGTGTGGTGGAAAAGGTAAAAAATTTGAAGTGGGGTAAGGAAGCCTCAATGGCCAGGATAGAAAATTCCAAGATCCTGCATCTGCCATTTGCAAAGGAGCTAGTCGATGTGTATAAAGAATGGAAACCTATCCAGTCAATTGCCGATGAAGAAGGGAGCCCAGAAGGAAGTGAGGATCGTGCAGTGGACAAAGAACTAGATTTAGATAGTTATTTTTTATTTGAATTGCTATGCAAACTCTTAAGGACATGTGTCCTTTTTCTGCTAGTTTCATTTTATAACTAATTGCCCAAGAGGTTGAGTTTTTTGGGAGACCTCTCGGTGCTTCAATACTATAAGTATTGCTGCTAAAAACTTTAGAAGGGTTTGGAAAAAAGAGACTAAGGATAACTAGATAGGTTTTTTTTTTGGTTGTGACTGTTTGAATTTGAAAAGGTTAGAGGAATAGATGTGGAAAAAGATGATATTTCTTTGAAAGAATAGACTTCATGTGATCACCTGTGTAGTGATTTTTGGAAATACATTACAGTTACGTTTATCAAATCTATCATTTGAAAACAAAGAGCAAGTCTCCTGTGTTGACATTTTGTTTACTCTGCAATGTATGTGTGTTGATTCATAATTCTTAGACTTTATCTATATGATGTTGCCTTTTTTCCGATTAGTTGTCTGTTTTTATTGAATCTGTTAAAAGAGATACTGTTCTTTTTCTTTTCTTATCATTTTTCTATCTTTATGAAGGTATTTTCTGCAAATACTTCTCATCTATAAATGCTTTTCCAAAATTTCAGGTTAAAAGTTGAATTTTAGAATTAGATGTTATTCGCAAAACATCTCTGGGGAGTTGTACCTAGGTTCAATTCAAAGGGAAGTGATTTCAAACATTTACCCAAATGTTAGTGTCTTTTGTCTTTCAAAAGGGCTGTAGAATTTTCTTAAAAAAAATTTACTGAGAGATAAATCTATTTACTAATTGATTTTTGGCGACTCTACTGGGGAGCGCTAGATAGTGTAGACCTATTTTTAATTCTTTCTTTTATGAGTAGTTATGGTTCTACCAGCTGTAGTGAAACCTAACCAGGATGAAATTCCTCCTATTATTGAACCATATCTTAACTTTCAAGATACCCAAGAAGATATAATTGCTGATCTAAACACTGTTGCTTGGGATTTAAAGACTAGCTATCATTAGTACCAACAAGTTCTCATAGTCTTGGAAGAAGAAGAAGATATATGGGAGTGACTTCGAGGTCTCCCAATTTCTCAAGAAGCACAAATTGTTGATAGGGCTATGTAAATGCAATAAAATAAAATATATCATACTGGATTCTCAATCGTATACCATGTCTCAAAGGAGGGAGGGAATATTTGACACATTTTATGAAAGTTTTCAAAACCTTCAATTCCCAACTGCCTACGTTCCAAAACCTAAAGCTAAGAGTAGGCCTCCTTCCCCACCTAAAGCTCAGTCAAAAAATTCTCCATCTACTAGTATCTGGCAATGCTTGACCTTATTTGGCATTCAAGATCCTCCCTTCATAACTATCTTTCCAGTCACAATCATGGCACAACCTTGCGGAGCAGCAATTGGTCGTCTAGCACTTGGTGCTCATCATGCCCTTCCTAAGGGTGTAAAACATGTTCTCCCTAAATTTTCTAGAGATGGTAAGGTCTCAGTAGACAAAAATTTCAATGCATTCAGCATAGAAACAACTATTTTAGCAGTGCAACATGAAGATGTAGTTGTTAGCCTTTTTGCTCAATCCTTGATGAAAGGAGATGCATAATGGTTTGGTCATTTGCCTGGAGGGTCTATAAAAAATTGGAAAACAATGAAGACAACGTTTGAAATTCATTTCAAAGGAATTGATGATGAGTATTCTTTGTTGGCATAATTGAAACAAATGAAGAAGGAGATCCATGAGCCAATGAGAGACTATATGGCTCGGTATACTAAAGTGATTCATAAAATTCCCACTACCAAAAGACTGCCTCTAGAGAACCAACAATGTTTCTTTGTAAATTCTATGCCTCCTAACATAGGTTTTCACTTGAGAAGGAGTAGGCTTGCAAATTTGGACACTGCTCAAAGCTAAGCCACTGAATTGGAGGATGATCTTATCATAGATGACAAATGGAGAAAAGATGTGCAAACACCTCATTCCCAAGCCTCAAATTCTTCATCCACAGACCCAGTTGTCCAAAGACTCATGAATGATGTCATTGCCTTGAAAATACAATTACCTAAGTAGGGATCTTCCTATCCTCCTATGTACCAAGATACTAGCCGAAAGCAATCCAATCAATGGCAAAATAAAAATCCTCTTTTGCCGCCAACTCAGCCGAGGCTGTCCCTAGAGGCTGCTCCAAAAGATGTAATCATGTGTTCATTTCACTTCACAATAGATCACAATGGTAGTTCTTATCCTGATATGTTGAGACATATTCAAATGGAGGCAGCTAAAGATGTGTTAGGAGAGTGTACTGTGGAGGAAGTGGCTCAAGAGAGACTTGGAAACTCTGGCTCATATTATTTAGAATATGAATCTGAATTTGAAAGAGGGGATATTCTAGTCTCTCTTGAAAACCCAACATGTGCTATGTTGACACGTAATCAAAAGACTTCTAAGCATGCCCCCGCATCATCAGGAAATTTTCATAAAGCTCATGAATCAACGAGTAACCTTTATCCTTCCAATAATAAAGTTCATGATTCTAAAGCTTTACAAAAAAAGAAGGTATGTCTTCTTTTGATATAGTTGAATTTTGTAAATCCTTTTCTATACAAATTTCCCCTGCTAAATATTTAAATTTAAACCCAAAAGAACTTGATAAGCAGGTGTAAGGTAGAAAAAATGATGTTTATGAACTAAGAGTGTTTTGATACTCAAATCAATTATCACCTTACATTTAATGTTTAGAGTGGAGGGATAAATAAGACATTCCCCTTCATTCTCAAATGCACAAAGGATCCAAATTGATCAACCCAAAAAGGATCAATGCATAAATGAATCAATCTATTGGAGATGAGAATAAAGACGGAGATCCTAGGTTTCCCTCTTAAAATATGTGTGAATGAATGCAAATGTGATAGATTTAGAATGATTAAGGATTTGAATTGAAATGGATAGGGGAAATGTACTAACCTTAAAGAATTACAGATCTGAAGAATGTTGTTTTTTGAGGTCTATACTCTGTTTCTGGAAAATTTGAAGTATGATCCAGAACAGAAATGCAGATATGAACAAAACCCAGAAATATTTTTATGATCTGACACCATCTTGTGAAAAAGTTTGAACTTGACCCACAAATGTCACCCCTAACATAATAATCTCAACCCTGACCTTTGTTGCCTCGATAGAACATCTATTTTTAGAACCCAATAGTTCGTTGGAAAGGGTATCCAGTTCTGAGTTTAAATCGATAGTCCCTAACTCTACAAGAAAAAGAGATTTTTTTGTTGGGGGGAGGGGTTTTCCTTAGTCAAACCCTAATTTAGGAATTAACCTTGAAATCAATAAATTATAGAATGCTAGAAAGTATTAGAATTGAATCTAAGAATGAAGCTATGATATTGAATAGGTATGCCAATGTAATTCAAATGTAAGAAAGTATATAAATATGAAAGCTTGGACTCAATATAAACCCTAAACCTCCATGATTGTATGCTTGGAATCCACCTTGAAGAGAATGAATAAGTCTTGAGGATGCACAAAGGATCTTGAAGGAAGATCACACCACCATGATGGCTAGATCTAGGGTTTGAGTGATGAATCTTGAATGTTTGAACCAAATCCCTTCAAAGGCTTGAATTAGTGAATCCTTGATCTTCAATGGAGAACTTGAATGCTTGAGAGGAAGAATATAAAAACTTTGAAAGCTTGAGAGCATGTAGAAAAATGGATGCTTGAAATTTTTGCTTGATCACCTCTTCTTACTTGGTTGATGGTTAGAATTAATGCTTAGAGAAAATGAGAGAGAAATGCTTCCTTTTATATGAAACTGGGGCACAATCTTCTAAGGAGGACAACATAGGAGAATTAAATTCTAATTAGACCCATGCCCCTATAAGAGCACCTATATTAAATATAATTTAGGAATAAACACTCTTGAACCCGAAACAGCTGACTTGGAAGTGGGAAAAATGAATTCTACATGACCCCCGGCAGCTGACAGACTTCCAGATTTGAAAGGGGGACCCTGGGAAAGGTCAAGGTTGACCCTGACCTAGGTCAAAATTGAGGATGACCTTGATCTAGAGGGTCAAAACCCCTAGAAAATATGCCAGGTGAGATAGAAGGTGCCCAGAGAGGCCCAATCAGGGTCCTAAACAAGCATAGAAGTAGGGGATGATGCAGAAATGAGGGGACAGTATGATAGAGGTAAAAAACATCCCTCAAGGAGGGATAAACATTCTTGACATGGAAGTGCTTCCATTTTAATATGATATAGCTGGTTAGGTATGTCCAAGGAGATTCCTCACCTTCTTCCCAGACCAACCAATGTACTACAGATCAGGCTAGTGAATCCATACAGACTCCCACTGTTTATCCTCTTGTTGTATCCTAAAATGAGGAAAATGCTGAAATGAGGAAACACTAATAATACCACCCAATATGAGGCCCTATTATTAGGTTTACGAGAAGCAAGCACATTGGGGATTAAAGTGATTGCTGTGAGAGGTGATGTCGAATTGATTGTTAAACAAGTGAAAGGCCAATTCATAGTAAAAAATAAATGCCTCAAACATTATAGAGATTTATTCTGGGATGAAATCAATTCTTTTTAAGCTTTTTCCATAGAGGCAATTATCAGAAATTTGAATTCAAGAGCTGATTCTTTGGCTGTGTCAGCGTCTCTATTTCTTCCTCACCCAGATTTCAAAACTTATACATATCAGATTGAGATGATATATAGACCTGCGGTTTCGGATAACATTGATCATCTGCAAGTGTTTGAAGATGATTCTCAAATTCAGGATTTCATGACATGTGTAGAAGCTTTTTCATCTACTTACTTTGAAGGAATGGGTGAAAAGTGTGGTGATTCTGGTTCTAAGTTCTCACCAGAAGAAGAATTTGTTCAGCTAAAGAGTAACAAAATTCCCAAACGTTTGGTTTCCTTAGAAAACTTGTTTTCTTGAAAAGATGATAGTTTCATTCCAAGAAAGGGCCTGCATTTAGATGTACAAAAGGAATATGACAAAGTGAATATTGGTACTATAGATGAACCTTGGTGGATATCTGTGGGTAAAACCCTATCTGTTCAAGAAAAGAAAAACCTTTAGATCTTGTTGACGGCCTACATGGACGTGTTTGCCTAGAATTATGATGATCTTAAAGATTTTTGAAAAGGAGAATTTAGTCATCATATTCCCCTTAAACCAGAGTCAAAGCCCTTCTGGAAATAACTTCAAAGCTATAATCCTAAAGTGTCAGAGGCAATTCTGAGAGAAGTGGACAAAATTCCCTTTGGGTTGATCAATGCAGAAGCGACCTTTCAAAGAGCAATGGATTCTTCTGTTGCTGATATGAAAAACAAAATTATAGTGATTTATCTTGATGATTTGATGGTTTACTCTAGAACAAGGAAATATTACATTTGAGACCTCAAATCAGTCCTAGAGAGATGCAGGGACCATGGCATATCAATTAATCCCAAAAAATCTATTTTTGGTGTAACAGAAGGAAAGTTGTTAGGCCATATTGTTTCCAAAGAATGGATTAGGATTGATCCAAAGAGGATAAAGGCGATTCAGAAAATTAGTCTACCATTGACTAGAACATGAGTTAAATATTTCTTTGGCTAGATCAACTTTTTGAGAGCCTTTGTCCCAAATTTTTTTGAGTTAACTAGGCATATTGTAGGAATCCTAAGTGAAAAAGAGCAATTTAAATGGAAAAAAGATGGTAAAAAGGCTTTCAATGTAATAAAGATTGTTGTAGCAGAGGTGCCCTCTTTGGTCTACCCTGACTATAAAAAAGATTTCATTATTTACTGTTATGCTTCTGATCACACCCTATTAGGGATTCTCACCAAGAAAGATGCTTCTGGAAATGAAGCACCAATTTCTTTAATGAGAATTCATTTAAAGAAGAATGAAATTAAATACTCTTCCATTGCAAAATAGGCCATTGCAGTAGTAAAGTTGATCAAGCAATTCAGGTTTTACATTCTACACTTGCACTCTATAGTGTATGTGCCGGATTCAGTAGTGAAAAGTTTGCTTAGTCAATAGGAAATAGCAATGAACAAGAGGGAAGTGTGGGTGACTAAGATACAAGAGTATGATCTATTAATTAAACCTACCAAACTGGTCTGGGGAAGAGGCCTTTGTAAGTTCATAGCCAAAAATTCAGAACCATCAGAAGATGATAAAGATGAAGCATCTCAAGTGTTGTTGGTTAGTCTGACCGATTCCTGGTTCTTCAACATAGCATATTTTCTCACTTACAGAAAATGCCCCATGCTATTGTCACGCAAGGAGAGGTGCAACCTAATATTACAAGCCGCAAAGTATGTAATATGGCAAGGCACCTTGTATAAAAGAGGGCTAGATGGCACTTTTATTAGATGTGTGGACAAAGAGAAGCATTTACAACTATTGAAAACTTTTCATGAGGAGGCTATCGTCAGACACTTTTCCTCATCTATTACAGCTTTCAAAATCCTTTGGTATTTCTTTTATTGGCCAGGAATGTTCAAAGATACATATGCATTTGTCAAAAATTGCCAAAAGTATCAGTTGTTTTCTAGAAGGCCTCAATTAGCTACCCTTCCATTGAAACCTTTTGTAGTGGACGAGCCTTTCAAGCAATGGGGGATAGATTTTGATGGCCTGATTAATCCTCAGTCAAGTGTTGGTCATGTTTGTATCCTAACATTGACTGATTATTTTACTAAGTGGGTTGAAGTTGTTCCCACTAAGAAAGAAAATTCACAGGTGGTCTGTGAAATTCTAAAATATAATATTTTGGTGCACTTTGGAGTTCCTCAAAAGATTGTAGCTAATAACGCTACTTATATTTCATCTCAAGAATTGATTCTTTTCTATTATGACCATAGTATTTTGCTAGCTCATTCTTCAAATTATTTCCCTCAAGGTAATGGGCAAGCAGAGTCAAGTAATAAGAATTTGATTTCCATTATGAAGAAATTGGTAGATGAAAGGGGTAAGAACTGGCACAAAATGTTATATGAAGCCCTTTGGGCTGATAGGATCACTCCAAAAAGAGAAATTGGAATGGCCCCTTTTGAGTTGGTCTATGGAGTAGGAGCTCAAGTGTCAATTCCTCTAGAATTTTTAGTAGCTAAGTAACAAACTACTATTGAAGATCAAATGTTTATAGACTCTTTGGAGAAAATAATTCTACACTTGCAGAAGTTGGAAGAAGAAAGGGAGGCATTAGTTGACAGGATCACAAAACATCAAGTCAAGGTTAAAAACATATTTAACATAAAGGCCAGGCCAAGAAAGTTTATGAAAGGAGATGAAGTGCTACTTTGTGATAAGAGGAAGGCACCGAAGGGCGCTCATAGCAAGTTTGAATCACTATAGAAAGGGCCCTTCATTGTTACTGGATAAATAAGGTCCAATGCTTTTAAACTAGCCTACCTGGATGGAACGGTCTTACCATTTTCCTATAATGGACAAGACCTTAAGTTTCTCAAACTCTAGTGTGTACTCCCTTGTGAATAGCTATATATATTAGTTTTATTTTTCTTTATGGTCGTGTGTCTTTCCCCTTTTGTGTTGTGTGTTTTTCTGAGCCCTTTGCAACAGTTTACGAAACCAGAGTTTTTGAGTTCTCTAACTTTTAAGAAAAGTCAGTCCCTAGTCAGAGCCGATATTAGTCCAAGTGTGGTACTTGTCCTTATAATAAAGTAATTTCTAGATTTTTCATGATAGTTTCAAGAGTCTCAAAGTTTTTTTAATCCTCATGATCAACTAATCATTGAAAGTGTCAACCTTGTAGTCCGACCGTGTTTTGAAATACAAAGGATTATTTGCTAACACTTTTCTTGAACAGTCTTGAACACCCTTGAAAAAACTTGAACTAAGTTCAACACTATTCAAGAGTGTTCAAGGTAGTTCATATTATTGTAAGGAACTGCAAATGCACAAAATCAGTGGGAAAAGTCTTATGGTTGCGGTGAATAGAAAATTGGACTTTTCAAAGATGGAAATCAATGATGTCAACACAGAATATTCAGTCTAAAGACAAAGGTAGATGAACAAATGAGGATAAGTTTGAACAGGATCAAACACATGTGAACAACCTTGAACTTAGTTCAAAATTGTTCAAGAGTGTTCAAGGATTTTGAAAAAGTGACACAGAGTAGAAAAGGCAGAATTTGTCACCACTCGGTAGTGGGACCTACAAAAAAAGATAA
The DNA here is from genome assembly GCA_018584345.1 of Thuja plicata. NCBI lineage: Eukaryota > Viridiplantae > Streptophyta > Pinopsida > Cupressales > Cupressaceae > Thuja > Thuja plicata. The sequence continues at coordinate 1,201,950 of MU224465.1, forward strand.
TTTAATGCTAAAAAGTAATAGCGCCGGTTAAGTGTGCTCAAGGTATTATATTCATTATAAATTTGTACAACATGAAAGTTTGCATGGGTGACATTAATTAATTGCATGCGTAAACTATCTTTTCATTCTCATAGCCTTTATGGCCTTAAAGATGGGTAATTAATGATCTAATCACTAGTAATTTCTATTTAAAACCCTTCTTAGCATTCATTATTTTTGAAATGTTGTCGCTGTCTGTATATGGCTAGTCTGAAGGTAAGCATTTTTTGAAAGCTCCAGTGTGCAGAAGAGTCTACAGGAACAAGGTGAGTCAGGTTGCACCCACTGTAGTGTTTTAATTTAAGATTGTGAAGTATACAAAAGATTATGTGGCAATTATCAGTTTGTTTTTGCAAGTATAAAATCTACTTTTCACTTATTTGGAAGCATTTCTAGTCTCGTGTGTGAAAGCCCTATTATAGTAGACACGGATTTAGCAGGATATGTTTTTGAAGGAATCCTTGATAGACTTTCTATATTCTTAGAAAAGAATGTCCCTGCTTTGGAAATCCTACATAGTCGATTGTGTGTAGCTGCTTGTTTCGCTCCTACAGTAATTTTCCCTAAGCTAGTTCATGAGTGTGTCAGTAACTATGATCAAAGGATTGAATCAATTCTTAAGAAAGATGGTAGTGTTTTTCTAGCTATAAATAGAGAAATTGTCTCTCTAGATTTCCAAATTCTAGAGAAAACCTTTTTTGCTTTTTCTCCTCCACAGTCCCTTGTTAAATTCAAAGAAAATGCGGATGCAAATCTCACTTCCATTGCCAAGCATTGGTTACTGAACCCGTAGAGGGGAGGTTCCCGGTTACCCAAAAATTTTAATAGAGGTCATTTGCACTCATATATTAGTGATGTTATGGTGATGTTGCAGAAAGCTAGAGGGTCTCCAGAGTCCTTTTCTTCTCAGATTGGTTGTTTTGTTACATTCAAATTGTTTTAGAAGGGAAACAGATACTGGATCGGGCAGAATTAATTTCTAGTTCAATGAGGGAACAACTTAATAATTCAAAACTTACAGGATGTAGTTTCTTCATGTCTTCTTATCTGATGTATTATTTGGCTTGTAGTAGAAAATGAGACGGGATGATTCATGAGTCTTGGCATGATGGAATGTGTGTTTATGAGTATTTTCCTATTCTTCACAAAGATAATGTAATTCAGAACTATAAGAGAGTACATGATACTTTCATGGGTAAACTCTATTTTGAGTTGCCTAGGGATTCTGCCAAGAGAATGAGTATTGAAGCGTAGGAGTTTGTCACCAAATTTGGGAGTTTTTATACTTAGTTCCCTAGATTCACTTATGTTAGGGTTGGTGGTTTCGAAGATCCTCCTACAAAATTGCCTAGGTATGCTTTTGACTGCTTTATTTTTGCAGAGTCTGTAGGCAGCTTGCCACTGTACTTAAATGTTTCCTTCCTCAAGAGGAATGGGAGAAAGTTTTCCCATTGTAGTTAGGTTAGGTAAATTTTCTTGTTTTTCTATTGAAGACGCTATAAGCATAGGGAGTGACCTGAGTTATTTTTCTTTCAAATATTATACAAAGAGGACATGTTTTGATAATAAGAACTTTGCTAGTGGGATTTTAGGGCTTAGGTCCCATATGTTCCCAGTTCCTCACCTAGAAGATTTCTAGGAGGACTGTCCTGATGAGTCTCAGGTTAAGGAGAGAGATCACAGTCGGCTTTGCATATCTCACATTTTATCCATGAGGTTGCAATTCAATGTAGAAGGTGTGACAGATGATGGTTCGAATCTAGTTGAACCTGATTTCAAAAGAACCCTGGGAAATGAGGAGTATGATATTGACTGGTCAGTGGAAGAGGAAGATGATATTGAACACAGGACACAAAATGTACTTAAATTAACCAAGGAATGACTATAAGCAAGAAGAAAGTAGTCTAGTCCCAAGTCAATTGAAGTTAAGTCTTCACCTTTATATTGTTCTTCCCCTGTTTCTAATCTTCAAAAACCTATTGATAATGTAGGTGCATCAGGTAAGCAGCAGATTAAGGGTTCCAAGAAGAAAACTATTGCAAAATCTTCTCTTGTGGTCTCACCTCAATGAATTACTAGGTCAAAGTCTTGGTCACAAATGAAAGAGAAGATGACCCAAGAGAATTTAGAAACAATTAGCTTGGAGGATGATAAATTTGGGGATTTAAACTATCAAACTGGTGAAGACAAGCAAATAGGTAAGCACCTCTTCGATCTAGATGATGTGACTCTAGATATGATGGATACTCCTACAAAGACAAGTGAGAAACCATCAAAAACAAGTGTTACACCCAAATTTGTCACCACTTTAGTGAATAAGAAATGGAGTCTAGTTCTAGTATCTATCCCAGTTTATGACATAGTCAACAAACATGTTCAAAAGACTCCCAAGGCCAAGAAAGTTAAGAGAAAAGCACAGATGTTTGTTGATGCTAAAACTGGGAAGTGGACTGCTAAAGTAGCCACCTACAGACCAAAGGAGGAGAAGAAGGATGTTGCAATTGAAGGCTTTGAAGTCACTACAATTGAACTAGGGACCATGGATAGGGCGGGAAAGAATCACCTTTTCAAAGAGACAGCTCAGCAGATGTTAATGACATCTTGGCAAGATAGTAAGGAAAAGAAAGAATTGAAGTAGACAATAGTGTCAGTCTCCCAATTCATAAACATTTTTTGCAACTTTGATGCCATGCCACTGATCCAATCCCCACAGGTATTCAATCCAAACTCTGCAAAAAGTAAAAATTTGCTAAATCAATTTCAGAGGGGTTGAACACTAGTCTCTTCAGTTGATGGGTGGATGTCCAATATACTTAGTAGTGGCCAAAAATATATCAAACATTCACATTTATTACTCCATGATACTGAAGCCATAATGGGAGAGTTGCAGACCCAATGACAAGTCTGGGATAGAGAAGAGGAATAATGGGTCTCAACGATGAGGAAATTCTTGAAGATAGAGAGATATTGGTTCAGTAGGTTCTGCACAGAAAAAGCTCCAAAATGCACCAAGGAATAAATTTTCTTTATACTTAGAAAGAACATCACGTGGTGCATCTCTCTCATAAAAAACACTATTATAGAAACCAAGGAATATGAGGCCAAGGCTAAACAAATTCAAAAAGCCTCTCTAAATGAGTTGAAGGTCATTAACTTCACCTACACTTATCCATTAGTTTATGGTGAACAAGAATTGAAAGGAGATTTGGACACCTTTGACTCAGCAATAAAGATAATCAGAGAAAAGGTTAATCCTAAAGCCACAGACTTAACTCAGATGGCTAGAATTGAATCAATGTTATGTCAGAATACTTCAGGGTAATTGAGAGGGGGGGGTGAATCAATTATCAACAATTTGATCTTTATCTTAAACTTATTAATCTAGATTGATACAAAGTAAATGCACATTTAGATAACACATTACACAACACATCAATTTGGTTATGGGGAAACTAAATGGTAAAAACCCCGGTGGGATTTAGTACCCACAAAGAACTATATTGTTTATAGTGATCCCTGTTAAAAGATCTTCCAACCCTGTTAGGAGTTGTTCATTACAATGCAGTAGTATAGTGACCTGGTTAAGGGTCGGACCCTATTAGGAGCCTTTTACAAAAACCCTATTAGGGGTGGTAGACTCACTATCCAAGTGGTGAAGCTACAACCTTCTGGATATTTGATACACACTGTATCAACAAGATGAACTGTTGTTGTGACACTGCTTGTCTGATCAGTTCCTTTTATGTGCTGATGCTTTAACCTCTTTTAAAGCACTACAAAAATATTATCTATATTCTAAAAGCTTCAACTTCAATATCTATATTGTCAACATATGATAAATATAGCTCTGCTACTTTAACACTCTGCTCTACTTTTCTTATCTCTGGCTTTTGCAACTCTTCTTATCACAAATGACCTTCTATAAGTACATACACCAAGTATGAGATCATGGGACTCATTAGAAAACTCTTCATAACATCCTTGTCGGCTCTACTAAGAACACAAGCATAATTACAACTATGCAAGTATAAACTGAATAGATGCGTCGCTTCACTAAGTTGGCTTCACTGCAACTGACATCTCTTCTTCTAATTCTTCTTCTGAACTACCATTATCATCTTCAATAATGACTGCACACATGTTTACTGCAGGTTTCTTCTCACCTTGATCTTCTTGTGTTTCAATGTTTTCATGTTGATCCAATAATCTTAGAGCTACTGCACATTGATATGGGGAATGGGGCATATTGCAGGCCATACACCAAGGAGTGTTTCCCACATTATGGGCACTATTGTTTTTTAATGGGTCAGGGATCTCTTTGTTTTTGAGATCAATATGTTCTTCTGACATAGGTTTCCCATCCTTCCACTGAGTCTTATAAGAGAAATGTTGTAGTCTATATGGTCTCTCCTGCCTTTGGAACTGCAGTCTATTATTTTGAAATCCTTTCTCATTCTTATCCACCTTGGCAGCAAGATCTTTTACTACAGTTACCAATGCATCCATCTTATTTTCCTGCTTGGGGTTCTTATTTGGCTGTGTTTTTGACTCCTTCCATAGCCTATTTTCATCCCGTTTACCAAGCTTGCCAGATGCCCTTCTGTTACTTTCTATGTTTATAGCCAACTTATATGCTTCTCTCATAGTCTGGGGGTCTTTTTCCCTCAGTAATTAAGATGTTTTTCCATCCAGAGCATTACAATAAGTAGTAACACATACATTCTCATCCAATCTTAATACTTGGAACAATTTGTACATAGCCTTCTGAAATCTTACATTAAATTCAGCAATGCCTTCATTAGTG
>MU224465.1:1219778-1235551 GCA_018584345.1 Thuja plicata
ACCATGCTCTTGGGGCCTGTTTAAGTCCATAAAGTGCTTTCTTCAGTCTGCATACCATGTCTGGTCTATCTGAAAGGTTAAATCCTTCAGGCTGTTCTATGTAGACTTCTTCTTTTAAATCACCATTTAGAAAGGCTGATTTGACATCCATTTGATAAACTTTAAAGTCTTTTAATGTTGCACATGCCAAAAATAATTTTATGGCTTCTAGTCTTCTTACAGGGTCAAATGTATCAGTGTAATCTATTCCTTCTCTCTGCACATATCCTTTACATACTAATCTTGCTTTGTTTCTTATTACTGTACCTTCTTCATTCATTTTGTTTCTGAAAATCCATTTTATTCCAATCACATTTTTATCACTTGGTCTAGGAACCAATTCCCATGTGTCATTCTTGATTATCTGATCTAGTTCTTATTTACAGGCATCTTAAACACTTAAAGGTTCAATCTATGAAAGTAAACATACCTTTTCATCCACTGTTAGATTCTTTGCTTTTGATCTGGTCAAAACACTACTGCTTTGATCTCCAATGATATCATTTTTAGAGTGGTATCTGGATGTAAACTTAGGAACCTTAGGTGTGACATCTTCCTCTGTAATCTGTGGTTCTTCATTGCATGAATCCTCCTATTGTATCAGACCAAAATAACTCAGCCACTAAAACCGCCTTAGAAATGAAATGTGAAATCGATGAAATTGGGAAACCTGATCCTTTCTATATTTCCTTGCTCCTCAATGGTCTCAAACTAAGTAATTGTATTATAGATTTAGGTGCCTCTGACAATATCATGCCCTCATCTGTTAGCAAAGCTTTAGGTTTGATTTTGAGAAATTTTTTTGGAAGATGCTATTCCATGGATTGTAAACAAGTGCCTTTGATTGGCCAAGTGAAAGATGCCCAAGATGTGTTAGCAGCTTACCCAGACAAGAGATTAAAGTTAACCATTTTAGTCTTAAATATTCCTGCAAGTTATGGGATGTTATTGAGCAAAAGTTTTTGTAGAGACATGGGCGTGGAAATAAAAATGGATTGGTCAGAAGTTGTTATACCCATAGGGAAGAAAAAGGTCAAGCTAGAACCTGAAGCTAAAAATAAGTATACTGTATTCCCATCTGATGACCCAAAGCCACAATTCCTTTTCCAAGATTGTGAGTTTGGTAACTATATGATTTTCTCAAAAGAGACATCCCCTGTTTCTACAATATGTGACAAAAATGAACAAATCTGGTTAATGGAGTTTGATGGTAGTTGTGCTAGCGCAAGATCTGGAGTTGGTGTGGTATTTAAGAGTCCAAAAGATGAATATGTCCCATTCTTGTTTAAGATAGAATTTATAAAAATGTATAATACCACCAAACATGAGGCCCTATTTTTAGGTTTATGAGAAGCAAGGACATTGGGGATTAAAGTGATTGCTGTGAGAGGTGATGCCGAATTGATTGTTAAACAATTGAAAGGCCAATTCACAGTAAAAAAATGAATGCCTCAAACATTATAGAGACTTAGTCTTGGATGAAATCAATTCTTTTGAAGCTTTTTCCATAGAGGCAATTATCAGAAATTTGAATTCAAGAGCTGATTCTTTGGCTGTGTAAGCATCTCTATTCTTTCCTCACCCAGATTTCATAATTGATACATATTGGGTTGAGATGATATATAGACCTGCGGTTTCAGATAAAATTGATCATCTGCAAGTGTTTGAAGTTGATGCTTGAATTAAGGATTTCATGACATGTGTAAAAGTTTTTTCATCTACTTACTTTGAAGGAATGGGTGAAAAGTTTGGTGAGTCTAGTTCTGAGTTCTCACCAAAATAAGAAGTTGTTCAGCTGAAGAGTAACAAAATTCCCAAAGGTTTGGTTTCCTTAGAAAAATGGTTTTCTCAGAAATATGATAGTTTCATTCGAACAAAGGGCCCACATTCAGATGTACAAAAGGAATATGAAAATGTGAATATCGATACTAAAAATGAGCCGCAATGGATATCTATGGGTAAAACCCTATCTGTTCAGCAAAAGAAAAACCTTCAGATCTTGTTGACGGCCTACACAGACGTGTTTTCTTGGAATTATGATGATCTTAAATATTTTTGAAAAGGAGAATTTAGTCATCATATTACCCTTAAACTGGAGTAAAGTTCCTTTCGGAAAAAACTTTGAAGCTATCATCCTAAATTGTTAGAGGCAATTCTGAGAGAATTGGACAAGATGCAAAAGGCTAGGATCATCCATGATATCCATAACTCAACTTGGATACAAAACATAGTTCCTGTGAGGAAGAAAAATGGAGAAATAAGGATCTGTGTAGATTTCCACAATTTGAACTAGGCTAGCCTAAAAGATAATTATGCCTTTCCCAAGTTGTAACATGTTTTACAAATGGTCACCAGATCAGAGATGATGTCTCTTCTTGATAGGTTTTTAGGTTATAATCAGGTAAGCGTGCCTGACGAAGATAAACACAAGACCGCTTTCACTACACCATGGGGGAAATTTTCTTATAACAAAATTACCTTTGTGTTTATCAATGTAGGAGAGACCTTTCAAAGAGCAATGGATTCTTCCTTTGCTGATATGAAAAATAGAATTATAGTGATTTATCTTGATGATTTGATGGTTTACTCTAGAAGAAGGAAATATCACATTAGAGACCTCAAATCGGTCCTACGGAGATGCAGGGACCATGGCATATCACTTAATCCCAAAAAATCTAATTTTGGTGTAACAGAAGGAAAGATCTTAGGCCATATTATTTCCAAAGAAGGGATTAGGATTGATCTAGAGAGGGTAAAGGTGATTCAGAAAATTAGCCTACCATCGACTAGAACAGGAGTTAAATCTTTCTTTGGCCAGATCAACTTTTTAAGAGCCTTTGTCCTAGATTTTTCTGATCTAACTAGGCATATTGTAGGAATGATGAGTGAAAACAACCATTTAAATGGATAGAAGATGGTAAAAAGGCTTTCAATGTAATAAATAATGATGTAGCAGAGGTGCCCACTTTGGTCTACCCTGACTATAAAAAGATTTCATTATTTACTGTTATGCTTCTGATCACACCCTGTCAAGGATTCTCACCCAGAAATATCCTTCTAGAAATGAAGGGCCAATTGCTTTCATGAGCACTCCTCTAAAGAAGAATGAAATTAAATACTCTTCCATTGAAAAATAGGCCTTTGCAGTAGTAAAGTCAGTCAAGCAATTCATTTTTTACATTCTACACTCACACTCCATAGTGTATGTGCCGGATTCAGCAGTGAAAAAATTGCTTACTCAACAGGAAATAGCAATGAACAAGAGGGTAGTGTAGGTGACTAAGATACAAGAGTATGATACATTAATTAAACCTACCAAAATAGTCTGAGGAAGAGGCCTTTGTAAGTTCATAGCCAAAAATTCAGAACCATCAGAAGAATATAAAGATGAAGCGTCTCAAGTGTTGTTGGTTAGTCTGACTGATTCCTGGTTCTTTGACATAGCATATTTCCTCACTTACGGAGATGCCCCATGTGATTGTCACCCAAGGAGAGGCACAACCTAATATTACAAGCCACAAAGTATGTAATATGGCAAGGCGCCTTGTATAAAAGAGGGCTAGATGGCACTTTTCTTAGATGTGTGGACAAAGAGAAACAGTTACAACTATTGAAAACTTTTCATGAGGAGGCTTGTGGGGGACACTTTTCATCATCTGTTACAACTTTCAAAATCCTTTGGTATTGCTTTTATTGGCCAGGAATGTTCAAATACGCATATGCATTTGTTAGAAATCGCCAAAAGTGTCAGTTGTTTTCTGGAAGGCCTCTATTAGTTGCCCTGTCGTTGAAACCTATTGTAGTGGATGAGCCTTTCAAGCAATGGGGGATAGATTTTGTTGGCCAGATTAATCCTCAGTCGAGTGTTGGTCATGTTTATATCCTAACAGTGACTGATTATTTTACTAAGTGAGTCGAAGTTGTTCCCACTGAGAAAGCAAATTCATAGGTGGTCTGTGATTTTCTAAAAGATAATATTCTGTTGCACTTTGGAGAGCCTCAAAAGATTGTAGCTGATAATGCTACTTATTTTTCATCTCAAGAACTGATTCTTTTTTGTTATGACCACAGTATTTTTCTAGCTCATTCTTCAGATTATTTCCCTCAAGGTAACGGGAAAGCAGAGTCAAGTAATAAGAATTTTATTGCCATTATAAAGAAATTGGTAGATGAAAGTGGTAAGAAATGGCACAATAAGTTGTATGAAGCCCTTTAGGCTGATAGGATCACTCCAAAAGGAGAATTGGAATGGCCCCTTTTGAGTTGGTCTATGGGGTTGGAGCTCAAGTGCCAATTCCTCTGGAATTGTCACCAGCTAAGTTACAAACTACTATTGAAGATCAAATGTTTACAGAATCTTTGGAGAAAAAAATTCTACACTTACAGAAGTTGGAAGAAGAAAGGGAGGCATTAGTTGATAGGATCACAGAACTTCAAGTCAAGATTAAAAACATATTTGACAGAAAGGCCAGGCCAAGAAAGTTTATGAAAGGAGATGAAGTGCTACCTTAAGTTGCTCAGACTCTAGTGTTTGTTCACTTTTGAATATCTTTATATATTAGTTCTAGTTTTCTTTCTAGTCGTGTGTCTTTCTCCTTTCTGTGTTGTGTGTTTTTCTAATCCCTTTGCAACAGTTTGCGAAACCAGAGTTTTTGAGTTCTCTGACTTTTGAGAAAAGTCAGTCCCTAGTCAGAGTTGATTTATTCCAAGTCGGGTACTTGTCCTTATAATAAAGTGATTTCTAGAGTTGCCATGATATTTTTGAGTCTCAAAGCTGCTTTAATCCTCATGACAAAATACTCACTGAAAGTGTCAACCTTGTAGTCCGAACGTGTTTTGAAAAACAAAGGATTATTTTCTAACACTTTTCTTGAATAGGTTTAAACAGTCTTGAACACCCTTGAACAACCTTGAACTTAGTTCAATAATGTTCATGAGTGTTCAAGGTATTTCATATTATTGTAAGGAATGGCAAATGCACAAAATCGGCGAGCAAAGTCTCATGGTTGCGGTCAACGGAAAATTGGGCTTTTCAAAGATGGAAATCAGTGACATCAAAACAAAATATTCAGTGTAAAGACTAAGGCAGATGAAAAAATGAGAATAAGTTTGAATAGGATCAAACACATGTGAACAACCTTGAACTCAGTTCAACATGGTTCAAAAGTGTTCCAGGATTTTGAAAAAGTGACAGGGGCAGAAAAGGTAGAATTCATCACCACTCGGTAGTGGGACCTACAAAAAAAGAGCATTTAATGCCAAAAAGTAATGGCGGTGGTTAATTATGGACAAGGTGTTATATTAATTATAAATCCATATGGCATGAAAATTTGTGCGGGTGGCATTAATTAATTGCATGCGTAAACTGTCCTTTCAATCTCTTAGCCTTTATGGCCTTAAAGATGGGTAATTAATTATCTAATCACTAGTAATTTCTATTTAAAACCCTTCTTGGAATTCATTCTTTTTGAAATGTTGTCATTGTTTGTATATGGCTAGTATGAAGGTAAGGGTTTTTTAGAAGCTCCCCTTGCAGTGTTTTAATTTAAGCTTGTGAAGTAGCAATTATCAGTTTGTTTTTGCAAGTATGAAATCTAATTTTCACTTATTTGGAAGCATTTCTAGTTTGGTGTGTGAAATCCCTATTATAGAAGACACACATTTAGGAGGATATGATGTTGAAGGAATCCTTGATAGACTTTCTAGATGCTTAGAAAATAATGTCCCTGCTTTAAAAATCCTCCATAGTGGATTGTGCGTAGCCTCTTGTTTCCCTCCTACATTAATTTTCCCAAAGCTAGTTCATGAGTGTGTCCTTAACTATGATCAAAGGACTGAATCAATTCTTAAGAAAGATGGTAGTGTTTTTATGGCTGTAAATAGAGAAATTGTCTCTCTAGCTTTCCAAATTTCAGAGAAAACCTTTTCCGCTTTTTCTCCTCCATAGTCCCTTGTTAAATCCAAAGAAAAAATAGATGCAAATCGCACTTCCATGGCCAAGCATTGGTTACTGAACCTAGAGAGGGGAGGTTCCCAGTTACCCAAAAAGTTTAACAGAGGTCATGTGCACCCATATATTAGTGATGTTATGGTGATATTGCAGAGAGATAAAGGGTCTCCAGAGTCCTTTTTCTTCTCAGATTGGTTGTTTTATTACATTCAAATTATTTTAGAAGGGAAACAAATACTGGATTGGGCAGAATTGATTGCTAGTTCAATGAGGGAACAACTTAATAATTAAAAACTTAGAGGATGTAGTTTCTTCATGTCTTTTTATGTGATGTACTGTTTGGCTTGTAGTAGAAAATGGGATGGGATGATTCATGAGCCTTGGTCTAATGACATGTGTGTTTATGAGTATTTCCCTATTCTTCACAAATATAATGTAATTCAGAACTACATGAGAGTACATGATACTTTAATGGGTAAACTCTGTTTTAAGTTGACTGGGGATTCTGCCAAGAGAATGAGTGCTGAAGTGCAGGAGTTTGTCACCAAATTTGGGAATTTTTATGCTTAGTTCGCTAGATTCACTTATGTTAGGGTTGGTGGTTTCAAAGATCCTCTTACAAAATTCCCTAGGTATGCTTTTGACTACTCTATTTTTGTAGAGGTTTGTAGGCAGCTTGCCACTGTACTCAGATGTTTCCTTCCTGAAGAGGAATGGGAGAAATTTTTCCCATTGTAGTTAGGTAAATTTTCTTGTTTTTCTATTGAAGACGCTATAAGCATAGGGAGTGACCTAAGTCATTTGTCTTTCAAATATTATACAGAGAGGATAAATTTTGATAATAAGAACTTTTCCAGTGGGAGTTTAGGACTTAGGTCCCATATGTTCCCAGTTCCTCAACTAGAATATTTCTGGGAGGACTTTCCTGATGAGTCTTAGGTTTAGGAGACAGATCATAGTCAGCTTTTCATATCTTAGATTTTATCCATGAGGTTGCAGTTCAATGTAGAAGTTGTGATAGATGATGGTTCGAATCTAGTTGAACCTAATTTCAAAAGACCCTGGGAAATGAGAAGTATGATATTGATTGGTCAGTGGAAGAGGAAGATGATATTGAACACATGACATAGCATGTATTTAAATTAACTAAGGAATGGCTACAAGAATGAAGAAATTAGTCTAGTCCCAAGTCAATTGAAGTTAAGTCTTCACCTTTACATTATTCTTCCCCTATTTCTAACATTAAAAAACCAATTGATAATGCAGGTGCATCAGGTAAGCAGAAGATTAAGGGTTCCAGAAAGAAATTTGTTGTAGAATCTTCTCCTGTGGTCTCACCTCAGTGAATTACCATGTCAAAGTATTGGTCACAAAAGAAAGGGAAGATGACTTAGGAGAATGCAGAAATAATTAACTTGGAGGACAATAAATTTGGGGATATAAACTATCAAATTGGTGAAGATGAGAAAATAAGAAAGGACCTCTTTGATCTAGATGATGTGACTCTAGATATGATGGCTACTCCTACAAAGACAAGTGAGAAACCAATAGAAACAAGTGTCACACCCAGATGGCTCATCACTTCAGTGAATAAGAAACGGAGCCTAGTTCTGTTATCTATCCCAGTGCAGGACATAGTCAGAAAATATGTTTAAAATACTCCCAAGACCAAGAAATTTAAGAGCACAACACAGATGTTTGTTGATGCTAAAACTGGGAAGTGGACTGCTGAAGTAACCACCTATAGAACAAAGGAGGAGAAGTAGGATGTTGCGACTAAAGACTTTGAAGTCACTAAAATTGAACTAGGGACCATGGATAGGGTGGGAAAGAATCACCTTTTCAAAGAGACAGCTCAGCAGATGTTAATGACATCTTGGAAAGACAACAAGGAAAAGAAAGAAATGAAGTAGACAATAGTGTCACTCTCCCAATTCATAAACACTTTCTACAACTTTGATGCCACACCATTGATCCAATCCCCACAGGTATTCGATCCAAACTCTGTAGAAAGTAAAAATTTGCTAAATCAAGTTTAGAGGGGTCAAATAGTAGTCTCTTCAGTTGATGAGTGGATGTCCCAAGTACTTAGCAGTAGCCAACAATATATCAAATATTTTCATTTAGTCCTCCATGATATTGAAGCCATAATGGGAGAGTTGCAGACCCAACAATAAGTCTGGGATGGAGAGGAGGAAAAATGGGTATTAGCAATGAGGAAATTCTTGGAGATAGAGAGATATGGCTTTTGTAGGTTTTGCACAGAAAAAGATTTGAAATGCACCGAGGAATTAATTTTCTTTATAGTTAGAAAGAACATTGGCTGGAGTATCTCTCTCATAAGAATAACTATTATAGAAACCAAGGAATATGAGGCCGAGGCTAAAAAAATTCAAAAAGATCCTCTGAACGTTTTGAAGGTCATTAACTTCACCTATACTTATCCATCAGTTTATGGTTAATAGGAAATGAAAGGAGCTTTGGACGCCTTTGAGGCTTCAACTCAGCAATAAAGATAATCAAAGAAAAGGCTAATCCTAAAGCCACAAACTTAACTCAGATGGTGAGAATTGAATCAATGTTACATCTGTGCGTGGATCAATTTCCAAGCATGGTGGAATAGGTGAAAAAGTTGAAGTGGAGTAAGGAAGCCTCAATGGCTAGGATAGTAAATTCCAAGATCCTGCATCTTTCATTTGTGAAGGAGCTAGTCCAGGTGTATAAAGAATGGAAACCCACCTAGTCAGTTGCCGATGAAGAAGGGATCCCAGTGGGAAGCGAGGATCGTGCAGTGGACAAAGAACCAGATTTTGATAGTTAGTGTTTATTTGAATTGACATGCAAACTCTTAAGAACATGTGTCCTTTTTCTACTGGTTTCATTTTATAACTAATTTCCCAAGAGGTCGAGTTTTTTGGGAGACCTCTCGGTGCTTTGATACTATAATTATTGCTGCTAAAAACTTTAGAAGGGTTAGGAAAAAAGAGACTAAGGATAACTAGATAGTTTTTTTTTTTTTGGTTGTGATAGTTTGAAGTTGAAAAGGTTAGAGAAATAGATGTGGAAAAAGCTGATATTTCTTTGAAAGAACAGACTTCATGTGATCGCCTATGTAGTGATTTTTGGAAATACATTACAGTTAAGTTTATCAAATCTGTGTCATTTGAAAACAAAGAGCAAGGGTCCTGTGTTGACATTTTGTTTACTCTGCAATGTATGTGTCTATTGATTCATAATTTTTAGAATTTGTCTATATGTTGTTGCCTTTTTGCCAATTAGTTGTCTATTTTCATTGAATCTGTTAAAAGAGAAACTATTCTTTTTCTTTCCTTATCATTTTTCTATCTTTATTAAGGTATTTTCTGCAAATACTTCTCATCTATGAATGTTGAAGAAACCTTTCCAAACTTTTGGGTTAAAAGTTGAATTTTAGAATTAGATTTTATTCAAAAAACATCTCTAGGGAGCTATACCTAGGTTCAATTCAGAGGGAAGTGATTTCAAAACATTTACCCAATTGTTAGTATCTTTTGTCTTTCAAAAGGGCTGTAGAATTTTCCTAAAAACAATTTACTGAGAGACAAATCTGTTTACTAATAGGATGCGAATGTGAAGAGAAGAGATCAAGAGTATATGCATGTTCTTCATATCTAAGGCATTGACCAAACAAAGTGACCGAGAAGAGTAGTGAAGGGAAGAGTAGAGATATATCATATTGAGAGATCAGTTAAGAGTTGGAAAGAGGAGATCTGTTATCAGCATTTGTAGTGCAGATCGAAGGATCAGGTAATGATAAATTATAATAAGTGAATCATGGTAAATATCTTAATAGAGTGGTCCTAACATGCCTTTGTAAATCTCTTAATAGAGTTCTAACTTTGTTGTAATTTTAAATCCTTTAACAAGGTAGATTGTATAAGTTTGAAATCTCTTAACAGGGCTGACTCCTCATAGGGTAGAACATTAGAAGTGGTCAAAACTTTGTAGCCCTAATAGGAACACTTTAATACTGCAGTAGTGAATATTTTTTATTGTCATCTCCACCCCAATTTTACCTTCAAGGGTATCTGGGTTACCAAATATTTGTGTTGTGTTCAATATGGATATGATTAGATGTTAGATCTTTTACTACATTTCAGTTTATGTTTATGGATCCATGGTTGAATCAATTTTTTAAGAATTGGTATAAGTTTAATAGATATGATTTACCCCCCCTGTCATTTATTTCTTTCCCATATTAGACTTCCAACAGTCTAGTCTTCTCTATAGTTAGAAATATATCATTTTGAGTTCTAGACTGTTTTGAAATAGTAGAAAAGTGTACATGAATACTTTATACTTCTTGTCTAGAATTTTTGTGGTGATTATGTATTATTATGATTTTGATATGATCTGATATGGTGTGTCATGCCTCACATTGGTCTTGGTGATTCACATTATTGATCAATATTGTTTGGCCAACTTGACTAAGTAGTTTTATTATTTTGAAGCTGACTCAAGATGTTTTTCTCTTGCAATGGCGTGCAAAGATATGACTGATAATTTTGGATCATTTAAGGAATATTCTATGTTGACACAAAGATTCACACATTACATATTTTCTTTGCATGATTCAGAGAATGTGTTTGGTATTTCTATCAGGATTCAACTGTGTAGTTTTTTGAGTCAAACTCATTAACCCATGTTTCAAGATTCAACTATGTAGTTTTTTTAGTCAAACTCATTGACCCATGTTTCATGAAACATGGGTCAATGAGTTTGACTCAAAAAACTACATAGTTGAATCTTGATAGGAATATCACAGTTTGACTTGTTGTGGAAAATATATCCTACTTAGCGAATGTGTTTGGACTGATGGTTCACCTTTTGTATGCATACCTTGCTTGGCCAAATTAGCAAGTGGTTCTAGATCTTGTGATGGGTATATAATAAATGATGTGCTTTAGAGATAAAATAATTTTAGAGAGATGATATAAGACAAGGTGAAGAAGGTAAAAATAGAAGTGTATGAGATATTTTGAAGATTAGTAAAATTGTCAGAATGAAATTAGAAGAAGATACATTAACTACAATCAACATTTTGAGAATGCATTCTAAATCAATTTAAATCCTACAACTTCTTACTATAATTTGAAAAGCACTTAGTCCTTAAGAAATTAATCTTAAGTGCATACAAGTTATATATACTCATTTAAAGTAGTTCAATCCTTATTTTTTATTCAAGAATAGTGACTTCCTTGGCCTCTCGCTAAAACATTATAATTTATGATATCATATAGTGAGTAATATTCTCACCATGTTTTTTCATCTTTAGGGTTTCCACAAATGTGGTGTTCATGTGTATATAATTTTCATTGTTATATCTTTTTGGCAATAATTTGTTGGGTCAATATTCAATAATTAGGAATTATGGTATAATTGTTAAGAAAATTTGACCTCCCCTCTCACCATAGAGTGGTGTTTAACAATTATTATTAGAGAACTTTTCCTAAGAAATTTGCCTTATAGCTGAGGTAGATATGGGTTTTGGACACCATGACTGAATCTGAAAAATATTTGTATGTTTTAGAGACACAAGAGTGAGATATCAAAGATATAGTAAGGAGAACAAAAATGTTCTCTTTCTAAAATAGATGAATTTCAATAAAAATGAAAGAAAGTTGAAGATGATGCCAATAGACTAATGAAGAAAATTGAATAAAAAAGAAAATCCATTGATACTCTTGAAACCAAATTGTAAATTAAAACAAATGAGAAATTGAATAAAAAAGAAAAGCCATTGATACTCTTGAAACCAAATAGTAAATTAAAACAAATGAGTGCATCTAACTTGAAGAAATTTAAAGGATAAAGAAGAAACTAGAAGAATCCAAAGAGGAATGAATTTTATTTTACTATATTAAGCTTGAAGAAGTTATCATATTGAAGAAAGAATTGGAAGTTGCAAGGGAGAAGATTGAGAAGAATTTAAAATTCAAAGAAAGTAATAACATGTTGGATGAGATGTTTAGTTGTAAAAAGGCTTCAAGTGAAAAAATTGGACTTGGTTTTGAAAAGGATAACATGACAAAATAAAAATTCAAAGATGTGTCAAGTGGAAGCAAGGAAAATTAAAGAGGATTCAATCTTGTCTGAAGCGGAAATTACTTCGGAAGATATGTCTCTACTGAGACAAGGTACTCTGCATCTTTTTAAAATAGATGATTTTTTGCAATAAATTTGATCATAAGGATAATGAATGTAGAAGTCGTGTTAGATCACAAAATTTAAATATCCAATTCTTTGCTTCCAATAAGTTTAGAAATAAAGAAAATGAAATGCAGAAACTGGATGATGAATATAGTCATGAATACTTATAGTGATATAAGTATTCAATCATTCAATATAAATTTATAAGCATGGAAAAAATATGGGAACAAGTCTATTGAGTAACGATCATATTATTAAAAGGTGGAACCATTTGTATCTATTAAAAAGGGTTTTCATAAGAAGGAAAATGTGTCTTCTTGATCACTTGTAATTGTATGATGCCAAATAGCTTCAGTTTGTGAAAATAAATTATTGCCTCTTGATTTTTGGGGTTTTGATCATGTAGCACTTACAAAGGTTAGATCACATAGATATATGTGCTTTGTATATAGTTAGACATATTAAAACCCTAGTTGTGAAACCCCTTAGTCTCGCCTAGTGAAAACCATTGTTTCTTTAAGAACAATCAAGGCAACCTCAAAATTGGTGGATATAATGGATGAACAATGACCCGTGTTCAAGAAGAGGTGCAAAACAAGTGATATTATCAATGTTGGTGAATTCTCACAAGTTCCACCATATGTAATTCATATGGAGGATCTACATGGATACATACTAGCCTCCATGGGATAATACCTTCATCTCAAGTTGGAAGAACTATTAATTTTTTTAGCTTCAGTCATATGATCATTAGAATACATATAATATATGTTGATTAATAATAATATATTATATATGTTATATTATTATTATAATTTATATGAACTTTAATATTCAATATTATATTATTATTAATTAATAATTGATTGATGAAACATTATAAGATTGATTAAATTATAATTAATGGGAAGAGGCATGTTCTTTCTTATAAATAATAATGAATAGACATGTCCCATGAAGGGACATGTCTCTCCTAGCCTCATTCCCAATATAAATGAAAGAGAGATTGTTGTATTTTGAAAATACATACAACATAGAGTGCTATTACATTTGTAGCTATCCTAAAACTTAACATGGTATCAGAGCCAAACTATAAATGTAAGAGAATAGTTTTTTGATGATGAATGTGTGACTATCTCAGAAAATACAGTCTCGGTACAGGGACCATAGATCACAAATCCACCATTGGATTTTGCTGAATTTTGGATATGTTGGTGAAAATAAAATTGTGAAGAATCTCATTGGAGTGATTGCAAATAAAGTGTGGGGTTCAAAAATTATGATGGAATGTGTACGGACCTATGTGAAATTCCTGAAAGCAACTTTCATTAAAGAGATATATTAATTTGTTATGATCGTGGTCAAGCATTAACAAATAAGCTTGCATTAAAGGAAGGGTGTCTCTTTATAGAAAGAAAGCATCAATTATATAGTGTCATCTCTCTTGGAGAAATCAATTCATTTCATCAGAAGACATGATAATTGTTCAATGATATAAGAGTGGGAATTATAGATTGTGGGGGGGAATAATAACCAATTTTACATTTCCAATTGAACCATTCTTGGTGGGGAGATAATTCAAAGGGGAGATGTCTCTCAAATAATCTAACAAGGTGTTTTATGATTTGATGTATATGGACCTTAATTAAAGAAACTTGTGTCAAGGATGTTGATGTGTAGATAAGTATTTATTATCCTTGAATATTACATTTATCTACTCATTGTAGTATCTCTCTTATTTGTATTTCTATACGTACTATAAAAGCTATTTGCCTTGATATTTTTTGACGATGCTCTTGTAGCAAAAGGAGAATTGATGCCAGATTCAAATTGAGTTTGATGCTCCATTATAAGCATCATTGATGAGGAGATCAGATGATTGATATTCAAAGGGAGTTCAAAATTCCATATGTGACTATATGATTTTAATGGGCATGCCTCCTGTGTACAGCATAAGGAAGTGATGACTTCCAAATGATTATCACTTGTATTTGTAGAGTTATTGGAAGGTGACGAACTTACAATAACTTAAATCATGATATACATTATTTATAATTTTGAAAATAATCATGATGAATTAAAGAAATAACTAAGTGTTAGATGTCATTAAATTGACGGTCTATGAGTTGTTTGCATAGATATATCTTGTAAAGAAACAACTAAGTGTTAGATGTCATTAAATTGATGGTCTATGAGTTGTTTGTATAGATACATCTTATAATATCAAAAGATGCAATTCAATATGTCACTAGAATATGTGATGTCAGAGACGTTCCAATTCATAAAGATGTAAAAATGATGTAGTCATGAAATGAACCATGAAATAATTTGACAATAGATCACTCACTGTAGATGGTATGAAAGATCCTAATGTCATCGATGACACTATGGGTATTTCTTACAAGGTATATTTCACTAATAGATAAGGCATTGATACTATTGTACTACTATTCATTCAACATATCTGATGGAAAAAGAAGGGATGGACTTTGATCTATACGATGCATTGAGGGTACAAGTGAGTGAAAATTTAAAAAAGAAAACGATTTAAATTGTACCTTCTGGTATGGTTCTATTATTATCTCTCTCTTTTTGTATTATTTAAATCAATTTATTTGTTTAAAAAAATTCTTGTAGGACAAGAATATTTATATTGGAATACAAATCAAGAATCATATGTTAAGTTATGCAAGTAGTGTGGAATGCGATTATACCTTATGGGGTTTCATGAAAAGATTTCAAGGAAAAATGAGAAGAAGTTATAAGATTCCTAAAGAAATTGTAGAAAGTTAGAAAAAATATTACATTCATCATTGATAAACATTACTATTACATATAAGTTGTTGTTCCTAGAACTTGTTGGGTTTGGAAGTTACCATATGAACTCTCTAGAGCTACTTGGAGTGGGTATGCAGATACTCACTTACAAAAACTAGTTAATCCAAATGAGGATAGATTTGGGACCTACAAATAAATATCTTCAGAAAGGCCTCATAAAAGGAACGATGATCAAATAGGGAAAGCTAAAGTGAAAAAGGAAGAAAAGTATGTTGAATCTTCTGGGATTAGAAGATCTAGAAGGATGTTTGAAAGTCCTACTATTTCCTAGTCCAGTTGAAAAAGGAGTGGGAAATATTTTTTAAGGTCTCGGGAAAGAAGAAAAAAATGTGCATAATGAGGAAAGGGACAAAGATGCAGAGGATAAGCTACCTAAATAACTAATTGAGAAAAGAAGTAAAGGAGGGTCCAAAATGACAAAGAACTCTCCTTAAAAATTTCAGAAGAAAAAGATCTTTATGAGATCATGAATGTTTTTAATTCCTTATTTCATCATGGTAATCTACAAAAGTTTGTTGAAGAATTTGCAATGATTTCTTCATACAAGCAAGAAAATATTGTACCATCTATCATCATGTGTGAGGTCCTATCCTGATCTGTCCTAGTTTGACTTTCATTTTGACACTTGACTTATCAGGATGATATCTTGAGTATTGACATTGATCTATTATGGTTTATACATGCTGTCTTTTGGACTTTATGAGTAGCTTGTTACAGGTTTTGTTGATGATCACAGTAATCGTACTCTTTATATATA
>MU224465.1:1247170-1273440 GCA_018584345.1 Thuja plicata
TTCAACTTCAACCATAATTCAGTCTCTTGTTTGGAAGGAGGTTGGTGGTGTCAAAACTTTGTTCATTTTATTTTGTTCTCTATTTGAAAATGATGTGAATTGTGGAAGAAATTGTTACTGTTCTTTTTTCATGTGTTAAGTGTTAAATTGGTTTATTCTTGCTGATTTAAAAATCTGAATTCTGAATTTTAGTTTCCTTCTTTGCTGTTATTTGCAATTGTTTTGGTTAAGGGTGTGCAAGTTCAATCCTCATCCTTGGGAGGAAAGTAGGAGAACTTTGGGTGAAGGGCATAGAGTTGGGATTGCATTTGTTGAGTACATAGTTTTATGGGAAGCTATGATAACCAGCTTATATTGGGGGTCATAAGGTGAATTTTGGGGGGTCATAAGGAGTTGATGTTTTGCTCATAGTATTGAGCTGTGTGTTGGGGTTGGAAGGGCTATGTGAAGGTTGTATGCTTGTTTTTTAAGTGGTTATTTCATAAGCATGGTGACCCCAAGTGTAATTCCACCTTCACCCACTATTTGGATTTTATGTTTGAATCCTTTGTTTAAGCCTGGGAAAGGGAGTATTGTAAACTATGTGTTTTGAGTTTTGTTGAATGCTTGATGTGTTGCTTGTATGTTACCCTATCCTATACTTGTTTCCCCAAGCTCGGGGGTGGCCATGTAATGGCCTTGGCTGGGAGGTGAGATCCATGGCCATGTGGAAAAAGTCTTATGTGTGCAGGTTTTGGTCTTATGGCTAAATGATGCAGTCCTGAATGGAAGATGGGAAAAGTTCTAAAATTATGACTCTGTTCCTTACCCTTAGAGCAGTCTTTAAAAAAAAACAAAAAAACTCTGCACTTAATGTTTACATTTTAAGTCTAGTTTTGTACAATGTTTAACAGATTATTACATAACAGGAATTAGATGTTTTCAAATTCTGTATTAATAGTTCTAAGGAAGCTAGTAGGACTGCAATGTAATTTCCAATTAAACAAGTTCTATGCTATTCTATTTTGCTAAGGTATTTCCTTGATTAAAAAGCTTAAAATTCTGTATCCAGGCTATGAGATTTAAATATGTTTAGAAAAGAATTCTTATATTCTTTTTAATGTATTCTGCTTCATATAGTTGTAAATGATTGTTCTATTTTTCAGAAAAGAATGGCAGAATAAGATGAAGGGTTTCATTACTTTTAATAAGAATGTAGATGGTAGCAATTTGTAATAATAACTTAGTAAGAAAATAAACTAGTTCAGAAATATTCAAGCTAGTCTATGTCATTTTTTTTACAAATTATTACAATTGTACAAGCACTCTTATATTATTCTGTTCTCTTTTTTTTTTCTTTCCTGTACATGTCGCTGACAGTATACAATATATGACCGAACCAAAAATTATAACCTTAGATCTAAACTCGTTAGTTTCTATAAGTGAACATTAATATTAATTAAAAGAAGAAATAATCACGTCTAGTATTTGGTATTATAATTGATATATTCTAGAAATTGCCTGCATTATGACAGTAATTTGGATTGCATTGTACATGGAATAAAAAGAACAAGATATAATAAGAAAATATTATATTCCCTACCTATCCTTATGAAGAAGACATAAAAATATATATATATACATATATACATCCATTACTAAATTTTATATATATTCATATAAATAAAGCAGCTCGAGGATGGGCGTACTCTGGCCAATTATAACATTCAGAAGGAGTCGACACTTCACCTGGTTCTGCGTCTTCGCGGTGGATTCTAAAGCTGCGTTGGTGGCTATGTTGTGTTGTTTCAAGTTCATTTAAAAGACTTTAGTATTATAATATATATTCCTGTTATGTTTGGATATTATCATATTTTTAGTTGCTTTAGTTTCTAACTAAGCTGGTGGATTGCCACAATAGGCATTCTAACTGACGAGGCAGACGTTAATTTGGGTATAGTATCATCATATGAAACTCTAGTAGTGGTATATTATGAATAAATATAATTCTTATGAATATATATATATATGCTCAATCGAATGTTATGATTATATATGCAGTATTTAAATAAATTGTATGTTCTATTGACCTTATGAATATATACATGGTGCTTTAAATAGATTGTATTTTATGTTGGATAATGCTCATTTTTAGTGGTTAAACACGATCTTCCAGAGTATTATCATAGTACTGATCTCTCTATGCCCTATTTTTCTTTTCTTACCCTTCTATATGTTATTAAAGTCCGCAATCAAACTTTCCAGAATTGCTGTGGATTTAGACAACTATAAATCACTAATTAATAATTAAAGCAAATGGGACATTTTGGTTGCTCCATAGGCAATGGTGATAGACGCCAAATTTTCTTTGTACAAAAACATTGCCTCGTTTATTTGCAAGCTCTTTGATCTTTATCGAAACACATAAAATAATAATAATAAAATCAGAATTAAATAATAGTACCCTGCCGAGTAGCTACATCTAGTTTTTTGTGTACTAATACAATCTCAAAAAAAAAAAAAAACAAAGCCAGACAGAATTGGTCGAGCCAATTCGTAGTCGGAGTCATACCAAAGGACATATGTCTCTGCATAAAGGAAATTAGAACAGAAATAGCAGAGTGACATAAATTCATGCAGCTCATTACACGCCTTTCTAACTCAGTAACGCATTTTCCTTCATAATAAATAATGCAGATCTTTTTTTTAAAAACAGCGATAGCATATCTTGCAAAAATGCTTCAACTTTGTACAACACAGTATAGCATAAGAAAGAACCCAATTTACAAAACAAAGTGTAGAACACAGTGTAGTATAAATTTGTTTAAATGCTTAATAAAATCTTCACATTTGTAAAAAATAGTGTAACCTAAGAAAGAGTCCATTTGTAAATAAACAAAGTGCCAAAACACTCTGTGGGATGAAATCGTTTAAACACAAAAAAGCTTCATAGCCTAAGTAAGGACTATTTGATGCTGAGATCAAATAAACAAATATTGATGTTCTTGATTTTGGAATCATGATCGATAAAAGCCTCCATCGATTGTTATGTACCTACTATCGTAGAAATACTATTGCTTTTAGACCAGTCCTTATTACTTTATGATTCTAAGACAAAGCATGTTAAACTGATTAGTTCATTTGACGGCTAGGTTTTAAAAAAAAAATAAAAAGAAGAGAATTTTTCCTGAGCAGGAATGGGCATTAAAGTGGCCCATCTCGCTCCTCAAATGCCTTTCAAACAAATCTGTAAATTAGTATCATGATCATCACAGATTGGGTGGACTTCTTTATCCGGGTTATTAACCCTTCACTGTCCGCCCAGTGCATTCTTCTCTTCTTGCATCAACAGAATTCTAATGAAATTAAATAGACCTAGTTACTGTAGGAGAGTAGAGCTCTGCAATAGCAATGCCATTAGATTGGCATAACAAAGCATCACTAGCTCCCAGATCTGCAAACCATGAAAGAGAAGAATAGAAAGGAAATAGGATGAGTTAGGGTTTCCATTTGGATTTTGTTGGCTCCCAACCCTAATTTCAAATTAGGGTTAGGGAGCCGACAAAATAAATTATTATTTGTTCTTTGCGGGATTAAGAGATAACATTATAGTAAAGGTTAATCTATTTATTTGATTAGGAATATATTAATGTTAATATTAGAGTAAAATCTTTATTGTGGCTATATTCACTCTTTCAATTATAGTCATTCAATTTATTTAAATAAACACAAAGGATAATAATAATAATAATAAATTTATATGTGGAAGTTCTATTAGTTCTTTTAAGTTTAATGTCTTTCCGTAATTCATTTATTTATTAAATAGGTTGAGATATAATTTTCACTTTAATATCGTTAAATTTAGATTGGGTTAAAGTCAAATTTAGTCATAATGGTGTTTAGTTTCTTTTTTTTGTTTTATGAAAGGTAGTATTTTATTTAGTAGTTAAGAGGATTTAAATTATTGTTAATTACTTCCATTAAATTGCATCACTATTTAGTTTCGTTATTAATTAATTAATTAAGTTATGTAATTGTTCTAGATTTCATTAAATTGAAGAAATTGAATATTTAAGAAGAGTTATAATCACCCTCATTCGTCTATTGTCATCATTTATTTTACATTATTAGAACATCCAAATTTATATATATATTTTAGGAAGTTAAATCTAGCTACCTAGCAATGTTTAGAAAATCTTTAGTGACTAGGTAACCGCCCAAGCGAGCTTGCATTTTTGGGGCTTCGCACCATTAGGCTTGAACCTGTTCTTGATTGACCTAGTTATTCGTCACTATTGCTTACTACAAAATTTTATTTTTTGTAGTTGTGTTTATGTCCAGTTTATTTGGGCATTACATCATGTGTATATCAGAGCACAACTTAACATTGGATGAAACTATAGGAGATCTTGTAGATCATCTTACAGAGCTACTAACAAAAAAAGAAGAGACAAAGTAGTTAATCTTGAAGAAAAGATAAGAAGGTAGGCTCAATGAGTATATACTGTCTAAAGAAGATAGTAATGAAGTAATAATGAGATTGATCCAGGAGTTGAATAAAAATTAAAGGATCAATTTGTTGATGAAAGAAACTTGTGAAGGAAGAGAGCTAGTAATGAAGTAAATTGATGAAGTGGTGATGAACCATAACTAATTGAATGTTTGAAGATGTTAAGTTGATCACCAAAATGCAGAAAGATAATGTAAGACATTAAATCAATTAATGGATTATATTTTCATTGATGTCAACTTGATATAATCTAATTGGTTATATACAAAGTGTCAAAGACTTCAGAGAACCAGAAAGATAAGCATTATTCTTTCAGTAATGCATAAAAGATCATCATTCACTAAGTGACTACAAACACCAACGGGTAGTGCACCCCGACAGAAAGATAAACCCGAAAGTAAAGTCACAGTGATGCCCAAGAAAGAAAATTGACAAGTAGAACTTCACCGAAATTCCTGATAGATAGACAACCCCGACAGAGATGCCCGAGGAGAACTGAAGTTTTGACTGAAGCTAATAAGAGTTAAAACACCGAAAGGAACTGAAGTTCAGAAATGACAAAATACTTAGCTGGCAAGAGCTAAAGATAGAGATAACTAGTTGTTAATATTGTTTTCATCGACAAGTTAAAACTAGAGATAAGTAAAAGATTTAAAGCTATTTTGTTCTAGTTGTCAAGGAGAAGTCTACGGGATAAAAATGAAGCAAATTTTTAAAGCAAGATTGGCTAAGATTACAGATGACGCCAAGAACAAGAAAGTCAAGAACTGAGAAATGGTGATATCATGTCTATAAAGAGACAATCTAATTCATTATGAATTAGGGGAGTTTATAGAGAAGAAGTATGCTGAAGAGAAACTAATGAGGAATAACTTCATACAGTCTTGATTAATCAAGCTGAGGAAAGAGCTTAAGATTTCTATGGACACTGAGCAACAAAGAAGCACAACATCACCAAGTAGAAAGATCTGAATAATATGCAAGTCTAAGTTGTATGCGTAAACAGATTATTTACTGTTTCAGTTTAACCATTGGATCAGAAAGTATCCTAACTGAGCAGGACTTAACAATCCTTTTTATATTGAGATACATCCCAAGGAGTATCAAAAAGTTTGATCATGAAGATAGAATGAGATGACAGATACCATTTGACAAACCAGGGTTCAGCCATAGAAGGTAGCATAGAGGTGTCTAATATCAAGTGACAAACTATTCTATTTAAATCCTCTAACAAGGTCACACCTAACAGTGTGTTTGTAACCTTTAACAGGGTTGGCTCTTCACCAATCTCACTTCAGAAGAGTGAAAATTTTGGGTTACCAATCCCAAGTAGTTTTTCCCTTAACAGGGCTTCCACATTGAAAATCCATGTGTCAATATGTTTATGAGTCATTACTTTAGTGTTTTGCATTACACATAACTAATCTGGATTGATCGGTATACACTAAGCAATTTACTATTTTTCAGTAAATGAAAGATTGCTAATTGGTAAAAGATAAGAATAAGGTTTTGTACCCCTCCTCTTTTGTGATTCATGGTTCCCAAGCTTTCCAAAGGTGGGGGTTAGTAGCACTATTTTGCAATGATATAAATCCAATACACAAAGCTACCAATAACGAATAACTTAAGACATAACCAATAAAATGTACAAGCAAAGAAATGAAAACAGATGAATGCAAACCCCAAAGTGCTTAAATCTTCTATTGTCTCTCTCTACTCCTTCCAAAATGTTGTTTTTGATGCTCAGTATTGGTGTGGGCAACATCTATGACTTGAGAAGTGTCGAGAATTTGCTAATTGAAATGGGTATGTGATCGCAAGATGGCTTGAATGCTAGAACCAAACCAATGGAGTAATGGTGCACGAGAGCTTGAAATCCTGGATCCTTCAAATGGTTATGAAGGGTTTATTACATAGGATTTGAGGATGAAATCAACGGTCGAGATCAATCCTAGAGATAGGGAGATGAATGGTTGAGATCAAAGGGAACTGGAGAAGCCATCAGTAAACTCCACCTCTTCAATTGGTAAAGAGGAGATAGAGTTTGGTTGACTGAAGAGCTAATTGTGAGTTATCTTTTAGACCTGAAGAGGTGGGTGGAGTTACCCATGTGAACTACAGAGATGGGTGGAGGAACCCATGTGATCTGATTGGAGTTATCTCTTTGAAGATAAATGAATATTTAATTCATTTATTTAATTACTGTTTTTAACATGTGAGATAATTGAATTCTTTTTTATTTAGAATTTCTTTATTGATGAAATTAAATTAATTTAATTGGAATAATTTAATAAGTAATTTTAAATATTTCAATTTAAACTATAGGAAATTTAATTTAATTAATTAATCAAGGTTAATTAATTAAATAAAATTAATTATTTAATTAATTTTGAGAATTTGATTAGATTATTTGGGGAATGAATTTAGAAGAAAATAGATGATTAATTAATGATTGAAAAACCATTAATTAGTAGATGAAAATTAGTGTTTTTAATGTCAAGTCGCAAGTCTGTCCATTTCAGGGTGTCTACATTTGCCCCTCTTTGATGCAATGTGACTTGTCACAGTGTGTCAAAGATTCTCTGATTTTGATCTTGCCCCAGCATGCCCCGATGATAGTAGGTGTATTTATGCCCCCTCAATAAATTTGAGTGAAAAGTCATGACATGAGCGTTAATTTGTTGGAACTGCAATTTTTGAATTTAGGTAGCTGACTAATTTGAAAAATGTGTTATAGTGCCTCTGATATTGACTGTCGAAGTTTCCAGAGACCGGGAAGATATTTCTGATGTCCTGGAGAAATTAGGGTTTTTTTGGATTCACTATAAGTATCCAAGTGAGCCCTTCATTTTTTGCATTTCCTTCTTGGAGCTCTTTGAATCTTGGTGAGTTTGTCTTTAGTTTTCTTTTTTTTTTCTTCCTATTTTCATGCAATGGCGGGCTTACCTAGAGTCACACACATTTTCGGCCAAGTCCAGACATTTTAGAGGCTAGCTAGCGCATGACATCCAGTGATTAATCTCTCTTTGCGTGTCATTAATGCATTTATTTCTCACTTTAAAAAATTTGTGTTTTCTGTCCCATTGCAAATGTTGTGACAATTGCTTGCGGTTTTGCTGCAATTGCGGTTTGAGTGCCACAATTGCTGGTTATGAGCTGCAATTGATAAGAGGCCTGCATTTGCTAGGTTTGAATGCCATAATTGAGTTTTGACTGCCACATTTACCTTTTTCATTTCAAAATCACATAAAAGGTCCGCTCTTGTAGGGTTTATTACTGTAATCGCTATATAAATTGTATTTGATTTGTATAATCTCATTTCTGCTTTTTCTTACTTGCTGACACCTATTTTGTTTGATCTGTTATTGATAATTTGCTGATTTTTTACTCTTTGTAGTTCATCAGGAGGATTTTGCGTTGCCGAGAGTCTAGACCGGTGGGACTTGTGTACAAATTCCAGCTCTTTGAGGATGAGAGGTCAGTTCTTAGAGAGTTAGAGTTATATTGGGTTTGTTATATGCTAGAGATCATGACCAATAGGGGTCTGATCTCAGCTCTTGTAGAGCGATGGAATTTTGAGACATGCACTTTCTGGTTACCCACTAGAGAGTGTACTATGACATTGGAGGATGTTTACCACATTCTTTAGCTTCCAATCTAGGGTGCACTTGTTGAGTATGCCACCCGACCTGGTATTGTTTCCTTGACAGAGTTATCTTGATTTCCTCATGATCAACTTGGTTTTTCTGGTCCATATGATATTCCATGGTCTTGGTTTGGCTTGGGCCTTGATAGATTGTCTACCTTGTTAGGTAGTTTGATATGCGACATCTTATGCCCTGAATGACACCAATGCAAATTCTCTATTGGCTTTGGTTATATGTTGAAAAGTATGGTCCATGCTCATACTGTATATGCATGGGGGCCATGCATGTTAGCTCACATGCACTATCATATGTTTTACGTGGCTTACCTTAATGGTAAGTCACTCAGTTTTGGTGCTACCTTCCTCCAGATATGGGCGTGGGAGCACATTGCTATGTGTTGCCCTGTTGGTTCTCCTGATCTACCTATAGATAGGCCCTATGTGTTTATGTATGAAGGAGCCATTGTCCAGAATCACATGGGTCATTTGTTGTATTGGTTTCAATAGTTAGATATGATGCCTTATTTTATTTGGAGACCATGTAGAGAATGCCCTGTGTGGGATGGAGAGGATATCCATCTTCCCTTTTTTTGGCAGTAGAGATACTTGATTGGGCGTGTCACTGATCATGTGCATATGATTGGTTTTCACAATAGCGACAGGGTGTTGCAATAGTTCAGAGAGCGGTAGGATGTGTCTGACACTTATTCGTATTTTGCTCATTGGTCAAGGGATGCTGCGGTCTTGGGTGGTGTCATTTCACTTAATGCTACATGGACTGAGTTTGTAGGATTACTTCATGTTCCTTGGACATGGCGGTCTACCACTGTAGATGCAGGTGTGTTTGTGCAATGATTTTGTGTAGTCTCGCTACTGCTCTCTTAGTCTATATACTTTTATTATACTTGTTTCTTTATCTGATGTGGTACTGATATTTGAATTTGATCATTTTGCAGGCACTACTCCCCAGTATGATGCTCGGTGGGCACAAACCCGTCCTATTTTTCTTGCTGATGTCTCTCATCCCATTGCTAGGAGTATCATGAGGAGGCATCAAAAGGTATGTAAAGGTAGGGGTGGTCTAGATGGAGAGAGAGATGGGGGCCGAGGTAGAGATAGATTTGGAGGCCAAGATTGAGGTAGAGATGGAGGTCGAGATGGGGGNATGATGGTGGAGATGATCCTGGTCCTGGGGGTGGTGTTTGGACGAGGGGTGGGCAGAGTGGTAGTCAGAGAGTTGGATTGAGTGCCATTTTGGAGGATGAGGAGGCAATGGAGGAGGAGGCACCTCAGTTAGTGCAGAGAGTATGTCCACAGACTGGTGTTGTGTTGGCTCTAAGAGTGGAGGATAGGGTGAGTATGGAGGATGTGGATGTTGAGATAGGTGATATAGAAATTGATTCCCTAGATGTAGAGAGTGCAGGTTCGAGCTCCTCCATCGACAGTAGTAGTGCTGGTGAGATTTCTAAGAGTGAGGATTCTTGGGTGGTGAGGGGAAGAGGTGATGAGGGATTGGGTGATAGAAATGAGGAGGGGGACATGGATGCGGCCATGGGAGGGATGGACATAGATCCTGCTAATCTAGAGAGACTCACTCAGCAGGTTTCTGATTTACAGGCTAAACTTACTTCCGCTGATTCCTGTGCCACTGCTTTGGAGGCTAGGGTTATAACAGCCAAGGATAGGATGAGTGCGGCGGAGGATAGAGAGAGACATGCTTGAGCAGAGGTTCAAGATTTCATTGAAATTATATAGGATGCCTCACATTAGGATGTTTTGGACCGATACTATAGATTTGGGCGTGATACTCAGAGAGAGATTGACTATTGGAGGCACCACTATGAGGGTGCAGTTCTTGCAGAGCAGAGGGTTCCCAACTATAAAACCTCACAAAGATCCAGTAGGGCGCAGAGGTCACAGAGTAGTGGTGTTGGTGCTCCTAGTTCCTCATAGAGACCTACATCTGATATGCCACTCCTACCTCAACATACCTATCGGTGCCTCCTCATGATAGTCCTAGCAATGGGATGAGAGACATTAGTAAGTGAAAAAGGATGGGTCTGTGCCAAAAAAACATCATACTGGGGAGTAGAGATCATTTTGTAGGAACCACTCCCTAGTATGATGCTTGGTGGTCATAGACCCATCATGTTTCTCTTATTGATGTCTCTCGTCCTGTTGTTAGGACTATCATGAGGAGGCGCTGACAGGTACATCAAGGTAGGGGTGGCATATCAGACACATGTCTCTGTGAGGAACTAGGAGAACCAACACCACTACTCTATGACCTCTATGCCCTACTAGATCTCTATGAGGCTGTATAGCTAGGAACCCTCTGCTCTGCAGGAACTACACCCTTATAGTGGCACCTCCAATAGTTAATCTCTCTCTGACCATCACGCCCAGATCTATAGTATCAGTCCAAAACATCTTGATGTGAGGCATCCTATACACTCTCAATGAAAGCTTAAACCTTCTCTCAATCCTGTCGCTCTCTAGCCTCCACCGTAGTCATCCTAGCCTTGGCTGCTGTAACCCTAGCCTCCAAAGCAGAGGCACAAACATCAGTGGAAGCAAGTCTGGCCTATAAATCAGAAACTTGCTAAGTGAATCTCTCCAAATTGGTAGGATCTATGTCCATCCCTCCCATTTCCACATCCATGTCTTCCTCCTTATCTCTATCACCCAATCCCTCATCACCTCTCCCCTTCACCACCCAAGAATCCTCACTCTCAGAACTCTCACCAATACTGCTACTACTAGTGGAGGAGCTTGAAACTGCACTCTCTACATCTAGGGCATCAATATCTATATCACCTATCTCAACATCCACATCCTCCTGACTCACCCTATCCTCCACTCTAGTAGCCAACACAACACCAATCCACCGATGTACTCTCCACACTAACTGAGGTGCCTCCTCCTCCATCACCTCCTCATCCTCCAAAATAGCACTCAATCCAACTCTCTGACTACCACTCCACTCACCCCTCATCTGAACACCACTACTAGCACCCCCAGGACCAGGATCATCTCCACCATCATCTCCCCTCCCTAGTCCCCCATCTCGGCCTCCATCTCTACCTCAATCTTGGCCTCCAACTCTACCTCTGTCTCGCCCCCCATCTCTCCCTCTGTCTTGACCACCCTTACCTCGATGTACCTATCGGTGCCTCCTCATGATAGTCCTAGTAATGGGATGAGAGACATCAGTAAGTGAAATAGGATGGATCTATGCTCACTGAGCATCATACTAGGGAGTGGTGCCTGCAAAATGATCAAATTCAAATATCAATTCCTCATCATATAAATTAACAAGTATCATAAAAATAGATAGACTAAGAGAGCATTAATGAAACTACACAGAATGATTGCACAAACATACCTACATCTATAGTGGTAGACCACCATGTCCAAGGAACAAGAAGTAAGCCTGCAAACTTAGTCTGCACAACATCAAGTGAAACGACACCAACCCAGACCGCAGCATCCCTCAACCGATGAGAAAAACAAGCATAAGTGTCGGACACATCCTTCCACTCTCTGAACTGTCGCAACACCCTATCAGTGTTGTGAAAATCAATCATATGTACATGATCAGTGACACACCCAATCAAGTATATCCTCTACTGACAAAAGGGAAGATCCTCTCCATTCCATGTAGGGCACTCTCTATACGGTCTTAAAATGAAATAAGACATCATATCTAACTATTGATGCCAATACAACAAATGACCCATATGAGTCTCGAAAATGGCTCCATCATACATAAACACATATGGCCTATCTATAGGAAGATCATGAAAACCAACGGGATGACACATAGCAATGTTCTCCCACACCCATATCTGGAGGAGGGTAGCACCACAGCCGAGCGACTTACCATTAAGGTAAGCCACGTAAAACATATGATAGTGCATGTGAGCTAACATGCATGGCCCCAATGCATATACAGTATTATCATGGACCATACTTTGCAATAGAGAACCAAAGCCAGCAAAGAATCCACACTAGTGTCGATCAGGGCATAAGATGCCACATATCAAACTACCTAACAAGGTAGACAATCTATCAAGGCTTGAGCCAAATTGGGACCATGGAATATCATATGGACTAGACAAACCAATCTAATCCTGAGGCAATCTAGATAACTCAGTCAAGGAAACAATACCAGGTCGAGTGGCATACTCAACAAGTGCACCCTGGATTGGAAGCTGAAGAATGCGGTAATCATCCTCCAATGTCATAGTACACTCTCTAGTGGGTAACCAGAAAGTGAATGTCTCAGAATTTCATCGCTCTACAAGAGCCAAGATTAGACCCCTATTGGTCGTGATCTGTGGCATATAACAAACCCAATATAACCCTAACTCTCTAAAAACTAACCTCTCATCCTGAGAGAGCTGGAATTTGTACACAAGTCCCACCAGTCTAGACTCTTGGCAACGCAAAATCCTCCTGATGAACTACAAAGAGTAAAAAATCAGAAAATTATCAGTAATAGATCAAATAGAATAGGTGTCAGCAAGTAAGAAAAGGCAGAAATGAGATTATACAAATCAAATACAATTTATACAGGTGATTGTGGTAATAAACCCTACAAGAACGAACCTTTTATGTGATTGCGAAATGAAAAAGGAAAATAGGGCAGTTAAAACTCAATTGTGGCATTCAAACCTAGAAAATGCGAGCCTCTTATCAATTGTGGCTCATAGCTAGCAACTGCAGTACTCAAACCGTAATTGCGGCAAAACCGCAAGCAATTGTGGCAACATTTGCAACGGGACAGAAAAAAAAAAATTTTCCAAGAAAGAAATAAATGCATTAATGACACACAAAGAGAGATTACTCACTAGATGTCCTGCATCATCTGGTCTTTGATAAATCTGGACTCAATCAGAAATGTGTGTGACTCCAGGTAAGCCTGCCATCGCACGAAAACTGGAAGAAAAACAAAGAAAACTAAGGACAAACTCACCAAGATTCAAAGAGCTCCAAGAAGGCAATGTGAGAAATGAAGGGCTCTCTTGGCTACTTATTGGGAATTCCAAAAAACCCTAATTTCTCCAAGACATCAAAAATATCTTCCCAGTCCCCAGAAACTTTGACAGTCAATATCAGGGGTAATATAACGTATTTTTCAAATCAGTGAGCTACCCAGATTCAAAAATTGTAGTTTCAAAAAATTAACGCTCATGTTGTGACTTTTCACTCAAATTTGTTGAGGGGGCATAAATACACCTACTATCGCCAGGGCAAGCTAGGGAAAGATCAAAATCAGAGAATCTTTGACACACTGCGACAAGTCACATCGCATCAAAGAGAGCCAAATGTAGACACCCTAAAATGGATAGACTTGTGACTTGACATTAAAAACACTAATTTTCATCTACTAATTAATGGTTTTTCAATTATTAATTAATCATCTATTTTCTTCTAAATTCATTCCCCTAATTATCTAATCAAATTTTCAAAATTAATTAAATAATTAATTTTATTTAATTAATTAACCTTAATTGACTAATTACCATTAATTAATGAATTAAATTCAATTTCCTATAGTTTAAATTGAAATATTTAAACTTACTAATTAAATTCTTCCAATTAAATTAATTTAATTTCATTAATAAAGCAATTCTAAATAAAAAAGAATTCAATTATCTCACATGTTGAAAACATTAATTAAATAAATGAATTAAATATTTATTTATCTTCAAAGAGATAACTCCAATCAGATCACATGGGTTACTCCACCCATCTCTCTAGTTCACATGGGTAACTCCACCCACCTCTTCAATTCTAAAAGCTAACTCACAATTAGTTCTTCAGTCAACCAAACTCTATCTCCTCTTTTCCAATTGAAGAGGTGAAGTTTACTGTTGGCTTCTCTAGTTCCCTTTGATCTCAACTGTTCATCTCCCTATCTTTGGGATTGATCTTGACCATTCATTTCATCCTTAATTCCTATATAATAAACCCTTCATAACCATTTGAAGGATCCAGGATTTCAAGCTCTCGTGCGCCATTACTCCGTCAGTTTGGTTCTAGCATTCAAGCCATCTTGCGATCACACACCCATTTAAATTAGCAAATTCTTGACACTTCTCAAGTCATAGATGCTGCCCACACCAATACTGAGCATCAAAAAAAAAATTTTGAAAGGAGTAGAGAGAGAGAGAATAGAAGCTTCAAGCACTTTGGGGTTTGCATTCATTTGTTTTTCTTTCTTTGCTTGTACGTTTTATTGGTTACATCTTAAGTTATTCATTATTGGTAGTTTTGTGTATTGGATTTATATCATTGCAAAATGGTGCTACTAACCCTCACCTTTGGAAAGCTTGGGAACCATGAATCACAAAAGAGGATGCATATAGAGATAATTAACCCCAAAAAAGAACAAGAAAAATGAGAAACCTTCCAGTCGACAGACACAAAAAACCGCTTTGCAACACTTTTCTGTTTAGCATCTTGAGGAACTCTTCAGATTCCACCAACTATTTCTAGATATTTAGGATAGACTCCTTCAAGCTGGTGAGATACTTGGATTGGGAAGTAGTTTTCCTTTTAGTACTAGATCTGGTTCTCTACCCCAGGCCCGAGGGATGACCGTCCTGTTTCACACCTTCATCTTCAATGTTAATTGCATTTTTTTTTATGTTGTTCCCATCCAACAAGGCATACAATGCATTAAGCTTATCAACCATGACTTTCATGCCTATATTATTCATGGTTAACAACTTCCTTAGCATCTTATCATTATTGCTAACTTTTTCTAGAAATGGGGTAATCTTATTCTCAATGGTGCTAGTGATTTTATCTTCTAGCGAGTTGGAGCTCTTAGTTACCTCAACAAAAACATTCTTACATTTATTGTACATTGTTACATCAATCCTCATATTTTCAATAGTTTATTCAAGTGCCTCATTCCTTGCATCAAGGGCTCTATATTTGATATGCAGATCTTGTATATCATGGAATACCCACTTGTCAATATTGAAGTCACAAATTGCCTTGATTCTGGCAGCTTGCAAGACACTCGTGTTAGTCACCCTTTTAGTGTTGAAGTTTTGTTTAGATATGGCTTCCTCGGGAATTGTTCTAGATCTTCATGTTCTCACCCTTCTCAATGTTTTCTTCCCTTTTCAGATTCTTAGATGGGATGGAATCAACCTCCCAGTTGATAGTGTTTCTAGGAGATTCCACATGAATGCTACCTTTTTCATTGTCCTCTTGGTTATCCATCTTCATAAACCCAATATCATCCCCAATAAACACCTCATTATTCACATATTTTTTAGTTTTATCCATGTTTTCTTTACCATATTTATTATCTTCACCAGAGCTCATATGGGTTTCCTCCATGTAATCTTGAATAATAGTGTTAATTGGATTAATGTCCTCTTTAGGAATTTCCTATTGAAATTCTTTCACAGATTCACCATATAAATATTTTTCCACTTCCAGTGCTTTCTCATTCGCACCATTTGGAGAATTTTCCTTCTTAGGAGTCTCCTTCGTACTCTTCTCACCTTTCACTATGTCTTCATCCTCGAAGGAAACATCTGCATTGTTATCTTCTAATTTTATACCTTCCATTTCATCTAAAATCAACAGCCTAGCCTCTTTTTTACCAGACTTAACCTTTCTGGTTCTGTTGCTGGAAAATAGATTAACCTTCTTATCAATGCTGATGTCCACACTCTTCCTCTTTTATAATCCCAAATTATTAGGAACTGGCTCTGGGATATGGTCTCTAGCATGGTGGTGTGTGGTGTTGAAAGTGTTGATTAAGGCTTAAATAGAAGATGTTCCAACATGGTATGATGATTCACACATCTTTTTTACCTTCTACATCCATTATTGAATGAATTTAATACTGAAGGTTTAATTTTTTCACATCACATCTAATTAGGTTGACCTTATGCTATTTGTGCTACATATGATATATTAAGGTAGACATTTTTTAGAGATTGAGATAAGTTATGAATGTGATTGTGTATTGTATGTTGTGAAAGTACAAAGGTGTAAATTTGTAGACAAGTGGTGATGAAGTTAGTTTCAAATGTATAAAATAATGAACTATAATGAAAAAAAATTAGAATGAACTTCTCTTTTATTTGACAATATTCACTCATTGTAATCATTTGTATTTGTATATGTCCCTGAAGAAGTGATCTTCAGTATTTTCAAGTCCATGTATCTATCCCTAAGATATTGAAACTTATAATTAAATTCCAAATTGGGAGTAGTGAGCTTCCTTGTCCTCTGGCCTAATATTTGTAATCAATTTTTGTATATTGGGTGTGATTCTTGCCTTGGTTTATCTCATATTCAGTTTTCCACATAAACATATTGGTGTCCTTGTGTGTTGTGCTTTCCATTTAAGTTATTTACTTTTGCACATGTGTTAATTGAATGAATGGTTGATAAATAGTTATGTTTTAATACATGTTGATTCAATCCCTCTCCTTAACATCTAGAAGTGTTCAACAGTTGGTATCAAAGAAAGGTTCTTGAATAAATTGTCTAACAACTGAAGTAGATCTAAGATTTGAACACTTTTTTTGAATATGAGAATGATTTGGATGGTATATAATCACAAGAATGGGACATTGATGCAATAATGGATCTTGAAGGAGAATTGAAACTTTCTCTTGATGATATGAATGAATATCAAGAAACATGAAAGAAAATAGAAGAATGCACTAATATGAAGTAGATTAAAGAAGGAAAGAAGGCTATTGGAAATCTTGAAACAAAATTTCAAATCAATTCCAAATAATGCATCAAGCTTGAATAATAACTTTCCATGTTGAGGAAGAAATTAAAAGAATCAAAAGAAAAAAGTATGTTTGTAGATTGTACTAACATTGAAGAAGAAATTGTGATTTTGAGAAAAGAGTTTAAAGGACAAATTGACATGAAATTAAAGCTTAAAGGTGGTAATATATGATTAAAGAGATGTTTTTTTTAGAAACCTTCTAAGGAAAAGGTGAACTGTGGTTTGAAAAAAAGGATAAAGTTTTAAGAATCCCAACAAAGATGAAAGGGGAAAGAAAATGGTCAAGAATGAATCCAATAAGGATAGTGAAGATCAAAAGGGTTCCACATTGATCTGGAACAAGAAGAACTTATTGAATCATGCCTCTTCTCAAACCAGGTACTCTTCATGTTTCAAAGGTCAATGTTTTTCATGCAAAAAGTTTGTACATACAGCTAGTGAATGTAGAACTAAGATCAATCCTTAACCATTTAATGGTCAATGTTATGCACACAATAAGCATAGACATAAGGAAAATGAACACAAAAGTAGAATGCTGAGAAATGGATTTGTGAATAAAAAGAATGGTAGAAATGTTCAATATTTAAATGGATATTGTTATGCATGCAAAAAATATGGGAAAATAGATATTGAGTGAAGATATGATGTCAAAAGGAATGGAAGTCATCCGCAAAAAGATCATATATGTTATGATTGCAAAAATTAGGACACATTGCTACATTCTGGAAAGGAAAGACTTAGAAGACCTATGTTCTAGTAAAGAAAATTTATATGAATGAGGAAAGAGAAAAGATGCAAAAGGCATGGGTAAATAAATCTAATGAGAATATGGAAGACAAGTTAAATGATTTTTGTGTACCCCTTGGTGGTGTAAATATTTCCTCTAGAAACTAAATAGTAAGCATTATTTGAGGGGAGATTTGATTACATACCTTAAGAGCTCCCTAATGGTTTGGATGCTAGATAATTTGTAGGATGGAAAATGTTACGAAGGAATTTTTAGAGCTTCCCATGTTTCTATGGATACTTTCATAGGTTTTTTTTCTCACTGTCAATAAAAAGTAGTAACTTTTTGAAGCATAAGTAAAATAGTTATCACCATTTAATAAAAAAACCTATGTATTCAATAGAAGAGGATAAATTGAGGTTCTAAATTCATTTTGATCACTTGTGTTATTGAAAATTTGAGAGCTCTAGTGTGAAAAAGGTGATTTCTTCTACAATTCATTTCACTAACCCTATAAACCATTGTGATCAAAATGTATTTTTCGTTCTTTTCCTATGAGTCCTATTTATTGATCATTATGGCCACACCTATTGTAGTTGATCCCAAATTCTATCCATGACCTAAGTACAAGCTATATCCATTTTTGGCTATCAAGATGGATAAGAACAGAGCATTATTGTATCTTCCCTTAGATTTTTTTTACACAGGAGATGTTTCACCTTTAACATAGATACAATTTATGTTACACAATTTAATCCAAAATCTATTACATCTCGAGATCAATCATGTCAAATTCAATGATATATGAAAGGATTTGATGGCAGAAGGTGACATGTGTTGAACATGCTAAATAACTAAGACGGGGGTGGATCGGTTATTCCTGCACAACTTTACAAAACTTTCTCTCTATGGGTTAACACTTAAATAGTTCCAATCACAACTTAAGATTTGATGGTTTAGCACATTAAACATCCATAGAGAATATAAACATGAAATGCACATGAACACTAAAACACAGAACACCATATTTTATGTGGAACCCCAAAGATGGGTAAAAGCACATAGAAAATAATTCTCATGAAATTTAAAAATACTTGTTAAGGTGACACATAAAGGTGATTTGATACAAAGGCTCACTGCCAGAAATTCTCATTACAAGAAGGATTATTTCCAATACATGAGGACTCACTACCAGAAGGCTCACTACCAATACATAGGGGCTCAGTGCCGATACATAAGGGCTTACTTGTGATACACAAGGTCTCAATTCTGATACATAAGGGTTCAGTACTGATACAAGGGCTCATTGCAAGAAGATATGAAAAGAAATAGAATCCACCTCTAAGATCTACAAGCTTCTTTACATGAATAGGAATCTCCTTCACATGAATGTTTAGTCTCTTTTTATATACTTCACACTTGTATATTACTCAAGTATATGTTCACACACACTTGATTATGTTTATGCCTTATTTATACAACACCATGAGATCCACAAGGTTAGCTATACAATTTGAAATGGGTTTCACCAAAATATTTTTGAAGTGGGAAGGAATGAAATGAGGACCACCTTGACCAATACAACATGCCACACTAAACAACACTATCTCCAAGGTACATGTTAAAAAAAAAAACCTAGGACCAAAACAAATCCATATAGGATCAAGCATACAATCTACCACAGTGTAGATTATAGGGACCAAATGCTATTGGTGAACACACTAAACAAACTAACTGATATTCCAAACACTACAACTGATACACCAATCTGTCGATATATAACAACTGATAAAACACTCTGCAAAAAATATAGTAACTGATACAATAGAAGCTGAGATAAGTATGTTGACATCAATGACACCCATTAATGACAATACCATTGGAAAGAATCAACTTCACATTCTAAAAATCTCCCCCTTTGTAATTAATGACAACATTCATTAATAACAAAGCATAGAAACAACCAGGAAAATTCTACCCCTTTGACAAAAATGACAAAGGACCCTAAAACTCCCCCTTGATAAAATACCCTACTCCTCCTGAGAGGAATCCTCCAAGAACCCATCGATAAATATATAGCTATGTAAATTACTAGATCAATGCACACACTGATGACATTAATTTTCCATTAGTATGCAAACAACACTTTCAGTAAGCATACACCAAAAGACAGGACGAGAGCAAACCGAAGATCAGATATAAAGGAGATCACCGAAATGGCTAAGTACAAAGTGAACCAATGACACAACTTAGTGTGTAAACATAAATTCCAAATCAAAAAGATAAAAGATGAACCTGACATGTAGTATAAAGTGAAAACCGATGAGATAGTTAAAGAGAAACCGACAGAAAAAAATTGAAAGATAGTCAGAGCATAACTGACAGACAGAAACCAAAAGTCATTTGCAGCCCGCAAAAAGTGGATTTGACTTCCACGTCATATAAAGCAAGCTTATTATTTTTATAGGATATCCTTTTTTGTTTTTAAATCCATTTCTTTAGGGACAATAAACATGAATGTAAGTTCTTTAATCAGTCTAACTGATTTAAAACACATAGACTAGGAGATCTAGGTATAAGTTGTAAACCTGATCTTAGAGTTAACATTGTTTTTTCTCAAAACTTGATGATGTCACTCCATCTTATAAATAGATGATGCAATCATTCATTATACATGCATGTGAGAAAAGAAAAGAGAGAGGAGAACATGAATGAAGCATACAAGCACATCTATGGATTAGATTGAGAGTTTCAAGAACAAGAACAATAAAAGGTGAATTTGGTTATCAGAAGCAAGAATAGAGGATACCAAAAATCAGAGGTATTATTCAATCATAATAAGGTGATAATATTTTTCATGTAAAATAAATTGGATCTATATTAGCAATAGGAGATTGCATTTACCAAGTAAATTTGTAATTTTCTATCATTCTAAAAAGTGGAGCAAAGTGTAAAAAGCCTTTCAAGGTAGGTGGGTTTAACAGTCCAATAAAAAATATCTTAACCGAGTGCACACTTAACAGTGTTGCTAAAGCTCTTGACAGAGTACTTTAAGAAGTCTCCACTGATAATCTTAACAAGGTAGATCATCAGAAGTGATCAAATTGTAAGCCTTAACTGGTCCCTTCCAATCTGTAGATAGTGAAGATTTTATGGGTTCCATCCCCACCGTAGTTTTTACTTCCTAACAGGAGTTTTCTGCGATATCATATCTTGTGTTATGTGTCAATTACTTTCATCAATGTTTCTATGAATGATTCACATGTATGTTAATGTTATGAATTGATATAATTTACATCAAGATAGCATAGATCAGATTGAATAGATATACAATTGATTACAAAGGTTAATTGATTAAAGGATACAAAAGTTTTAGAGGTATTGATTCACCCCTCCCCTCTCAGTACATACTTACCATTAATCCCAAAAATTGGTATCAGAGCTAAGTCTCTTCTTGGAAACCTTAAAGGCTTAAGAGACAAGATCATACAATGGAGAAGTATAGACTTGATAAAAATATTGAGAATAAGAAGCTTGAAATTCAAATGTTCTATGAATAGTATAAAGAAGCTAGAATCAATATGAGACAACTGCTGGATGAAAGAAAAAATATGGAATCTCGTTGTAATGAGAAAAATTATCATGAGGAAGAGATACCAGATTTCTTTGAGTCTTTAGGATCAACTACAAGAAAAGAATCAGATACATCAAAAGAAAGCATCACAAGCCTAACTAAAATCAATCCACATCTCGCTTGACAAGTTAAATATCTACAAATCGGTCAAGAGACATAGATGGTAAGGATGATTGATGTCATGAACAATGCTAGACAAGCTGAGAAAGAAAGAACACTAGCTATTGATGATAGAAGAAAGATCACAAAAAAGATACAAGAAAAGAAGTCTGAAATACAAAGACTTACAGAGCATCACCATGAGATTACAAATCAGATTATTCTTATGAGTCAAGAAGAAAATAGAATAAATGTTGAACTCATTGAAAGAATAGAAGCTATCGGTGAACTGAGGGATGAGAGTAAAAAGTTGAAAGATGAAATAAGAATTTAGAAATAGCATAATGAAATTATCAAGAAAGCTTAAGAAAGCAAGAAAAGAATGGATGATTTTCTTGAAGGACAATGAAGAGTCCATAAAAATACTGGTCTAGGTTTTACTGAGAATGAAGAATCATCAAATCAAACTAATCCAAAGAATGTCTATGAAAATCCAAGACCAAGAAAGATGACATGCAATCACTATGGAAAGCAAGGCCATACATCAAATGTATGCAGGGGTAAAATGAAAGGTATTCCTAAATCTACATCTTCATTCATAGGATTTTGTTATAAATGTAACAAGAAATGTCATAAAGCATATGAATGTAAGTCTGAGATGAAACGACCAAAGAAGGAAACCTACATGGAAAAATATTGTCCTACTTGCAAAATGAATGTGCACACAACTCTTGAATTTTGGAAAAAGAAAAGGCAAGCATGGAAGCCTAAAGGTCAAGAAACTCCCTATCAACCAAAAAGAGTTAGTAACCAGTATATACGGGATTACAATACTTGGAAAAATTGTACAGCATGTGGAAGATTTGGTCACATTGCTGCAAACTATATGAGACAGTGGACTAGAAAGTCTAGAGACTTGACTGACCCAGGAATGGCATGCTTACACTGTCATAAATTTGGTCATCTCAAGAAAGAATACAAAGACTGAATGACAGAGACCAACACATATCCCAATGGAAACACCACTGAAGATATCCGGAGAGCTAGAGACAAAATGTGGAGAAGAGCTTCAAATAATGATGAAGCTAGACCAAGCAATGCAAATGGTGACACCCCATCCAATGGATTTGGTGACATCACCACCCCCACCTAAGAAGAACAAGTAAGTATGGAACTACATTACCCCAAGCTATTATTTCACATCAGTTCCATAATATGTTGATATAATGCCAAATTAGCATAAGTAAAGATGTATTATGATATTAATTGTTAAAATCTGTGATAACTATGCTATCGGGTATACATACCAAAACTCGTTGGTATACACTCAAAGCTAAGACTGCCTACACTTACCAAGAAGCATCAGTTAACATAAGAAAGAAAAGTTTCTAAGTATAAACTGAGCCTCATCAGTAAACAAGCAAAGTGAACAAGTTGTCTGCGACACCGAAACCCATCGGTAAAAGCAAGTGGAATAATGACTACTTTGAATTTTTATGATTTTCACCAAAGGAAAATGAAGTCTTCACCGACAAACTCCATCTTCATACACCAAGGAGTTGGTAAGAATTTATGACACACATTTTAGGGAAACAACTATAAATAGGGCAACAAAACAACTCATTGTTCACGAGGACCAGAGCAGAGTGACCAAGGTGATTATTGAGCAGAAAGTGACTGAATCATAGAGTGACCATAAATCAACACATAACACTCCAAAGCACTTCAGAAATCTTTTCAAGAGTAAATAGTAAGTTCTACAGAACTGACAACTATGTTTTTATGCATTTCACAGGAATCCCTAAATTCTGAAAAATGGCCTCGACATCAAGAACTATTAAATCCAAGAACACAAAGAAGGATGAGTACAAGATCATCAAGAATTCAACATGTGAGGAACCTACCTACAACATTCATCCTGAGGTTTCATCACAACGTGATGATGCTAGAGCATTCTCACGCATACCATCTAGGGTTTTACTTATGGAAGATGTTTGATCTTTCATACATTGCAAGATTGCAGAGATAGGAAGTTCAGAAGTTGAAGAAGCTTACAAAAAGCTATGCAAGGAAGATAGAACACTAAAAGATGAACATATGCATATAGAATTAAAAGGGCTCACCAATGCCCTAAAGTTCTCAAAGGTCTTCAAAACTG
Organism: Thuja plicata; assembly: GCA_018584345.1. NCBI lineage: Eukaryota > Viridiplantae > Streptophyta > Pinopsida > Cupressales > Cupressaceae > Thuja > Thuja plicata. Next base: position 1,270,706 of record MU224465.1, read on the forward strand.
AATGGATTCAGTTAGTACTAAGCCAAATGCATAAAAAAAAGCTATGGCTTGATGAACTAAAGGTGATAACCTAATATGTTATCCATGCTGTCACCGGTTACCCTATAATAGAAAAGGTGAAAGAACTGAAGCATCCACCCAAGGTTGAGACTGATAAAATGATAGAAGCCAAATGGGATGGTAGAGGACTAGAAGTTACCACCATAACCAATGATGAGATCAAGTTCGGTGCATGTGTTCTAGGCTATAAATTCTTCCAATCTAGTAGATTGAACAGCATAGCATCAGGTGCAGTGGACACAACGTATAAGATTGTGAAGAAAGGAACACAGTTGGATTTATCTAAACTACTCCTGAATCAGTTGAAAGATAATTTAAAGACTATCAGGAATGCGAAGTCAAACACATGTAAGTTTGTCTCACTCATAATATATATTTTCTTTTACTTTCAAGAAATATTCCCATTGATAGGAGATGTGAAATAGGATAGCACCAAACTAGTCACCATGCAGATCAGTGAACATATAGCTTCACTCAGAGAAAATGTTGAGATAGTCATGGATGAATACTTCACTGTATTCAAAGACTGAATGCAAAAGAGGGTAAGGGTCCCTGAACAACTCATTGAGAAGTATAAAGATGAGATATCTTTTATGGTTGATACAGATAATACTTACATTAAACATGTTGTACCAAGGAAAACATGGTTACAACCATTGGAATATGAGATAAACATTGATCTTTCAACTAAGGCAATTGATGCCTTGATTAATGAACCACTAGATAAGAAAAAACCCAAGTTTGGAACATATGAGGAGGCCAAGACAAGAATAAAATTTGGCCTATTTGTTAAGAAAATTGTCAGGAAGAAGGAAAAGATGTTAAAGAATCTCAAGAAAATATTGTCAACAACTAAAGAAGAAATAGGATAGGATGAAGAAGTTGAACATGAGGAATAAACTGAAGAACAGTTATCTATCGGTAAAATTGAGGAAAAGGATGACTGTAAGGAAATGGAGTCAGATTCACCACCTCCTCCACCAACTAAGAAACCAAGGACAACAGCTGCTTCTAGAATAAGAAGCCAAACATCAAAGGATTCTACTCCTTCACCTTTAAAGAAAGGAAAGGTCAGGACATAAAAGAGGAAAGCTACCACACCGAAGAGAGGGAAAAACAAAAGAGGAAGGAAGCTCATCAGAACCCAAGAGGATATTGAAGACACCGAGAAAGATGAAGCTATAGAGGCAGAAAGTGTCAAGGTAAAATCTCCTGAATCTATTGATGACATTTGTAAATCTATTGCAAATTCTGGATCTATTACAGATTCAAAAATTAGAAGATGGATAAAACTAGATCCAGAAGATCAAAATAAAATAGAGGATGTCATCATAGAAAAAATTTATAAATTCAAATATGTACTAGTACAATTTGAAGGCAATTTAGTACCAAGGGAACTCTTGGATAGACTATAATCTAGATGGACATTTGCCTTGAAGAATGAGAAAGAAATAAGAGAAAGGGTACTTGTTTCTCTTATGCCTTCTAAATATAACAAGGAAGAAATAGATGAAATGATGGAGAAATACAAAAAGGAGTTCTCACCAAATTTGAGAGCATATAAATTTCTCGAAGGAAAGCTTATAGAGCTTGAAAAGGATAGCCATAAGAAATGGTGTAAAATTATGAATAGACCTACTAAGGAGGAAAGCCTCGACAAAGACCTAAAATAACAAGATGTTGATAAGGTAACTCAAGATGACACATCTACTAATTTAGATAAGGAAGAAGATGATACACCCAGCAACAAGAATGCAGATGGTGCAGATGAATCATGGCATGACACCACAAATGAAAAAATTGTGGATACTAACATCTTTGACATTACCGATGACCCAGCAGAGGAAGTTAATAAAGATGAAGATGTCACTATTGCAAAGGACAAAACCGATGAGCAAGACACAACAGTTGATACTGCACAAGTAAAAATTCTAAGAAACATTCCAATATTGATACAAGCTATCAATATTCTATAGGGAAACTCAGGTACAGAAATAGCTTCCTACACTAATCTCTATAGGAAAGTATTGTGCAAATTCTTTTAAATCCTTACAATTTCAGATTCGTTAACTACTTTAACAATGATATTGCAACCACATACCATGCATACAGAAAATAGAGAATGACACAATGATTTACCCTGGGGAAAACCTTTCGGTAAAAAACCCCAACACTCAAAAACCTGCACAATATATTATCTTCAACACAATGGTTACAACACACTTGCAATGCAAGTTCTTTTAGGAGACAATCGACACTCTAAGACAAATCCAGTAGCACCAGATCATACCAACAATACACTCTTTTTGTATCTTCCTGTAACCCTAAAAAACACTTATATCATGCACTTTACTTTTTAGGGAAACTTCCAAGGATAGCTGTATTAGGGTTTTTACCATTCTCTAAGAAAATAGGAACCCTAAAAAATAAGGTTTTTACCATTCTCCAAAAAAATAGGAACCTAAACCCCACGATTATGGAAGAGTGTAAAGTAATCAACTTTATCAGTTTCCACATGTCTTGCATGTCTTCACCTATCATTGAAATATCCTAGAAATAGCTCTTACGTGTCATAGGAATCCGTCATAACCATTTCAGCCATGATCTCCTTACACACAATTCAAGATGCTGACACATCAAGTGGAGTGACACATCAACATGCCAACTAGACATGT
>MU224465.1:1276800-1298390 GCA_018584345.1 Thuja plicata
AGAATCATCACCCAAGTACACCTTTCCACCATCAAACTCTTCATATTTTGAGAACTAGTTTCGATGAGAGGTCATGTGAAAAGAAGCACCCAAGTCTACTAACCACACATCATTAGATGCATGGGCTACCAAAGCTGCAATAAAAGCATCTCCATCTTCTTGAGATTTTTTAGAAGTTGAATCTGAGCCTTTCTTCTTCTTCTTTGATTCTTTGCAGTCCCTCTGAAAGTGCTGAGATTTATCATAGCTCCAACATTTCACCTTGGAATTTCTAGGAGTCTTAGAACTCCCATGGGATTTGGATCTTCCCTTTTTGACTTATTATCATTCTGCTTTCCTTTGTCATTGGATCTCCCATGAATAGCAAGGGCTTCCTCAGACAAATCCAAAGTCTGTCTTCACATCTCCTTAGATAGCACCGAAGACACCACATCATCCATATGGAATGTGACTATAGTACTATCGAGAGCCATCACAAGATGGTCCCATGAATTTGGCAAGGAACAAAGCAGGGTCATACATTGATCCTCCTCCTCGATCTTGGCACCGGATGATGCCAACTGTGCAAACAATAAATTTAATGTGTTGAGATGATCAGTTACAGATCCACCTTCCTCCATTCTTAAAGAATACAACTTCTTTCGTATGAAAAACTTATTCACCAGAGATTTGGCCTGATACACAGACCCAAGCCGTGTCCACAAAGAATTTGTAGTAGTCTCATCAAGAACATTCAGACATCTGCTAGATAGAGTCTGATGAGACCCTTAGCCTTTCAATCCTTGATCTCCCAATCCGCTTGACATATCACTGTAGGTCTCACATCAAGTGAAGTAGCCTCCCATAGATCGCGGTCTTCAAGCATGTCTTCCATCTTGAGTTTCCACTACTTGAAATTAGTGCCATTAAATTTCTCCACTCCCATTCTACTGTATGAGGAACCTACCATCTTAATTTACAAATAAGATTCAGAATGCTCTGCATAAAAAACTCCCACTCAACTTGAGATTTGCTCAAAAAACTCTACCCAACAACTAGGATCAAAAGTTGATCAGGCTCTGATACCACTTGTAGGGAAACTCAGGCGTGGAAACAGCTTCCTACACTAATCTCTATAGGAAAGTATTGTGCAAATTCTTTTAAATCCTTACAATTTTAGATTTGTTAGCTACTTTAACAATGATATTGCAACCACATACCATGCATATAGAAAATAGAGAATGACACAATGATTTACCCTGGGGAAAACCTTTCGGTAAAAAACCCCAGCACTCCAAAACCTGCACAATGTATTATCTTCAACACAACGGTTACAACACACTTGTAATGCAAGTTCTTTCAGGAGACAATCAACACTCTAAGACAAATCCAGTAGAACCAGATCATACCAACAATACACTCTTTTTGTATACTTCATGTAACCCTAAAAAACACTTATATCATGTGCTTTCCTTTTTAGGGCAACTTCCAAGGATAGTCGTATTAGGGTTTTTACCATTCTCTGAGAAAATAGGAACCCTAAAAAAAAACCCCACGATTGTGGAAGAGTGTAAAGTACTCAACTTTATCATTTGCCACATGTCTTGCATGTCTTCACCTATCATTGAAATCTCCTAGAAATAGCTCTTACATGTCATAGGAATCTGTTATAACCATTTCATCCATGATCTCCTTACACACAATTCAAGATGCCAACACATCAACATGCCAACTAGACATGTAAACTCACACTTAATTACATTATTTGCAAGAAAATACATTTTACAAAACAAATAATAAGAATAGGAATTATCCAAGGTTGAGACACCTTATTCCTAACATATTCTGCAAGAATAAAAAAAGTCACCTGAAAAGGATACTCCCAAGGATGCAGGGGAAGAAGCAAACAAAGACAACACCGATGGTCAGAAAGACATCAAAGATACTCAAAATGCAACTGATACTGATAAGGTTATAGGAGGAGATACAAAAAAATATACAAATACAACAGATAAGGATGCGTAAACAAAGATTGATGAAGCTAAGGAAACTGATGAAAGGGACAAACCTAAAGATGGCACTCCTGAGGAAACTGACAAACGTGCTACCAATGATGTGAAGGTGAATTTGGAGACATCTATAGACACCTGACAAGATGAAACTCATACCAAGCAGAAAAAAAATAAGCACAACAGGTCACTTCATCAAGCACAAGTGAGAAAGCAGAGAAATTAGCAATGGTGCTACATTCAAGTGATTCACAAAAGAAGAAGAAATCAAAGAAGAATAAGTTGGAAGTCACCTTGGATGAACTTATTGAAATACCAAAGTGTGACCCATCTACACTTGATTTCAAAGCATTGCACGTATACGATGAAATATGCCAAAGGAAGGCATTCCAGGAGAAGCTGAAGAAACAACACAGGGACTCCATGGTACTAGAGACAACACAGGATATATTACATCAAATTATGCCTGATAATGATATTGATCAAAACAAGCCAATACTTGATCAATTAGCCACTCCAATCGAAGCCATAAAAACTCATAATATAGATGTAGAGAAGGCGATTGAGGAGAGAGAAGAGTTGAAGTATCAACAGAAGCTCATTGAAAACATCAACCAAGAAGTGGTGGTCAATAAGGTAAAGCTATCAAAATTCATTACTGAATTAGATCCAATTATAACTAAAGCTTTAACCTTAATTCAAAAACTAAGCACATTAGACAAGTTCACTAAAGAGAATAGTGACAACATTGCAAAGCTGGATACAAAACTAGCAAAAGTGCATGTAGCTTAACCACCAATGGAGACAATGCAGTTAAATTGCATTATGAGAATATCATAGAGATAAAAAGGTTAAGGCAGGAACTATGGGAAGAAGAGATACACTTTAGGGAAGAAGTTATCGAGCTCCAAGCTCAACTTCTACCAAACCTTACACTGCTTCAACAACATATCAGTTCAGCAAGGCAACTGATAGAAACCCCCAAGATGTCTGTAGCAAACAACATCTATGACATGCACTCAAAGATCACACTCGAGCACATGGCTCTGGAGAACCTAAAAGAACAATGAGAGAAAATTATGGAAGACATGAAGTCTTCACACTCCCACATTTTTTATAACCTCTAAGGTATTGACCTTTGCCCTTAATATCAAAAAAGGGGGAAAATGCTATGAGTACTACACAAAAAAAGGGACAATGATATGTGTATTCATTCATTAATTCATATGGGGAAATGGAAAACAAATATGTATATGTATATTCATAAGGGAAAATGATATATATAGAAGTAAAAAATATCATATGTACAGATATACCAGCATATACATAGGAGAGTCATTAAATGACTAAGAATTATATATGTTGTATATACGTAACACTTTGTTAGTATTTTGCACATATCATTTTTTGATACTAATGTCAAAGGGGGAGATTGATGACATTAATTTTCCATTAGTATGCAAACAACACTTTTGGTAAGCATACACCGAAAGACTAGACAAGAGAAAACCAAAGATCATATATAAAGAAGATCGCCAAAATGGCTAAGTACAAAGTGAACCGACAACACAACTTACTATGTAAACCAAAATTGAAAATTAGAAAGATAAAAGAGAAACTTGACAGAGGAATCTGACGTGCAGGATAAAGTGCAAACCGATGAGATAGTTAAAGAGTAGCTGACAGAACAAAACCAAAAGATAGTCAGAGCATAACTGACAAACAGAAACTGAAAGTCAATTGCAACTAACAAAAAGTGAATCTGACTTCCACGTCAGATAAAGAAAGCTTATTCTATTTATAGGATATTGATTTGTTTAAATCCATTTCTTTAGGGAAAAGAAGCATGAATGTAAGTGCTTTAATTAGTCTAACTGATTTAAAGCACATAGACTAGGAGATCTAGGTACAAGTTGTAAACCTAATCTTAGAGTTAACATTGTTTTTTCTCAAAACTTGATGATGTCAATCCATCTTATAAATAGATGATGAAATCATTCATTATACATGCATGTGAGAAAATAAAAGAGAGAGGAGAACATGAATGAATCATATGAGCACATCTATGGATTAGATTGAGAGTTTCAAGAACAAGAACAAGAACAAAAAAAGGTGAATTTGGTTATTAGAACCAACAACAAAGGATACTGAAAATTAGAGGTATTATTCAATAACAATAAGGTGATAATATTTTTCATGTAAACTAAATTGGATCTGTATCAGTAATAGGAGGTTGCATTTACCAGGTCAATTTATAATTTTCTATCATTCTAACAAGTGGAGCAAAGTTTAAAAATCCTTTCAAGGAAGGTGGATTTAACAGTCCAAAAACAAATCTCTTAATCGAGTGCACACTTAACAATGTTGCTAAATCTCTTAACAGAGTAGACTTTAACAGGTCTCCACCAATACTCTTAACAGGGTAGATCATCAGAAGTGATTAAATTGTAAGCCTTAACCGGCCCCTTCCAATCTTCAAATAGTGAAGATTTTATGGGTGTCATCCCCACCACATTTTTTACTTCCTCACAAGAGTTTTTTGCGATATCATATCTTGTGTTATGTGTCAATTAATTTCATGAATGTTTGTATGAATGATTCACATGTGTGTTAATGTTATGAATTCATATAATTCACATCCAAGATAGTATAGATTAGATTGAATGGATATACAATTGATTACAAAGGTTAATTGATTAAAGGATACAAAAATTTTAGAGGTACTGAGTCACCCCTCCCCTCTCAGTACATACTTCCCATTAATCCCAACACACACCGGCACATCTAGTGAATACTAGGAAGGGGAAGACACCCCAACTTCCCTCTGAGATACTTGAAAGTATCTTTGCATAAAGGTTTGGTGAATATGTCTACAAACTACTCCATTGTGGGTACATACTCCAGCTTTACAACACCTTCTTCCACCTTTTCTCTAATAAAGTAATATCTGATATCAATATGTTTTGTTCTACAATGCATTACTAGATTCTTTTACATACTTATTACACTGGTATTATCACATATTATAGGAATTGGTCTATCAAAATTGATTCCTATATCTTGCAATGTCTATTTCATCCATAACACCTGAGTACAACATCAAAAAACTATAATATACGCTGATTCGGCAGTGGATAATGTTACATAATCCTACTTCTTTCTTGACCAAGCAACTAACTCAGATCCAAGAAAAAATGCTCCACCATTTTTATGTCTTTTGTTGTCCAAAAAACTTGCCCAATGTGTATTTGTATGTTCTATCAGTGAAATATTTTATTCTATGGGGTACCATAACCACATATCTTCTATCCCTTTTATGTATCTAAAAAATCCTTTTAATACCATAATGTGACTCTTTTGATTCTTGCTGAAATATGGCTTCAAAATATACTGTATACATAATATCTAGTCTATTAGTAGTTAGGTATAACAAGCCTCCAATCATCGACCTATACAAAATTGCATCTTCTTTACATGATTCATCTTCCTTAGTCATCTCGCACTTGGTAAAAATAGGAGTGCAAATAGGTTTTGAGTTTTCTAAATTAAAATTCTTTAGTAACTCCTTCACATACTTGGATTGAGAGATAAAAATGCCTTTGTTGTTCTCACTGAATTGCAATCCAAGAAAGAAATTTGTTTATCCTGTCATTGAAATTTCAAATTCCTTCTACATTTCTTCTACAAATTTCTTGCACAAGTCATTTTTCCACTAAATATGATGTCATCAACATACACAAAAATAATAAAAATCTTTTTTGAATTTACCTTGAAGTACAAAATGTTGTCGACCCATCCTTTCCCGAATCCTTGAATTATCAAATATTTTTCTAGTTTACCATACTAGACTCTACGTGCATGCTTTAGCTCATATGATGCCTTCTTTAATTTGCAAACAACACCAGGATCCTTTTCTGATCAGAAACCTTCCGATTTTTCAATGTATACTTCTTCCTTCAATTCTCCATTTATGAATGCAAACTTGACGTCCATCTAATAAAATTTAAATTTATTTAATGTTGCAAACACCAAGTACATCCTAATAGATTCCATACAATAAAAAAGGAGCATAAGTATTGTCAAAATTAATTCCTTCAATTTGTGAGTAACCTTTGCAAACCAATCTTGCCTTGTTTCTTACAACTTTTCCATTCTCATCTAGCTTGTTCTAGTACACCCATTTTGTACCTATCAGATTTTTGTCTTTCAGTCTAGGAAAAGTTCCTAGGATTAATTATTTTATATCTGATTTAGTTATTCCTTTATAGCATTAATCCAGCTCTAATCATTGCAACCCTCTACTACAAACTTAGGTTCAACTTCAGAAAGTAAACATAATAAAGCATCATCTTGTGTTGCTTTAATTTTGGTAACAAATCCTTTGTTCTTATCTCCAATAATATTATTTTATAAATGATTCTTTTGTACATACCTATTTTTCTTAGTAGTGGATGTCATTGCTGGGTTTGATAGAAATTCATCTTCTTCTTTCTTGTCTTCTTTTCCCTATTCTTTTGCAACAAATTCATACTCAATGTGTCTTTCAGGAACCTTCTAAAAATATTCATCAACCTTCACTTTCACCTTTTCCACAATCTTGTTCATTCATTTAGTGTAGCATAAAAATGCCTTGATTCTAATAGAATAGCCCAATAATATTCCTTCATTAGCCCTATTGTCAAACTTTCCAAGATTGTCTTCATCTTTCCGTATGTAACACTTGCTGCCAAAAATATTGAAATACTTAATTGTCGATACTCTTCGATGAAAAACTTTATATGAAGTATTGCCATAATTTTTTGGTATAGAACTCTATTGAGTGTATATACAACAAGATGTAATGATTCTTTCTAATAACTCTCTATTATATTATCTTCTCTCAACATAGTTCTAGTTGCTTCCTAAATCATTTGATTCATCCTATCCACAACACCATTCTATTGCGGTGTTCTTGCTACTGAAACTTGTCTCTTAATGCCATTCTTTTCATAATAACCTTCAAATGCATCAGATGTAAATTTTCCACCTTTTTCAGATCTCAAACACTTAATGTTTCTACCACATTAAATCTCATCTCTAGACTTGAATATCTTTAATTTCTCAAATGTTTCAAATTTAAATGAAACCCATGTCATTCTTGAATAATCATAAATGAATAGTATAAAATATCTTTCACCTTGAAAACTTCTTGTTATAGTTGGACCATAGAGATTAGTATGCACAATATCCATCAGACCAGTAGATGATTGATCTTTTTCCTTGAATGATTCTCTTCTCTACTTCCCTTCTTGACACATCATTAACTGCATAATCTCTTACTGCATGAGACTATCTTATTCTCCTTAGATTATCAAAATTAATGTGACGCATACTCAAATGCCAAATCCAAATGTCATCAGTTTGAAATAACAAGAAACATCCTTCAGATACTCCTTTTAGCTGGTACATATTCCTTCCTATTCTATTTCCTATGGAAATTGTATCTCCACATATCTTCCTGATTTTACATCTTTCATCCTTGAAACCAACATCATAACCATTCTCACGCATTTGTCCAACACTATATAAACCTTTCACATAATTGACATTGTCAGTGTTATTCTTACCATCAAATGTAGTATATCATTTACCAATAATATATGTTTCCTTATCATCACTAAATATGACAACACCACCATCATATTTGCTAAGTGATACAAGTTTACTTTTATCTCTATTCATATGATGATAGTAACCACTATCAATTAGCCAATCATTTTTCTTCCTTCTAGAATATAAAGTAGTTTTAACATTATCATCAGCTTTAGCACAAATGTTAGTAATGTTAATTTCATATTTCTCTTCTTCTTCAACATAAAACAAGAAATCCTTAGTCTCTGACTCATCATCAGAGATACTAGCATCTTCATTCATATAGTAAGACTTTTTATTGAATCTTTAGAACTTCTCTCTAGGAGATTTGTCAGGATATCTAGTAGCCAAATGACCAATCTTACCACACCTAAATAATTTTAGGGGTAACATACCTATGTACTTTTTGGTACCTTTCTTTAGTCTTCTTACAAATTTAGCCTCAAACTCTTCTTAATCATCACTATCAAGATCATCTTCTAATGTTGTAGCTTTTAATGCTATCTCTGATCTGTTCTTGTGTCTTCCAAACTTCCTCAGCTCAAATGCGGTCAGGATACCAAAAAAATATTTTTTGGTAAACTTCTTCGGATTATACACCTCTTTTATTGCTGAAATTTTTTCACTGTAACTATATGGTAATGTCATCAAGATCTTTTCCATGATTTCCTCATTGGTAATAGTTCCTCCTTGGGTCTTGAGTTCATTAACTACATTCTCAACTCTTTGAAAATAGCTTTTAATATCTTCATCGTCTTCCATTATTAGGTTCTCATAATGTCTCTTAGTTTTCAACAACTTAGATAACTTGATTATGTCATTTCCTTCAACTTTTCCCAAACTTCATAAGCCAGCTTCAATGAAATAACCTTAGCCAATTAAATTGTTGATAAAGAACTAGTAATATCATAACTCACTTTTTCATTTTCCAAATATTCCCCAATTTCATCAATAGTCAGACCATGTTGTGAAGGAACAGAATTTGACTCTGCATGCTTCTATGTCCTATAACTAACTGATACCAAGTATCCTTTCATCTAATCTTTCAATGAATTGTAGTATCCATCGAACATAGGAATAGTCAATTTGTGTGCCATCAGATCTGCCTAGGGCTGTTAAGTTCTTCACTGAGGAACCAAGATCTGATACCAATTGTTGAATAGTCCAAATAACTGAGAGGGGGTGAATCATTTATTCCCATGCAAATTTAAAAAAATTCTCTCTTTTGGTTAACACTTAAATAATTCTAATCACAACTTAAGTTTTATCAGTTTAGCACATTAAACATCCACAAAAATCTAAACATGAAATGCATAGGAACACTGAAATAGAGAACACCATATTTTACATGGAAACCCTAAGATGGGTAAAACCATGGAGAAACTAATTCTCATGAAATATAAAAACATTTGTTAAGGTGACACCAAAAGTTGAATTGATAAAAATTCTCACTGCAAAAAATGCTCTCTACAAGAAGGTTCACTGTCAATACACCAGGGCTCACTACCAATACACAAGATCTCACTATTGATACGCAAGGGCTCACTATCAATACATAAGGGCTCACTTCCAATATACAAGGGATCAATGTAAAAAGATATGAAAAGGGATAGAATCCACCTCTAAGATCTACAAACTTCTCTACATAAATATAGATCTTATTCACTTGAATTTGTAGTTAATTCTCACATACTTCACACTTGTATATAACTTCAGCCTTGTTTCTTGTTTTAATTCAGCCTTAATCTCAAGTTTCTTCTCGACCTCAACAATGCTTGGTCATTTTTCACTTTTAGAGGGCTCTTCCTCCATAGGTTTCTCTGTATATTTTCCATCACTTCTATCAATATCAGGTATAGTATCAATATTTCTTTCAAACAACAAGGTGTCCAAAGTCATAGGCACACCAACAATAAAGAAATTAGGCTACTTTACTATACTCATAAACTGACTATCATCTTCTCCATCCTTAGGTGATTCAATGTTGATTAATGTAGATTTGGATGACTCTCCCTTTAAGATAGATTTAGGCTTAGTAGCCTTAGGTTTAAGAGGTGAATATTTCTTAGGTTTAGTTTCCATTAAGATTTTATCAATGGCCTTGTGTGTATCCTCATTAACCTCATCATACTTCCTTCCCATTATCTTTATCAATCTTTCTTTGGTTATTAACAGTAGTTTCATTGCTTTTAGAATTCTTTCATGCTCATCATAAGATATGATTGGAAGCATGTCCTCTATTCCTTTTACTCTAATCTATTAATCCTCAATTAGTGCTAGTTGTTTCCAAACCTCTAATTTCTCAAATAGTTACTTCAGAATACTACCTTCCATTTCAATCAAGTTCTTGTTAAGTGCAAACATATGATCTATGACAAAGTATTTAATTTGAATCTTATATTTTTTGTCATACCTATCATAGTATTTAGGTAGCTGATTGAGTTTTCCTTTATCTATGTGTTAGTGAATAGATTTGTCTTCCAATAATTTTTTTAGAAAAACCCTTATTTGCCCAAAAATAGAGACACAATAAGCCAATAATAGTCGAGTCAATTTGCAATGAGATTGTGCAAGTGCCCTCTGAATTTTAATAATGTACATCTCCCTATGTGAGATCTTCAATGAATTCTTTAAACTACAAACATGAATGCTTTTAACGGAAAGCACGAAAGGCATACAAACATCTACCCATAAACATAGAATAGATGCAAAAGAAACAAACAAGTAAGAACCACAAACAAATGATACAAAGTCCATTTGTTTAAACCTTCCATAACAGAAAAAAATGCAAGAAGGAAGGCATAACATTCTTTTCCAAATACACGAATGATCAAGGCTCAAAGACCAAATAAAAAACATGTATGTAATTAAATAAGAAAGAATTAAATTCAGAGACAACTGAATCAATTCAAAGATTGATTTCAATCAAAAGACAAACACTCAAACTCAAAGGTCTGATATACAGTTATCTTTCTTCTCTAAACATGCAAAAAGATGATACAAATCTTCTTATTTATGCACTCTCAAATTACAATTTGAAATTAAAAAAATTATTCCTTTCTCCCTACCATTACAAAATAAATGACTCCCTTTCTGTAGCACAAAGTCTCTCCGGAAAAAAATAAAAAAATCCCCCCTCAGCCTCTTCATCTTTTTACAATAAATAGTTTTATGAGATGATTATTCAGTTATATAACTAAATCTTGAAAGGATTAATTTTTATTTTTCCTTTCATCTCCTGATAAAAATCTCACCTTTGAGCTACCCACTTATAATGTTATAAACATAATTTATAACATTATAATAATAGTGGTCTCATAGTATATCCCTTTATGCAACAAGCTACATTTAAATTTATTAAAACCAAATAAGGAAAATCTTTTTTCCGGGCGGACCAAAATATTTCTAACAATAAAATTGGGCCTCGGTGCGGGGGGTATAACTTTTTATCCCACTGTTGGATCTCCTTCATCTTTGGATATGTTGGTCAAATCCTAATTACACACAGCTTGAATGGAGCAATTGAGAAAATTATATCTGAGTCAAAAGTTACGGGTCTCTGTGTAGAGGTCTATAAAACTGCTAGAAAAAAATAGAGTAATTGTGCTAATGTTGTTGAACCATTGAACTTGCTGCATTATCTTTCCATGGGCTGAAGTGGATGACCCCTATTGTACCTTCTCAATATAGAATCAACCACATTGGATCTTAACATTTAAATGGAGATGAACTTATGGGAACCATGCTGAACTAAACTGTGTAAATCTTTGCAATTTGCAGTTTTAGATTTTTCCATCAAACCCGTGGAACCTTGTGAGCTGCACCTTTGATATGAACCTTTGAATTGAACCTTTTAACCTCTTTGAACCTCTTTTAACTTAGTTCAAAGGTGTTCAATACTCATGCTTAATAGATACAATGTTCATTTGAGAAATGATTGACATGGAGGAGACCCAAATTCTGAATTTTTGAATTTGGGTCTATATGGGGCTAACACTATGATTCTCTTTGCCAGGATCTTTAGATCTAGTTTTCATAGTTGTCTGGTCTCTATTTTCTTCTCTTCTACCTTCCTTACTTCAACTTCATTTTATTCTTTCTTATCCTTATGTACCTCAGTTCTTTGTTTCTTTTGAGGTGAATTCTATTTGGAGGATCTTGTCCCCTTTGCAGGGTCTCTACTGCTTCTACTATCTACGATGTATCCATAGGCACTTCTACCATGGTAGGGAGTGGACTAGAAGTCTTCTTAGTTTATAGAGGTGGAAGAGTTGTAGGGGCAGAGCTCGCCACTCTAGATGCACTTACAAACATTTTTCTCCTTATTTTATTCATCTCTTCTCTAGAGATACCAACTTTCTCTAGTAGATCATCTACAACATTCTCAATTTTCTTTCTCCTAGCATTTTTTGTCTGTTCCTCTATAATCTTAGTATTTTTTTTAATAAGTACCTCATCTCTCTTCAAATGGATCAGTCTCTAAAGATAATATATACTCAACTTGCATTGATAATTTCTCTGAACTGACCTCATACCCCATAGGGTAACACCATTTTACTCTAGGCTCTACTGCTTTGAATATAACATAATTAGTTTCAACCATGAAACATATTATATCATTTTATTTTTTGTACTATTTCCTCTAGTATCCTTTTTCTTTGTTTCATTTGTCTCTACAACATTTTAATCATACCACATAATTTTCCATCTACCCAGTCACTATTCTATCTTCTATAGCTATTTGATACTTGTACTCTAGTAGGTTCATTGTCTCTCCAAGATCTTGGGTGCATACCAGGGAATTTATGTACAATGTGTACATACATATATATTAACAAATGTCCAAATCTAAATGCCTTCAATTTTTCACTCTTAATCTACCTTACATTCTCCATGAAATGTTGTGCTAGAACTTTGTAAAGGTTGTACTTCACTTTTTCCTTCACTATCTTATATGCCATCATTATAACACTAGTAGATACTGAATTTGGTTGGCTATTATAATGAATTTAGTGTCCCAATATCATCGCAAATAATCTAACATCTTGCTGAAAGCTGTCAGCCACTTTCATCTCTTGCTTATCCCATTTAGAGTGGGTTAGGTTTTCCACTTGTTTCTTGGTATTCTTCTCTGCAACAGGGATGACTCTAGAGTTATCCAGACCAGTAATTTCATGGATCAACTCATAGAAAATCTTTACAAGCTTCTCACCAATCCAAATGAATTTCTCATGTACTCTACTCAATATGATCTTGAACCATTCTTCTTTGTCAAACTCATGCATTTCTGTCATTTTCATCACACTAAGATTCTCAAGATAAGAGAACTCATCCTTCCATTTTCCATCTTCTTTAATCATGTCCTCCATTTCCTTGAGGATCTCAAATTCTCCTAGAGCTGCATACTTGCAGTTTATATAAGCCCTAATATCCTCGACATGTAGAACTTCATAGGGAATTTGAGAAAATGCACCTTCAAATTCGTCCTTCATTGATTTTCAAGGATGCTTCTTGAATTTGTATTTAGGCATTTCATTTACATCAAAAATCATAGGAGTATCCATATTCAAATGCTCACAAGTAATCTAAATACCTTTGTTCACAGAATCTATGAATTCGTGCTTCAATAACTCACAAATTCCCTAGCTTCTTTAGGCCTTCTTTCTCAAATCACTACTTTTGTTCAACTCTTCTCTTTGAATAGTGATTAGATAAGTTCTTTTGATTGCCCTTATACTTCATTGAGAAAATAATGACATAGTTCTCAATAAGTTCAACTCTGCAATGATCCAGTTGATCATTAATCTGGCGATCACAAGATATAGTGTGTATAGTAGTATGATCTCAGATAGATGTTTCATACTAATTATACATACTCTCCATAAGCTCACAAAATATTATTCAACATAAATAGGGGCTGGATGGTTTTCTATGTATTTCTCCAAAGCTCCCCCTAAGGCCATGCTTGGCTATTTAGGTCGATGTAACATCAGGCAAAGGTTCAGTAGAAACTATTGAATCTTCCTGAACCTTACGCTCACTTGGCTCCTTCACTTTCCAAACTTTACCACTTTCTTTCTCAAAATGATTGTCAAACTCTTGCATGTATTATTCCATACTTTTTCCAACTTCACCAACATTTTTCTTTGTAACAATAGGTGGTGATCTTCTATTACCTGTATATCCATTATACCTACAAAAATTTGCTATATGTCATTGATTGTTAAATTTGTAGCATGTAGGAGATGATTTGTTCTGATTAATCTAAAATTTACAATACTTTTTGATGTGCCCAAAGTTATTGCACTTGTAACATGTTATCTTAGCTTTTGTTTCTTCTTTGATGTAATCTTTCTTAGTGTAGGACTGACCAGGCTTCCTACATTATGTCTTCTTATGTCCATATTCATAGCAATTGAAACATTAACCAAAAAAGGGTTTTTAAGTAATTTTACATCTACAATCTCTCTTCATGTGTCCAACTTCATTGCATCCAAAGAATCTACCTCTGAAAGGTCTAATCTTCTCTCTAGGCTCTTCTTGTATAGGTATTTCTTCTTCTAGTTTTTCTTCAGATTTTTCTTCTTGAGATTTAAAACATCTAGCTTCAATGAAGAAAAATCCTCTCTCTCTCTCTCTCTCTCTCTCTCTCATATGAATTTTTTCAATGTTTTTCTTAGTGTCAACAAGTTATCCTTTTATTATTTGATTGTATTTTTCTATTTCATGATACTTAGTTCTATAGTCATCAAGTTCAATTTGCATTTTTCCCATCTGAACATTTGCATTCTTTAGGATTTCTTCAACTTTAGTTCTTTCATCTTTTTCTTTCTGAATTTCTCTAGCCATCTGAATAGAAGTAGTTACATGTTCCTACTTCAATACATCTTTTTCATGTTCAAGATGCTTGACCTAATCTGATGAATCATTATCTGAATCTTCTTTTATCTTCTCCATATGATCTTGTCTTTGATTTATGGAAAGTTCAAGTTGTTCCTTGTGTTTCTTGATGAAACCTTCTGCTCTTCTCAATTTGAATTTCAAATCACCATTTTCATCTTTAGCCTTATCAAGGTCTTCTAGTGCTACTTCAAAGTTCTCTTCCAAACTTTCAAAATCCATCTTGATCTCCCTTAAGCTGTTAGGTTTTCTCTCCAAGGGCCAAGAGTTCTAACACCAATTGTTAGGATTAAGTAATACTAAGAGGGGGTTGAATTAGTATTACAACACTTTATAATTAAACTTGACAGTTTCCAAATTAACCAAATAATTACTAAAATGAGAAGAACATAAAATACACATCTCATAACACTATGATTTTTTCACGAGGAAACCCTGGCCAAGGGAAAACCCTGGTGGGGATGATACCCACAAATATGAACTAACAGTATAGTGTCCCTATTAGGAGACCTAACCTTGTTAGGAGTTGAATATTACATTAGTACATTTCCCTATTAAAGGAATACAAAACCATGTTAGGGGTATATACTGAGCACACTTCTCTTACAATCAGAAATATGTCTCTATTATAATGCTTTATCAAAATGAACTTATACAAGAATCTTCTATGCTTAAGTAGTTCCAGTTGTATCTCACATCACCTTCTATCTAATTCTAACATCTCAATGCATCCATTCATCTGATCATACATTATACATATTTCACTTCTCAAAACCTTTCCATATGTATACTTTACCTCATACTCAGTCGGCTCCCAAATAAATCAAAAAATGTGATCAACTCTTATCAAAAAGTCAAATACAAAGTTAGCAATCATACATTAACAAAATTAGGGTAAGACCTAATCCAAATCCAACTTAGCATGATTGGAATCCATGTTACTCTCCTTCAATAATCGTGACTGATCAACTATTATGTATCATTGTTACACTATCTTCACATGACTTCAATCATTTGTAACTTTCATCTCTAAACTTCAACACTCAAGAGATCTTAGTTGAAGGTCTACAATATCCCAAAATAACTACCTCTAATCTCACATTACATAGTTCATCATATATAGTGCTCGCTACTCAAAATTTTACTCTTGTACTCAGTAAACTACTTCCTGGACTTAGTTATTTTACAAAACCTTAGCACCAACATTGTGTTCCACTCTAAGTGACCATACATAACTGTAGTATTTCCATAAAGGACAACCCTTATACACTCTTGAATGAGCCACTTGCTAACATGAATATGCTGGTGGAATTAATAAATATTGAAATCGTCAATAAAATTGTGAATCAAGTAGGAGAATATGTAGGAATGGAAGATAGGGATTATGCATATGCAAATTGTGTTATAGTAGTCAGAATGGACATAAATGTTAGAGCTCTGAAATTAGTAGAAATTAAAACAAGGCATATGACCTTTGAAATCCATCCAAAAATTTTCAAAGGGAGATTAAATGAGGAAAGAATGGAAGAAAATGAAAACCTGATTTGATCTTCCCCACAAGATCTAGAGGTGGAATTGCATTTTAATGAGCAGCAAGGAGGCTTTATCTTAAAGGAGAAACCTCAATCTGGTATGTAGAGGAAACAAAAGAAGGGGATATTGTGGAGTATAAAGGAGAGAATAAGGATCATGATGGAAGGGAGAGGGAAGAGGAAGGGGTAAGGAATAGGGCTTATGTAGAGGAGAAGTAACCAAAGGAAAAGGATCCATCCAAGGATATGAAAAAAGAGGAGTATAAGGAGTCCTTGAAAAACATTTTAGATTAGACTGAGAAGATGAGAAGGGTGGTCAGTAATGAAATCAGAAACATTGAGACAAGATTTGTGTAATCATTTTGGGAAGAGGAATTAGATAAGGAAGAGAGATATTCTTAGCAAGAACATGGTAAGGTACCTCAAGAAGATTTGGAGGACACTGGCTGGGAGATGAATAAGATTGAAAGGATGGAGCTTGATAATCTCAATGACTTTTTAGGCTTGGATTTAATCCCAGAAGCTGGGGTGGTGTTGGAACATAGCCAAGAATTACTTAGAAGAATAGTGAACACCCTAAATAATGAGGAAGTTGAGAAGGATAGGGAGAAAAGAGAGGAAGGAGGAAAGGAGGCAAAAGGGAGGAAAGAAACAACATTAAGAATTGCAATTAAGGAGAAAGGAAAAAATGAAGGAAGTCCTTAAATGAGCTCAGGTAGAAAGATGCAATGGAAGAAGGCCAAGCTAGGATCACATCACTTTATGTAGAGAAGGGGAAGTACCTTCCCATTGTGAAATTAAGGTAATCACTTGAAATGTTAGGGACATAAACACCCCTTAAAAACAATGCTTATTAAAGCGCTCTATAGGCATTTTCAAGGTAGATATGATCCTGTTACAAGAGACTAAGTTATCGGGGGAGGATTTAGAAAGTTTCAAGAAGAAACTAGGAATTTGGGAGACAATGGGAGAACCTCCCATAGGAGCATCTACTACCTTGGGAGTATTATGGAATCCTACGAAGTGAATATTTGAAAAATTGGGAGAGGGAAGATTTTGGATATGGGGTAAGGGGAAAAGCATTAGCAGTAGCCTTAAATTTCACATAGTCAACCTTTATGGTTGAACCACCCTTCCAGAAAGAAGAGATTCATGGAAAGACATAGATAACCTTTTTGAATCCTTCCCGAATCAAATCTTTGTTGTTGGAGGGGATTTTAATGTTATTTTGAGCCGAAATGAGAAAATAAGAGGTCTAGGGAGGACAACACCAACTATGGAGGAATTTAAGGGATGGGTGGAAAGGAATGAACTTATGGACATTAAGGAAGGTAATGGGATATTCACGTGGACCAACCGAAGACTGGGATTTAGTAATATAACCAAAAATTTAGATAGATTTTTCTTTAAAGGTAATCTTATTGACTTTAGCTTTGAGCTTGAATTCATAATCCTTCCAACCTTAGGATCGGATCACTGCTCGGTAGCTCTTCACATCAAGGAAATTAGTAAACCTTATAGGTGCTCATTCAAATTTGAAAAAATATGGTTTAGGGATGAGAAACTAGTGTATTTAATAGAAAAATGGTGGAAAGAAGAAACATTTGAAAGATTGAGAGGTTATTTATTTATGGAAAATTTGAAAACAATAAAAAGAAGACTGAAACGAAAGAATAATGAAAACTTTGATAACATATTTGGAACAAAAGAATCGGTAGAAAAAGAATTAGCATAACTAAATGAGAAGGTCTTCAAGGAAGGATTGAACAAGGAAAGCTTTCTGAAAGAAAAAGAATTACTTAGCAAGTATGAAGATGTCTCTCCTAAGGAAGAAATATACTAGAGACAAAAGTCCAGAGAGGTATGGCTAGCTGGAGGAGACAATAATACTAAATTATTTCATAAAAATACTAAGATTAGATGAAATGTTAACATTCATTTAGAAATTAGGAAATCTAATGGAACCATGCCATATAATCGAGAAGATATAGCTAGAGAAGCGGTTTTCTTCTTTTAGTCAAACCTTCTAAATTAAAAAGAGGGTTCTAGATGGAAACCTTAGGAGAAAAATATGAGAAATATTCCTACTCTTATTAATAGAGAGAAGAATAAGAGACTAAACACTAAGTTTACAGAGGAGGAAATTGATAAATCCTTAAACCAACTTCATCTAGATAAAGCCCTAGGGCCAGAGGGTTTTTTGGTATTTTTCTATCGAGAATTTTGGAATTTCTTAGGTGAGGAAGTGACAAAATTTATTGAAAGAATCATAAACTTGGGTAAAATATTAAGGGAGTTGAAAAACACTTTTATAACATTAATTACAGAAAAAGAGAAAGCTATAAACTAGGTTGACTTCAGGTCGATATCTCTATGCAATGCTATCTACAAACTATTAACCAAGACTATCGTGAACATGATCAAGGACTTGTTACCACAGATTTTATCAGAAGAACAAATGGGATTTGTTTTCAAGAGATCAATCCTAGATGAATTTATTATAGCTCAAGAGGCAATCCATTAAGTATAGTAACAAGGTTCCTAGTATGATTATAAAACTAGACATTAGAAAATCCTATGATATAGTAGATTGGAGGTTCCTATGTAGGTGCTTGAAAGCCTTTGGATTTTCTAACCAATGGATTAATTTAGTTTTTGAATGTATTTCCACTCTTAGGATTTTGTAATAGTAAATGGCTCCCTAGAGGGATTCTTTGAAATCTCGAGGGGGGTCCATCAAGGGGATCTGCTTTCCCCTTTTTTGTTTGTAAACATGGTTGAAACCTTAGGCAAGTCTTTAACAAAAGAAAAGGAACATGAGATGGAGAAAGGTATTAAAATCACAAGAAAGTTAGATGAAACAACTTACCAATGATTTGTGGATGATACCATGTTATATGGGAAAATAGAAATAGAATAAGCTAGGGGCATTAATAAAATATTAGCAGCTTATTCAGAAGCCTCTGCAAAACTTATTAATAAAGTAAACTCAGAAATATTCTTATTTAATATGAAATTTAACTTAGAAAATGAGATTTCTAAAATTCTAGATTTTAAGAAGGGTCAACTACCTAGTAAATATTTAGGGCTTCTGATAGATAAAGGGCACAAAATAGCGGGAATATGGGACAATGTGATGGTAAAGGTAGAGAAGCGAGTTGAATCTTGGAAAGGGAAATGGTTGTCCATAGTAGGAAGGGTAACAATGCTTAAATATGTATTATATGCTCTACAAATATACTGAATGACATGCTATAATATGCTGAGTGAGATCAGGAAGAAAATAATCTAGAAGTTCAGAACTTTTTTCTGCCAAGGATCGACAGAGAAAGAAGGGATGTCGATGGTAGCATGGGAAAAGATATGTAGTTATTGGGAAGATGGATGGGTAAACCTTAAAAACATCATAGATCATAATATGGACCTAGGGGGAAAATTGGTAAGAAGAAACATTAGGGATCTAGAGTCTAAATGGGTTAAGATTATAAGACACAAATACTTAAATGGGAATGATTCATTGAGTATCTTACATCATGAGAACCCCTAGGGGGGTCAAAGGTATGGAAATCTATAAAGAAGTGTAGACCCATGATAAAAGAAAAATTATCTTGGAGCATGAGGAATGGAGATCTATCTCTTTTTTGGGATGACTTTTAGGGACATTACCCAGCTCTAAAATCTCTTTTAGAAGACCAAGAGACTATTTCATATCTCAAAAATCAGATAGTCATCTATGTCAAAGACTATATTGTTATACCTAGTGGGAGTCCGGCCTTAGGTTGGCACTGGGAGATATATATGAACCTCAACATACCCAAGAAATTTAGGGCCAAGGTGATGGAGATCCTTTGGGCTTGTCTTATATCTTCTAACCCTAAAGAGGAAAGAATAATTTGGATAGAGGCAAAGAATGGTGAATATAACACCAAAGGTGGTTACAAATTCCTTTACAAGAAATATAAGTATAATAAATTCAATTTTCCAATAGAATTATGTTGGAATAAAGCATGTCTACCAAAATTTGGTGTATTTGCATGGGCATCATTACAATACAAAATTATCACACCACAATGGTTTTGGAAGATGGGATACCATGGACCATCTAGATGTGCATTGTGTAAGAAAGAAGAAATGGTGGATCATATCCTCCTGAGCTATGAATTTACTACCAAATGTTGGATATGGATATTGAATAGACTAGATTGGAAATAAGCCCCACCAGATAAGATAATAGATCTACTCAAATTTTGGCTTGTTAGGCACAATGACTTGTATGGAAAATTATGGATTTTAGCCACCTCCATATTGATTTGGGAAGTTTGGAAGGAGAGAAATAGGAGGATTTCAAAGAATTGGAGATGGAGGTAAAGCAATTTACTAATAATTTGGAAGAAGCCATAGTAGAAGTTATCAACAGTAGAAATGGTGTGAGGAACCAAGATATGAAATTTTTAGAATGGGATTGTAAAATAAGAAAGAAATGAATAGGCCTTAAAATGCCCCCCCCCCCCCCTCCAATGATTTTGTTAAGAAAGAATCTGACCAAATGATAAAATATTGTGTATGAAAAGCTCCCTCTAATGGATGGCATAAATTGAACTTCGATGGAGCCTCAAGGGGAAATATAGGAGTTGCAGGTATAGGATGCTATATCCACAACTGGGAAGGAGATTTAGTTGCAATATCAGTATGCCCCATAGGCCTGAAGTCAAATAATATTTTTGAATTCACTGCATTGCTAGAAGGATTAAAGCACTGCAATATGCTGGGAATTGATAAAGTGAAAATCAAGGGAGATTCAGCCCTTGTAGTGAATGCTATAGGGAAACGAGGAACTTTGAACTAGTTGTTGGATGGGATGGTCAAATAAATAATTGGGATCTTGGAACTCTTTAATCACTTCACTATTAACCACATCTTTAGGGAAGGTAATGGTGTAGCAGAAAATCTTTCCAATCTAGGGGTAGATGGGGAAAAATAGGTATAGGATGAATAGGCAAGATCTAGCTTTCCTCCAAATAGATTAAATGGTATAGTCTTAGGATAAATTATGGATTTAGGCTTAGATTGAAAACCAACTATTCTAGCACTAGATAGTATCAACATCACCCAAGGGGGTGGTGTGTAGCCTCAAAATCATCTAAGAAATGAGCTTTTAGGAGGAGACGATTTTTTTTTTTCTTAGCAATTGATAGTTAAGGATAAGGGATGAAAATTCTTCTTCTTTCCCCACATAGGTCAAGGTTTTTTGATATCCTCATCTTTCAGGCTTTGAAGATCAGGTTAAAGTAAGTATTTAACCTTTATTGAATTCAATACAGATAACCTCAGATTCCCATTTATCTTAGCCATCCTTCACAAATAAATATACATATAAAGATTAATATAAACTATACTTATTAAAGAACAAAGGTTAATATATATTTATATCCATGCATATATCTATAGAGATTTCTCATATATATATATATATATATATATATATATATATATATATATATGTGTGTGTGTGTGTGTGTGTGTGTGTGTGTGTGTGTAT
>MU224465.1:1326505-1343251 GCA_018584345.1 Thuja plicata
AAGAGGGGGGGGGGGTGAATCAGTGGCCTCAAACATTTATCCTAAAAAATTTCAATCCACCAATTAGTACACCTCATATTATTAAGTCCCTACAAGATGTATGCCTTTGAAATACTTGAAATAAATAATTGTCTGTCGGTTTACCTTGTCTGTCCTTCTTCTCCTTGATAACCGATAAGTAGTAAAACTTATTTACTGATACTCAGTAAATATGCAGAGTATACCAGTCAATCCATAAATGCATATGTAAAATGTAAAACAATAAAGTAATAAGCCATATACATATAACACAAGGATTTTAACGTGGAAACCCTGTTAAGGGAGAAACCACTGGGACCGGTACCCCAAATTTTGACTCTTCTAAAGTGAGCCCTGTTAGGAGCCAACCCTGTTAAAGGTTACAAACACACGGTTAAGTGTGACCTTGTTAGAGGATTTTTTATACATAGGTTGTCACTTAGTATCTGGCATCTATGCTACCATCCTTGAATCAGTCTCTAGACTGTCAATAGGCTTTATGCTAATCTTACTACCATCCTTGAATCAGCCTCCTTCTTAGAATGTCAATAGGCTTTAGGTAAGACTGATGCTACTATCATGATTCAACCTTCTGGTAATCTGTTAGGATATACCTAAATTACAAAAGAATGTTAAGTCCTGCTCTATTAAGAGACTTAATGCTTCAATGGTTAAACTGAAACACAATGACCTATTTCTAATGCAACTTTGAATTGTAGATATTCAAATCTATTTACATACAGTACCTTTTTGATCAATGTATCAATTCCATTCCTTTATTGTTTATTCTTTCTGCTCTGTGATGTTGTGCTTCACTGTGTGTCAATGTCTGTAGAATTTTTTAGCTCTTCTTTACCTTGATTGATCAGGACTGCATGAAGTTTAATCTTCATCAGTTTCTCTTTAGCATCTTCTCTCAATTCACTCCCTCGTGTATCTGAGTGCATACAAAAATGAATTAAACTTGTCTCTTATATAGACATGATATTCCTTAATTCTTGGTTCTTGATTCTTGATTCTTGGCAGGAAAAACAATCTAGCCAAATGTATTTATGGCTTTAACTCCTTATTTATCTCATAGTTATCTTCTTATCAGCTGTATAAATCATCTTTAAATCACTTACTTAACTGTGGTCTAATAAAAAAAAAATAGTTAAGTCTATCCTTAAGCTCTACCAGCTAGATATTTTGTCATTTTCTGATCTCTCTGTTCTGTCGGTCAAATCTAGAGTTATTTGCCGGTGACAACTGTTAGTTCCATCGGTACAACTTCAATTAGCTTTGGGATCTTCGTCTGTCAGGCATCATTGGATCTTGCTAGTCAGGCAACATGATTTTTATCTTGTCAGGCATCTTGTGATTCTTCTTCGTCGGGAAACACTATCTTCTTCTCGTTAGGTATCACTGTGACTTTATCTCTGTCTTTACCGATGGTGTGCACTCTGCCGGTGTAGTCTGTCACTTAGTGAATACTTGAATTTTATGCATTGTTGAAAGCATAACCTCTATTCCATTGATTCTCTAAAGTCTTTGGCATTATGTATATGACCATACAGATGACATCAAGTTGACATCAATGACAATAAAAACCATTAACTTATTTAATGTCTTACATCATCTTCAACTTAACATTATCAAATATTCAATTAGTTACATGTCATCATGAGGATCTCATGGATTGTCTTAGAGGAGCAATGTACTTCACCAAGCTTCATTTGAAAAGTGGTTATCACTAAATCAGGGTGAAAGAGGGAGATGAATGGAAAATGACATTCAAGACCACAGATGGGTTGTATGAGTGGCTTGTGACACTATTTGGTCTCACAAATGCACCAAGCACATTCATGAGGCTCATGAATGAAGTGCTCAAGGACTACATAGGGAAGTTTGTAGTGGTATATCTTGATGATATACTGATCTTTAGAAAAATAAGAGAAGATCATATCAAACATGTGGAGACTATATTACAGAGATTACATGAAGAGAAGCTAGCCACCAATCTTGAGAAATGTGAATTCCAAAGAAATAATTGGTGTACTTGGGCTTTTTAGTGTCCAAGGGGTCCTTAAAGATGGATCAAGACATAGTTGTAGCTATCCTAAGCTAGCCATCACCCACCACAGCAATTGAGGTAAGAAGTTTCCATGGGTTAGCCCAATTTTATAGGAAATTTATTTGGAATTTCAGTGGTATTTGTGCACCATTAAGGGTGGGGTAAAAACCAAGTTTAGGTGAACCTTAGAAGCAGAGAAAGCCCTTGAAATTTTGAAGAAACAAGTAGCAACACAACATGTCCTAAAATTTCCCAGCTTTGAAAATTTGTTTACCATAGAATGTGATGCTAGTGGTATGGCAGTAGGGGGTGTGTTAAGTCTAGAAGGGAGGCCAATAGCCTTATTTAGTTAAAAATTAAATGAAGCCAAGAAGAAATACTTTTCTTATAACTTGGAAATATATTCCTTAGTTCAGTCCCTTAGGAAGTGGAGGCATTATCTATTACCCAAGGAGTTTGTTGTGTTTACTGATAACCAAGCCCTTAGTTATATCAATACTTAGGAGAAACTAAGCAGTAGACACCTAAAATGGATGGAGTACCTACAAGAATTCACATTTACAATTAATCTCAAGAAGGGGCAATTGAACAAGGTTGCAGATGCACTAAGTAGGAGATTATTGACAGTCCAAGAAATTCTGTTGAATAGCATTCGTATAAAGACTTTCAGAGATCTCTACAAGGAAGATGAAGACTTTGGTGAAGCCTACAAGGTGTGTATTGATTTTTAGAATCATTTTAATAGCAAGTTCTCTAATTTTACTTTGAAAAATGGATTTTTATTTAAGGGTGTGATGTGTAAATTGTAATCTGCAAGTATTCTGCACACAAACACTCAATAACTCATTATTTTGAAGGTTAGTAAAATCAAATCAATGAAATCAATGAAAAACCTTAAGAATTTGAATTATTGCTTCATGGTCATGAAGATCCTACTCTAATTTGAAAATTGCTCTCAAATTAGGCACATTCGATCATAGAATTGACAATCATGAAATGGAAGACTCAATTAAAAATGCCTGAAATGATCAAGAACATGTTCAATTATGCATCATTTTGATCAAATTCTACAAATTGAACTAGATTAGCATGCTAAAAATATGAACTGGATTAGCTACAATGAATTTTCCATTATATCTATGCTTAAATTCTCTATTCTCCTATATCAAATGAGCTTATAAAGGCTTCATTATATAGAGATTTCTTGGAGGGAAAAGACTTCAAATTCAAATTTGAATTCAACAGTTGAGATACATCCATGAGGGATGGTTGAGATGCAAATTTTCTTGAACCATGTGATCACCTCTCATTAGTTAGAGGTATGACGTTTGAGGCATGTTGAAGGAATATTAATAAATTGAATTAATTAATTAATTTTAATTAATTTCCTTAGCCATGTATTTAATTTTTTGATTTGATTTAATTCATTTAAGGTTAATTGAAGAATTAATGACTTTTGATGAATGCCTCTTGGTGAGCGATCTTGGATTGTTGATTTTTGATGAATTATATACTTTTACCGATCTAGTTTAATTATATAATTATGATTAGGTTTGAGGTGGTAACCTTGATTATGATTTGGGGGACTTAATTTTAGATTAGGGCTTCTGAGTTCATAAGACCATTTTCAGGTGATTACATTTGCCCCTTTGAAATTATATATGATCAATGTGTTGATTCAAAGAACATCTAGTTGTTGACTAGCGATCGAATAGTTAGATATGAAGCGATGAAACTATTCTTGATTTAGAAATCAATTACGAACTTGATTGAACAAAAAAATTATTCAATTTGCTAGAGATTCTTGATAAGATCAATGTAACGACTAGGAGTTCAATTTGATGTGAAGCAATGAAATTGATTATTTGTCTAATTTTTTTAGGATAATAACACCTAATCAATTTTATATGAAGTGATGAAATTGATTACTGTTACCGTGATGTCTAAAATCTTGATTCGATACTCAGTTTGATGTGATGCGATGAAACTAATATTTCCAAGAGATAGTTCAGAAAGATTGACTAGACAACTAGTTTGATGTGATGCAATAAATTGATTCCTAGCAAATATTTGAACAAATGATCAATTTGATGCGAAGCGTTGAAATTGATCACTGTTTGAAATTTTGATTGATTTAGATGAAAATACTATCAATTTGATGCAGTGCAATTAAATTGATATTTCCACTGATGTTTAGAACTTGATTTTTTTATAAGAATGAGCAATTTGATGTGAAGCGATGAAATCATTCGTTCCAATTTTGATAGTGTTGAAACTGATTTGATACCTGATAAAGATTCTCCGGCTGTTGAAAGTTGATTTGTTTGATCAATTACAGAGTCAAGTTAGATTTATGACAATTAATTCCCCAGTTGTTGAAAATATTTAGTATTATGATCGCTTGATTAGATGTGATTGATAATGCCCCCTTGGATTCAAAATGGACATGAGATCAGGTTGATTTTCTGATAAAAGCATCTGGATGAGAATTATAATTTTGGAATGAAGATTTTGATTCCAATAGAAAAGATAGTGGTCAGAACCATGAAGAAACTGCTTCTCATTTGGTCAAAATCAAACTCCATAGGATGAAGTTAGAGACAAAAAGGTGTAATGGATGAGAAATAGTTGTGGTTAAAAATTTGAAATTAATTACCCCAAAAATGAAATTAAATAGGGTGATAAATCAAAATTACTATTCATTGATAGAGAATTACCGAGCTTAGAGAGAGAAGATGTCGATCCCCCTGCATAATCATCGATTCAAGACTGTCCGACAACACGAGAGACCTACCCATTACCCGCCAATGGTATGTCATCGAATTCCCTCTTTGAAAATTTGAAATTCGTGCATGATGTTGCTTTCATTTTTTATGTTTTTATTATTTTTCATGAAATATCGTTTCCTATTTATTGAGTAGCGTTTCCTACTTTTCTTATCATTTCCAGTCTTTTAGATATTGTTTCATGTCTATGATCTAACATTTCTGGAAGCTTATCATTTTCAGTCTTTTAGATATCGTTTCCCATCTTCAAAATATCATTTCTGGGGAAAGATATCATTTTTGGTGTGTAAGTCATCATTTTCTATAAAATATCATTTTAGGACTCTGAAATATCATTTCTAGGATAGTGAGCCCAAAATGCAGAGTCTAAGTCCCAAAAATTAGAAAATTTTGAATGTTCTTGCCAATCTGACCCTGTTAGAATAGCTACCTATTGAATACACCTGTTCTATTTGCTCTTATTCTTATTATGTAATGTTTTTTCTTTTTATAGAGAGATCTTGGTACCTTACAGACTCAAGAACCATATCCACAAGTCTTGTCATTGATTGAGAATTTATCTGTTGAGGACCATAGAGATATCAGTCATTGTGGGCTTGGATATTTATTAAATATGCTTGAGTATACCATAAACTATGGTTTACTTACTACTTTGATAGAGCGATGGAATTTGGAACATAATATGTTCCACTTGCTGACTAGGGAGATTACAGTTACCCCAGAGGACATATGGCATATCCTTCGTATACACGTGATGGGTGAGCTACCCTATTATGATTCCACTGGACAAGCATGTATAGATGTGTGTGCATGAGTATTTTAGGATCCCTTAGTGGTAGAGTGACACATTACTTGGGAGTGTCTGGAGAGATAGGGTCTCATGTTTCTAGGTGTGTTAGCAAGTCTTATTGGTGGATTCCTTGTTCTTGATAGGAGTGCTCAGGGCTTTTCTATTGGATGGGGTAGATTACTTGAGGACTTATTACTGATTCCATGTCGATTAGCTTGGGGTACTTGTCTCCTTGCTCACCTGTATCATGATTTAAATCATGTAGTCTATCAACATGATAGATCATTTTTAGTCAAGTTGATACTCTTGCAGATTTGGGCATGGGAGCATATCCCAATTACACAGCCAGTTGTAGCTCGATCTCAACAGAGAGGTCATCCATATGTATATATGTATGCTGGAGATATGGTGCAGCCCCACCTGGGAAACTTGGAGTTTTGGTGATGATCCTTAGATGATATGATATTTTTTATCTAGCGTCCTTACTTAGATTGTGAGGAGTGGAGGAGTGACAGATGAGAGATGTCATTTTCTTGTACAGAGAGATTATTGATTGGTCATACTATGTATATTATTAAGAGATTCATGGTTACTCGTGTCTTACAGTAGTACGGTATGGCACAGCCTATGCCCCAGGGAATGGCAGCTTATGCTACATCCCAAGATGAGAAAGCATAGTGGGGGCCCTGATTGGTATATGATACTACTTTTCTTGAGCATCAGTGATTAGTTCCCATTATATGGTCTCTGGAACCAGATGTTATAGATGTTGGTATGACTCCTGATTTCTCATCATACTTTGCACAACATCCCTTTCCTTGGTTGACCTCTCCTGATGAGGTAGTTCTAGCTATGGTAGATGATGGTGATGATGGAGGTGATGATGACAGAGGTGGTGGGGCTGTTAGGGCTACATCTCATAGGCATTCTAGCAGTAGTGATGATAGTGGTGGTAGAGGTTACGGTCACCAGCTGAGACAAGTTAGAGTATGGATTGCAGGTCCAACACCACCAGTGGCTACACAGGCACCAGTTACTACACAGATTCCAATTACAAGGTAGGTTCTTGTATCATCTTAGATTCCTTCTTCACATATTCCATCATCTTCTTAGATTTCCTCTTCTTCACAGATGTTTACTTCCACCCGTGTGACTATTTCACGGGTTCGACCCCAGGTGAGTGTGACGAGGTCAGGTAGCACAAGGATTCATCTAGGTGCACAAATTGGATCACATATGATTACCCCTCTTCCTCAGTCAAGTATAGGTTATACAGCTCCCACTGGTGTACAAGTACCAGGGCCTAGACCCAAAGGTGTTCCATCACAGGGTACAAGTGATGTAGGATTGATTGTACGCATCCGCAGAAAGAGAGGTTAGTTATAGACACATATAGTTGTCTTATAGGCACATTTGGCTGATAGGGATAGAGCCTTGGATGTTTCACAGAGAGATGTTGTCACTCAGTGTAGTAGAGAATCATACTATCAGGCTACGCATTTTTTAGTAGTACCAAATCCTACTACGAGAGTTACTCCTTTTTCATGGGAAGCAGCACAATCAGAGGGTGGCAGACCGAGAAAATTAGATGTTCCTCCCCGAGGACCACCAGGGGATGATATCGTCAGCTAGTCTTGATTATTTTTGAGCCATTATCTACATTTTGATGATGATGTGTTGATATATATGTGATCTAGCATCATTTTTTCTTAGTTTTGGATGATGTATCTCATGGACATTTGATATATGATGACATTCTTATGTTTTGATCTCATTGTATCTTTATCACTGATATTTTATGCTTTATGAGATGATTGTGATTATGCTATGAGCATGTTCTTTTGATTTGTGCTATGGATGAATATGTATGGATGCATTTTATTTTTGATGTTTTTAATGCATAGATGTGATGTTTAGATTAATGTTATGAATGCATATGTATGGATTTTTAATGAAATGCAATGAAGATGCAATGTGATGATTTTTATTTCAATGATTAAAATACTCAATCATAAAAACTAATATCTTGGTGAATGTTTTGAAGTTGTATTTTCCCTCTTTTAGATGTATGGTATGATGGCCTTTCACAACATCATTTCTTATAAAATTTTATGCAACTTTAGAATAAAATGCAACTAAAATGCAAATGAAGATGTAGCTTCCATTTTCATGTCATTCATTTTGTGCTTTTGTTTCATCATTGTGCTTTTGTTTCATCATTGAGCTTTTTGCGGACCCTGTTTTTATACAACCAACACTGATATGTCAGTTATCATGTTAGTATGAATATCACCATTCTCAAATACAAGTACATACAACCGTCACTAGTGCTTAAGTGACTATGACAATATGAATATGACTTGTGTAAAATGTTTGATTTAGTACAACCACCATGAATAATTGATTTATTTTGATGATATGAATAGTAATTGAGTTTAGTTTTGATATTGCAATTTGTCACAAACATCAAGATATAACAAATTATGATGTCTTAAGTACCAATTGAATTTAACAAAAACTCAACAAATAAAATAAAATACCATATACCTTCCTCGATGTTCTAGTACAAAGACTCATGGAACATTTTTGGAAATATGATAATCAACAATTAATAAAGATAACAATCCAAACTAACATATGTGTTTTGCTTTGGTCTCAGATTCAGAGCCTTTCATGTAGCTTTAGCTTTGTCATCATAGCCCTTGTCAAACAGTAATGTCAATCACAAGAATAAATATAAGAAAATATCATGTTTCTAGCCTAGTAAGTAGCATTGAAACATTCAAGAGAAGTATAATAAGCAAAAATCTGATAAAGAACAAATAGTCATCCAAAAAAATCCCAACTCCCTCATTGTTTCTCTAGTACGGATACATCAGAGTTACTTAGAAGTGAGAATTCATGCAATAATAGGACATGACTAATCATTTGTATACTTGTGTTGTTGATTGATATATTCAATATGATCATGTTGATAATAGGATGAGTGTTTAGGAAACACTATTTTGTTTGTTGATATGAGATGTGATTTGATCAGTGGTATTGAGAAATACCTTTGTTTGGTTGTTTGGTTGTTTGGTTGGGGTGGCGTTGAGAAACACCTTTGATAAATTGATTGCCTTCCAGAAATTTGAGATTGTGTTTGTTCACAAGAAAGATAAGATTGGATTCCAAACTATGGTGGTGATAGGAACAAGAATATAGCAATCAACTAGGAATGTGTTCTTTCTTGCGTTAGCTCAAAGATCTTGAAGCACTTGTTGAAGAGTTATCCAAGTTTTGATAGACAGAGCAGTGAGCTGACAAAATGGCACCTGTTTACCAGGTTTTCACCATTCGTAGGAATGCTATTTTTTCTACCAAGGCGCCTGTTTACCAGGTTTTCACCAAGGCACAATTTTCTTGTTTTTCAACTTTTTTTTTTTTTATTTTTTATTTTATTTTTTCCAAAATGTTTTCCACTGTACATAGCTGTGACAAAAACTTAAGCATAGAACCTCTTCAGATGATTTATGTTGATGGGATCAGGAAGTGCATCTCCTTTTGTGGTAGCTAGCTGATAATCTCTAGATCTGAACACTTTTGTGATTATGAATAGGCCCTAACCAGTTAGGTTCAAATTTTCCCTTCTTTACTCTCTGTTGTTGATTCTTAGTATTTTCATGTAGTACTAGGTCTCCCACTTGGAAATCGTAAGGTTTTACCTTTTTATTATAGCCTTTTTCCATTCTGTTTTGATATCCTTGTAAATTTTCAAAGGCCTCTTGGCATCTTTCAGCTAACAGTTCTAGATGTTGTATCCATGAGACTCTGTAGTCCTCATTTGTGATTAGTCCTTTTAAAGATACTCTTAAGGATGGAATTTCTACCTCAATTGGAAGAAGTGCTCCAGCACCATAAACCAAAGAGTAAGGAGTAGCTCATGTTGGCGTTCTGATACTTGGTTGATAGGCCCACAAAGCCAGATTGAGCTAAACATGCCAATCTCTACCATTGACAGTGTGAATGAGAATATTGAGAAAATTCATGTTGCTAGCCTTTGCCTGTCCATTTCTCGGAGGATAATATTTAGAGGAGAAATGTTGGGTGATTTGGAACATGTTGCAAAGTTTTTTCACATCCTTATTTTTGAGCTGTTTACCATTATCTGTCACAATTGATGAAGGAATACCATACCGGCAAATGATTTAGTTTAGGATAAACAGTGAAATTTTTTTTCTTGTTGCCTTGATTAAGGGTATAGCCTCAACCCATTTGGTAAAATATTATGTTGTTGTAATAATGAACTTGTGACCATTAGAGGAGGATGGGTAAATTTGACCAATAAGATCAAAGGCCCACTATTGAAAAGGCTAGTGTGTGATAAAAGGTAACAATTCCCTTGCTAGTGCATGTATAAGATTGCCATGGATTTGGTACTTTTTGCAAGTTTTTGAGAATGTGATAGCATTTTTCTCCATTGTAGGCCAATAATATCCAATACATAAGAGTTTCTTAGCCAAGGTAAGACCATTCAAATGTGATCCGCAAATACCTTTGTGTACTTCATGTAAAGCATTGTTATATTCTTCTAGGTCTAAACATCTTAGCAAGGTACCATCAAAATCTCTCTGATATAACTCATCCACAATGATCACATGTTTTGAGGCTTTAAAAATAAGGTTGCATTTTTGGTTCGTGGATATACCCTTGGGTAAAATATTGGTTTCAAGATAGGTCTGAATATGTTGATAGTGAGGGGAGTCACAACCTACAAGTTGATAAACTAGCTTTGAGTTAGGACAGTTATAGGAGGGATAAGGTAACTCATCCACTAGGAATTCATATTGCGCTTGATTATCAAATAACTCTATGAGAGACATAAGATTAGCCATTACATTGATCGCTTGATTATTTAGTCTGGGAATCTGCTCAAATGTTATGCCGATAAAATATCACTTCAAATCATCCACCATATTCTTATAAGGAACAAGATTATCATCTTTAGTCTGATATTCATCGGTGATTTGATTTATGACCATTTGAGAGTCACCATAGATGTGAAGTGTTGTTATCTTCCATTCTACTTCTATCTTTAGTCCATTTACCAAGGCTTCATATTTCACAATGTTGTTAGTACACGGAAACAAAATCTTGTATGCCTTAGGTATAGTGTATCCTTGAGGTGATATGAATACGACACCTGCTCCAGAGCCATGTTGTGTGAATGATCCATCAAAATACATCTTCTGGGTATGCTTTGTAATCATGAGGATTGATTCATTTTGGAAATCAATAGTCAAAGGGATATCCCCTGGTAATGGTGCATCTGCAAGTTGATCAACAATAACTTTCCCTTTAATAGATTTTCATTCAACATATTCAATATCAAACTCACTTAGTATCATCATCCATTTAGCCAACCTACCATTTAATTTTTATTTTTTTAAGAGATATTTGAGTGGATCAATCTTAGCCACCAACTTGATTGAATGTGACATCATGTAATGGTGAAATTTTGGAGATGCAAATACTAATGTTAGCACTGCCTTTTCAATTGGTGTATAATTAATCTCATACTACACCATTGTTTTACTGATGTAATAGATTGAACATTCTTTCCCCATTTCATCTTCTTGTGCCAACAACACCCCCAGTGAGGTATTAGTTGCTGAAATATATAATAGCAATGGTTTTCCTATGATCGAAGCCATCAAGATAGGTGGATTTACCAAATACTACTTCAGTTGATTAAATGATGTTTAACATGCTTCATCCTGCTTATGATTAATACCTTTGTGCATAAGCTTAGTGAATGGTTGAGATTTATGAGCTAGTTGATAAATGAACCGTTAGATTGATTGTAACTTCCCTTGTAATGATCGCACCTGATTGATGTTTCTAGGTGGAGGCATCTCAATGATAGCTTTGACCTTTTTTGGATCAACTTCAATTCCTTTAGCAGAAACAATGTATCCTAACATTTTTCCTGAGGTAATCCTAAATGCACACTTTTTTGGATTCAAGCACAGTTTGAATTTCTCCATTATGTCTAAGATTTTTTTCCAAATATTATAGATGATTTTCTCTATGATGAGATTTCCCTAATGTGTCATCCACATAATCCTCTATGTTCTTGTGCATCATATCAAGGAAGATCGATGTCATTTCTCTTTGATATGTTGCTCCTGCATTTTTTAGTCCAAATGGCATTACATTCCAACAAAATGTTCCCCATGGACAAGTGAAAGCTATTTTATCTTAGTCCGCAGGAGAAATTTTTATTTTATTATACCCAAAAAATCCATCCATTAAAGACAACATCTTGTACCCTATTGTAAGATCCACAATGACGTCTATGCTTGGTAAAGGAAAATCATTTTTTGGACATGCTTTATTGACATCTTGAAATTCAGTGCAGATTCTGATAGATTTGTCATGTTTCGATACTAGAATGATATTAGATATCCAGGAAGCATATGCAATGGCTCTTATAAAGCCTTCTTTTAAAATTTTCTCTAGTTATGCTTTTACCGAAAGAGCAATGTGTGGATGCATCTTCTTAATTTTTGTTTAACAGGTTTTATCCCAAGAGCCATGGATAAATGATGCATAATTAAATCAGGATCAAGACCTGGCATGTCAAAATAAGACCATGTGAAATTGATCTTCTTTTCTTTGAATAATTGTGTAAACTCTTCCTTTTCTTCCTCAGATAATGATTGAGAAATATGAATGAGTTGTGATGTCTCCTCTATACCAAGATTAATTATTTGAGTAGGTTTGATGAGCACTATGGATCATTCCTGAGAGTGATCAGAAAGAATAACATGTTTCCCATCTTTTAGTGCCTCAGTAAGGTTTTCACTATCAGATACATCATTTACTTTTCTTTTTTCATGATCTGAGACTGCCACGGAATGGTTTTCACCCTCAAATCTTTGATTTTTATCTTTATTTTTGTGATTAGAAAACTTGATATCCTCCCTAGAAATATAATTCCTAGTGGAAGATGTTACAAGTTCTACTGCATTCAAATAACAGGTGATAGCATGGTCATTGGGAAAGAAGGGTATATGCATAGGTTTAGACAAGGTCCAATCAATTAGGTCAAGATACACAAGTTTAAGAGCATAACTTGGGTTAGTTTCAGCAATGTCAAGATGTAGAATGGAATTGTGATCATGTTTAAATGGATCGATAAGGTCCATCATAGTATCTTCCAAAAGAATGGTTAGACCAGGAAGCTCCTCACTATTCTCCCTTGAGTTATCGTCGATATTTTGGGAACCAAATTCGAATGGTTGGATACCTAAGATTTTACCCCTTCACATCTTATTCTATTCAAATATGAATTTACCATGATTTTTTGGAACTCTTCATAATCTATCAATAGCCATGTATTGGCATCAATAATGCTAGATGTTACAATGTATTGTTGTTCTGTATCCATGTTAGAATGATCAGCAACATTAGAACTTTATCATCTCTCTATTTGAGGTGCATATTGATGAATGACATCTACCTCTATATCCATGGTGGCATCAAAGAATGAGTCACATTCATATTTGTTAGAATCTATTTCAATGAACTGATCAAGGTCTAGAACATGAATAGGTGTGACCCTTTCCCCCAGTTGGGATGATGGTCTTCTTGTGTGTTAACTATCTCATTAGAATGATGTTCTTGAATTTCAGTTTGAATACCATCAAGGTTTAGATTCTCTAATAATGGCATTATTTTGTTTTCATCCTCATTTGTTTAAGGTCCCAAAAATGAAGGTACATATCTTTCACCTTGATAGTGAAGATTGTCATCATGAATATGTAATAACCTCTCATATGACTGTTGTGTGAATTCTATCTCTTTCTTTGATTCTTCCATTTCTTCATCAAAGATTGGCCCATCCTAAATGAGAGGTATTTGTGTTTCTTAAGAATATCCAATGCCTATTTTGTCTTTAGGATCTCTGAATTATGTCAATATTGGTTCAACAAGACCCTCTCTATGATTTCCTAGAGGTCCTTGTCCTTGATATCCCATTTGTTGCATAATATGGAGACCATGTCCATACTGTTGAGTCACAATGTGAACATGTTTGACATCATGATGAGAATCATCTTAATTTTTGTATAACCAACTTAATACTTCAGCATCCTCTTTTTCTTCTTCCACCGATTTTCCTTTTACAAAGGTTTAATTGAATTTTGTTTGCACTTTAGATGTTGTTGACATTGTAGAAGATGATGGTCTCCCTTGTGATCTTGGTGATAAGGGTAATAATGGTATAGAGATTAACTAATCAATCTTATAATCCCCCATTCCATTATCATGTAGTTTCAATTTCTTTTCAAAATCTCGCAACAATGTGGAATTTGAACTTTCAGGGATTTGTTGTTGAAGGGCTTCTCTATTGTGTGGAACCATTCTTTCATTTGATTGATGCATGTTATTACAAGATTGGAAGTAACTTGTGTCAGTTGGAATTGTGATCTCTTCCTAATTGTGTGGGAGTTTTAAACATTGATGATAAGTAGAAGGGACATCTTGCATTTCATGTATCCAAGGTCTTCCCAAAAGAATATTGTAAGACAGTTTAATATCAAGCACCTGGAACACCACATTTCTTTCCATAGGTCCCACTCTGATTGGAAACATGAGTAGCCCTTTGGATGATCTTTCTTCATCATCATATGATTTTATAGTTATTCTCTTCTTAGGATCAATATGTTCATATGAGAATCCCAATTCTTTGATCAAACCTAGAGTGCAAATATTGAGACCCGCTCCTCTGTCTATCAAGACTCATTTTACTTAATGTCTATGAATGAGTACTTATATATGTAGTGGCATGCTATGAGGGTGACTCAAGGCATTTTCATCCTCTTTAGAAAAGGATAAATAGTGAGGTGTAGTCAAGTGTCCAACCATGCTATGGAATTTATCTATGTCCAAACTATCAAGAACATTTGTTTCAACCAAGGATTTTCCAAAATCTGTTTATGTGATGGAGAGAGTTTAAGCAATTCAAGAATTTAGATTTGTGTAGGAGTTCTTTGCAATTGGTCAACCAAACTATAATTAGATGAGAGAGATGATGAATTTTGTTTGGTTGTTGTAGGTTTTGATGATGTAGGAAGTTTTGAAAAATCTCCTTTTAGGATGACTTTAGCTTGTCCTCTTGTTACTGCATTAGAATCATCGGCCTTTTGCTTTTCTTTAATGATGATCACATTAACCCTCTGATCTAATTCTTCTAGAATGTTGATAGTATGGTCATGAGGATACATGTATTTCACCTGATTATCTTTTTCATTGGATTACTCTCCTTTCTCATAGTTAGGTAAAGGTGATTGAAAAGTTGTGTGATCTTCATTTATTTTGTGACCATCCACTGTAATGACTTCATTGTCAATCAAGTCTTGTACCAAATGTTTTAGATTCATACACTCATTCATTCTATTCCCTTTTTTTTTATGGTAATCACAATAGTGTGCATCATTCCACCATTTAGGCTTAACTGGTGGTCCATATGGTCTTGATTCTGGT
Source organism: Thuja plicata (assembly GCA_018584345.1). NCBI lineage: Eukaryota > Viridiplantae > Streptophyta > Pinopsida > Cupressales > Cupressaceae > Thuja > Thuja plicata. The sequence continues at coordinate 1,341,681 of MU224465.1, forward strand.
AATGTGACAACTTTGTGAGAGACAAGCTTTCGTAATGATGATTCCAAGGACTCCCCAAGAGATGTAAATATCCATTTAGGAGTATACACAAAAGGTGGCTTTTGTTGATTGTTGTTTTGATTAACCTGCACATTAGATGCAACAACGGGATTCTTAGGAGGAGTAGTAGTAGATAAATTAAATGCTAGTATCTGTAATTTTACATTGTGATCATCTACTACCCCATCATTGAAAAAATTCTGATTTTTGTTCCAAAACTTTGATTTATCTTGGTTTCCATTATAGTTTGGATTAAAATATCCTTTAGTTTCTTTGTACATTTTAAGTTCACCTTTCCTTACTAAGTTATCTTAAATTTTGATTCCCATCTCAATCATTTTGTCAAATATTGGAATGCATTGTAGTTGGATATAATGATTCAATTTTGTGACCAAGTTGCTCACAAAAATATCCATCTTTTCTGTTTCTGGAATTAATCAAGGATATCGTGCAAAAACTCTTCTCCACCTTTGTAGAAAATATATAAAAGGTTCACCAACTTGTTGTTTGGTGTTGCACAAGTCAATCATAGTAATAGGATGTTGAATGTTGTATGAGTAATGTTGCATGAACCGTTCTACAAGTTCTTCAAAGGTTTTTATACCATGTGGTAATTTAGAAAACCATTTTGTTGCTTGTCCACTCAAACTGCAAGGAAACAACCTCATGAGATATGTTTGTTCATGAATAAACTCCATGCTTAGGGTATAGAAATCTTGTATGTGATCTTGAGTGTCTATGAATCTTGTATATTTTTCATATTTGGGTATGTCCACATTTGGTGGAAATGCTAGCATGTATCAGCTTCAATCAAATGGCATAGGAAAAAATGCACTCATAGAGTATTTATTTGGTACGGTATCTTTTTCTTTCTTCATGTCAAGAAGTTGAGTTTGCAAAGCTTCCACTTGTTTCACAAGGAGAGTCATAGGATTTTCCTCTTCTTGTGTTTTGAGTTGTTCCACATCAAAATATTGAGGTAGTTTTATCCCTATTGAAGCTAGATGCATGAAGTATTTTTCTTTATCTGCCATTAGGATTTTGTCCATGATCTTTTGGAATCTTGCATCTTTTTGGACTTTTTGGATGTACTCCTCAGTTATTTATTCATCATTATTGGCATGATTAGCCCTTTCATTTTCGATTCCAGCCATATTATTGTTGTTGTTGTTTTTGTTGTTGTTGGTATTGTTGGTGTCATTGGTGTTGTTGTTGTTGTCATTGGTGTTGTTGTTGGTAGTAATTTTTGAATCACTTGTTCTAGGTGCCAAAAAAGAATCGTACTCTTGTTCTTGTTGTGCTTCAATGTATATTCGAGAATGGTTTAAAGTTTCTATGTGTTGAATATGGCCACTTCTTTTCCACACCATGTATGATTAGATGATACTTGATTTGAAAAGAATAGCAACCTATCACCTATAGTTTCAATGTTTGAATAAACTAACTTTACAATTGGTCAAAGTTGATGAAAAGTTGTTGATGTAGTTGATAATGTTTGAGATCTTGATGAAGGTTAGATTGACCTTGATAGT
>MU224465.1:1352783-1378138 GCA_018584345.1 Thuja plicata
ATCATGTCAGAAAAATTAAAAATTTATATTTAACACTAGAGGAGAGAGTCCTCTTCAAGAATATGTAATTTTTTTTTTTACTGGTGTAGATTTGATAGGGAAAATTGAACGCGAACTAAAAACTGTTGATTTCAGGTAACACCAACTTTGGATACTTATAACAGGCAAAACATATAACGAAATCCAATCTTTGTTTTTTATGCATTAGCTATACATGTCATCTAAAACATATTATGGAATCAGAGGAAAAAAATATTATTTGCATATAGTTTTTTAACGCGGACTAGACCCTAGATTTTCAGCATATTTCAGGAATAAAAAAATGGACTTCAAAAATTAAAAAACTATGTCAAAATTTTTTTAAAAAATTATAAGCCTAAACTTCATCAAAATTTACACATTTCATTAGTTTACATCATCTTCAAATTCTAAACACAAATGCCACTTTTATGTTGTTAAAGTTTAAAAATTTGAATGTTGTCGTCCTTTTCCTTTATAAATGTGTGACACAGGTTTGTACTTTTACCCAGGAACCAAGGTTTGATTTGAACACTTTTGATGTTAGGACTAGAAATAGATGTCTTTAGAAATTTCACTTTTGAAGTGAGTTTTGAGGTGAATAGCAGAAAATGACCTTCGTTTTGACAAACAAGACTACAAGAACTCAAGGACAATATTTTAAGACCAATGTTTTTGAGCAAATTTTTTGAGTGAATTTGTGAGAATTTTTGTGCAAAGGACCAACCACCATTTTTGAAAAGAGTAACCCGTTTTTGGAATGCTTGCAAGGTGTTTTTGAAATATGCAATTCAGTGACATACACACGCAAAGAAAATTTCTATTGTCATATTTTTGTAAGGATTGTTTGTTTTTAGAATTTTTGTGATTATGAGGGTACAAACACGCACTATCCCTACAAAATTGGCATAGCATGAAAATCATTGCTCATAAACTTAGGTACACACACAAATGCTAATCAAAATATGGCTATCACCAAGCACGTAATGGCTCTCATTATGATACCATATTATCCAACTCCAAATGCAAATGTGGGTACGATATGACAAGTATCCTAAGGCAATTGCTTTTTGCCTTGCATAAGGATTATCACCTTTTCGGGGTGATCCGGGTAGCTTCTAATCTTAGAGTGTCTAGTAAGGTTCTTCATTGGTTGTATCCTCTATGTCTTCACAAGCACAATTCCGGCGTATAGCCCCATAGAGCGTCTTGACAAAAGTGGTCACGTAAATGTGATTGAGACCGTTAGACCACACTTAAGTTAGACGTGAGCAGAGTATAAGCTCAAATAACATCCGACTCCCTAGGCTTTAACCTGAAAGATTAAGTTTGTTTAACGTGAGTTAGAGTGGTATGGCTCATACCTTGTTCTCATGTGGGTCATCCCAAGAGATTTTTTCCTCACCGATAGGCCCAACTAAAGGATAAAGCAAATAAAGAGGATTGGCGTTGAAAAGAGGTCTAGATTTCTAATTTTCCCAAAGGGAAAAGAGAATACTCTCCTATTCGATAATGTTTTCTCCTATCAAGCACTTCAAACAAAGTTCATTCCCTCAAATCCAAAATTAACCTTCAATTTCACGTTTGAGTTTCTGATTTTACCAAAGGTAAAAGAGCATAATCCTGTAATGAAATCAAAAATCAACTCTAGAATTCAATATTAAGATGCCTAACAAATTAATTGATCAAAAAATTTTGCATATGAAAATAAATTGTTCATTCCTTCCAATTTTGATACAAGACTCAATTTGGGGTTTGAGTTTCTGATTTTCCCAATGGGAAAGGAGCATAATCCTCTATCCAAATTAGGAAATGCACAAAATTGTGTTAAGAGTTACATCAATTGTTTGAATCTTTGCAATTGGAAACCTACAAAAAAATTGATTAGTAGTTTCTCTCCATGGAAATCTTTGACAAATGACCTGCAAAACATGTTAGGCTTCTAAAAATATGATCAAAATCATGAAAACAACCAAGTTAGGATGTTAGCAATCAAATTCTTCAATGAAAGAACTCTGTATTTTTGCTCTCTGGAATCCAAATGATAAAAAAGTAACCCCAAACGATATTTCCTAAAAATGATAAAGATATTACCCCAGAGGATATAATTTATGGGAAATGATAACCCTTTTACCCCAGACAATAAAGAGAGCAGAAAATGATAAATGATTCACCAAAGACACATTAAAGGCAAAAATTATACCAATACTCATGTAGTAGAAGACAATATTAAAGCTCCCAGAAATGATGAAACTATTATCGCAGACGATAAAGTACTCCCGGAGATGATAAAGGATATGCCAGAAACAATAAACTGCCTCCAAAAGTGGAAAAGTTAAGAACAGAGAGCAGAATTTTGAGGAAAAACAACAATCTACCCATGGTGGCCGCCAAAATGTGATGTGTAAATTGTAATCTGCAAGTATTTTGCACACAAACACTCAATAACTCATTATTTCCAAGGTTAGTAAGATCAAATCAATGAAATCAATGAAAACCCTTAAGAATTTGAATTATTGCTTCCTAGTCATGAGGATCCTACTCTAATTTGCAAATTTCTCTCAAATTAAGTGAATTAGATCATAGAATTGACAATCATGAAATGGAAGATTCAATTAAAAATGCCTAAAATGCTCAAGAACATGTTCAGTTATGCATCAGTTTGATCAAATTCTACAAATTGAACTAGATTAGCATGCTAAAAATATGAACTAGATTAGCTAGAATGAATTTTTCATTATATCTATGCTTAGATTCTATATTCTCCTATATCAAATGAGCTTAGAAAGGCTTAATTATATAGAGATTTCTTGGAGGGAAAAGACTTCAAATTCAAATTTGAATTCAACGGTTGAGATACATCCATGAGGGATGGTTGAGATGCAAATTTGCTTGATCCATGTGATCACCTCTCATTAGTTAGAGGTTTGAATTTTGAGGCATGTTGAAGGAATATTAATAGCTTGAATTAATTAATTCCTTTTAATTAATTTCCTTAGCCATGTATTTAATTTTTTGATTTGATTTAATTCATTCAAGGTTAATTGAAGAACTGATGACTTTTGATGAATGCCTCTTGGTGAGTGATCTTGGATTGTTGATTTTTTATGAATTATATACTTAAACCAATCTAGTTTAATTATATAATTGTGATTAGATTTCAATTGGTAACCTTGATTAGGATCTGGGGGACTTAATTTCATATTAGGGCTTCTGAGTTCATCAGACCATTTTCAGGTGATTACAAAGGGTAATCAGTTATGTGTACCAAGGGGTTCAATGACAGAAAATCTCATACAGGAGAAACATGATAATGGAAGCTTGAGTGGTCACTTTGGTATGAACAATACTTTGGAGCTTGTACAAATATTTTACCATTGGCCCAATTTAATAAGAGATGTGACTAGATATGTTGAGAAATGTGTAGTTTGTATGAAAAATAAGTGACAAATGAATAATGCAAGTTTATATCAACCTTTACCAGTCCCAAATAGGCCATGGGAGTGTGTGAGCATGGACTTCATAGTGGGTCTACCCAAAAATAAACAAGTATATGACAGCATCTATGTGGTGGTAGATAGATTTAGTAAAATGGGTAACTTCATACCCTGCAAGACCACTCATGATGCTATCCATATAGCCTATTTTTTCTTTAAAGAGGTTGTGAGAATCCATGGTTTGCCCTTAATTATTGTATCAGATAGGGATGTGAAATTCATGAGCCATTTCTAGAAACCATTGTGGAATAGATTGGGTACTATTCTCTCATTTGGTTCAACTTACCATCCTCAAACAAATGGCCAAACTAAGGTGGTCAACAGAGTGTTGGGTAACCTATTGAGGTGCCGAACTAAAGAGTATGGAGAGAAGTGGGATGTGGTCATTCCCCAAGCAGAGTATGCATACAATGATAGCAAGAAAAAAAATGATAGGGAGAAGCCCATTTGAAATTATTTATGGGATACACCCAAGGGGTGTGTGTGAACTTAGGGATCTAGAAGGAGTCGAGTACATGAGTGGTCATGCTAAGGACTTCACTCAAACCATGAAGGAGATCCAAGATCAAGTCAAGAAGACCATCCAAGACAGTACACAAAATTTGAAGGCCAAAGTAGATGAGAAGAGAAAATACATTCAGCTTGAGGTAGGTGAGTATGTGATGGTTCATTTGAAAAAATACAAATTGCAGAAAGGTATGCCTACTAAACTTTAGATGAAGAGGGTGGGACCTTGCAAGATCATAGATAAGTATGGGGATAATACCTACAAAATAGATTTACCTTCAGATTTGTTCGTCTCTACTATTTTTAACATCCAAGACTTGATCAAATTTAAAGGGCCAATATCTGAGATGGGTCAAAATAGTCAAGGGGTCAGTAGTGATGTTGAATCTACTGTACCACCTCACAAGCCACAGCTAGAAGCAAATGAAGTTCTGGATTCCAGAGTTAAGAAGACTACAAGGCACAAGATGTGAATGGATCACCTTATCAAGTGGAAGAATAGGCCTGAATAAGAAGCATCATGGATGGCAGCTATAGACTTTAAGAAGGTGGGCATCTCTGAAGACATTTTTTTCATAGGAGTGACATAACTTTCCTTTGTGGGGGAGTATGGTGCAGGAGCACCTAGGTAGAGCTAAATGATCACCTAGGGATTCTAATGTGTTTTTGGCTTGTAGTGGTCTTAGCCACACCCCTACTAGAATAATAGTACTAGATGGTTCCTAGGGTGTGTTGAGTTAGATTAGGATATTTTATTAGGTCCTAGGTACTTTCCTTGCAAGCAATGTCCAAAGTTGTCAATTTGTACACATGATGCCAATATTGTGGCAAAAGTGTAAATTATACATTTAGGGGTCAATTTGGACAATGAAGTGTTTAGGAGACCTATTTTATGTTTAATTAGCCTAGATATTCAATTATTTAAGTTCTTGTGTTGATTGACCATGTTTTATGCAAGAATCACAAAAGTTGTAAAAGTTGTCAATATTGGCATTGACAACATTTCTTGCAATAATGTCATTTCGGGCATTTGGGGTTTCTAACTGTCTAAAACCATTATGATAGGGTCATTTTCAACTATATAAGGCCTCCCTCAACCTTTGTATGGGGTTGGATAAATTTTTTGTGTAAGAGCAATTTCTAAGAATACAAGTTTTCTAAGTAATTAAAGACATTTTCTTGTTTGAAGCAATTTAATGGATTAGATTATGTACTGTAACTATTGCATATGATAGAGTAGGTGTATTTTGGATTATGTGTGGTATGATTTAGGCATTTTGTGTTAATATTTTAAGTTTTGTAAAATCTTTTGTTTTAAGCTCTGTCATTGGTCTGAACCAGGCAGATTTTGGAAATGGAGTCATAACTCATCATTCCACCATGGCATTTTATTGAGCTCTTGGAATGGGTGAGGTGACTCCTTGTACTATATGTGTGTAGAAGGAGGGGACCTGCAAAGCTTTTTTTCTATTTTTTCAATGATTCCCTAGGCGAGCCAGTGATGCATGGCTAGGGAATACAGAGCATTGCAAATGAGTTACAGTGGTTTGAATGCATTGAATGCTTCAACTTGAGAATGTGGAGAGGTAGAGTGATGTTTGAAGAAGCCCCAATTCAAATGAGAGGATTGGGTGAAGAGATTTATGTTCCAAGAAGACAAACCCTTATGTATACATTCCTAATGCCTTGAAACCCTTAATTTTAGGCATGATTATAGCTTTCTAGTGTAAAAACACTTTGGGGAGTGGAAACCAGTAAAATCTTGAAGGGCTCCATAAAGGTTGTCTAAAAGTGGAGTTTTTTTGGGTACTTTTTTGGGAGTGTTTGAAGATATAAGTAAAAAGTTAAACAATTAGGCCTAATTGCTTGTAGACCTATTTGGGTGTTTTTGAAGGCAATCCTTGAACTCAATTAGAGTTTCATTGAAAATTTTGGTTGTAGGTATTGAATTGGATCCAATTGACATCCTAGAAGCCTACCTCTCCATGTGGAAGTGTTCTTGGTCATGTTTGATCAGTTAGTGAAGATAGTGCAAGAAGAGCTCCAATGGGCTAGGCGATGTGTGTTTTGATTTCTTGATTGGTGTCTACAAGTTGAAAGGAGAAGGATCTTGTATAGAGAATCCTTGGGAGATTAGGGTTAGGAAAGAACCCTAATAGGTCAAAGAAGTGACCAATAAGATACCCTAGATGAAGGTAGGGTATAGAGAAAGGCTTGTAGTTACATCACTATCAATCTAAGTACCAAAATTCATAAGTGTTGCAATGCAATTAGCAAAGATATATAGTAGTGATCTAATACAGAGGGAGTGTGAACAACTTTGATTTCATGACAATTTTCTAGACCCATACGCTGTACCAAATAAATTTTATCTCAGATATGATTTGTCCAATCACTCTGGTTAGAATGCATAAGACTAGGATTGAACCAATATATCCAAAAATGAAAAAGATCCAATGGTTCAATAAAGAGTTATGCCCTCCATACAGAGATTGAATTTGACTATCACAAAAAGTTAATCCACCCAAATCATCATGCTATTCTCATTCCTAAAGATGTAGGAAGATTTAATAATTTGTGATGTTAGTATGGGGTATTCATTTGTTATATATAAATAAAGTGACTTGATAAAGCTTTATATCAAGATAAACAGTGGGTTTCAAATTTCATCATAATTTAAAAGGGTTAATAATGTTAATAATCTTACTAAGATTTCATCGCTAGAGTGATATGTAGGTTATAAGATAGAAGGAGATTTGATTATTTATATAGATGATGGAGGTCCCAATTTATTATTTCTTTGATACATAATAATTTATTAATAGAACACAATGTCTATCAAAAAGTGAAAAGGGAGATTAAAAAAATATTTTCAAGAATCAATTGTTAAAATGGAAATGGCCTCATCAAAAGAAGGAGAAGATAAATAGGAGACAAAAAAAGAGAGAAAGGGTTCAATTCTTCTTTTTCCATAAATTATATAGGCTCTAAAGAAAGGAGACAATTTTTAGTTTTGTATTTTATAACAAAAAAGGGAGGGGAAAAGATATTTTATATTTAAAACTTGATTTTGGGTGTGTTTGTACATTTTCTTGCACTCTCCTTTCCTAGGTGAGATTCTGAGACTAGGCTATGAGATTGCAAACCTAGGGAACAAACTCAACACCCTTAGTAGAAAGGAGACAAGAGAAAGCCAATGTTCAACAAGGTTCAAACACCTCCTTCACTTTGATCTCCACATCACTCAGGTGGGTATTACCTTATCTGCACACACATGACTCCTTTGTGACAAATACAAGCTTGCAGATATATAACTGTGGAATAGTTTCCAAACCTTTAGGTAACAAGTACCTCACTATTTTATCAAATCTTATGTAGTATCCCACTTGCATAGAGTATGTCTGAAAACTAGAACTATTCCAACTCTTTCAAACAACATGAAAGGGAAATGATTTTCAATTTATATTTTGATTAATGGATCTCTAAAATACCCCAATTCTTTCATAGACCAGTTCCTTATCCAATGGGTAACAGAGTCAAACATAACATTGCAAATAGAATCATGAAAAAAGGAAAACAACACAGTATAATATGTCTATATGCCTTACATAAGACATATCCTATTAATCAAGTTCTACTTAAGAATCCACCTATGTATTCAAGAATGTAATTACCTACTCAAAGTATTTAACCCTTCCCTGAGAAGAGACCCTAAAATAGACAATACATTAATCAACATCCACTAAAAGACAAGATTGGCATACCCTTGATATTCCAACTCATACACACTCGAAGACAAATCTTTAAATCACATTCATTCCTTAAATGACTAGTGTTGATCAACAACAAAAAAGACAAAAACACCCTTGATGCTTTATTCTCTATGATTCAAGAAACACATGGAGGCAATCTTGATAACAGAACAACAATACTAAATTCCATTCATAAGAAAGCTATTACAATAATATTTTTCCCTGAAATAGAAAGGATAAAAGAACACCCTATATGCATAGAAGATGGAAAATATATACAGAGGTATCACACTTGGAACCTACTTTGAACTTTTGCAGAGAAAATCAGAATAGAACGAAACCCTTAAAATAGAGAAAAGAGGGATATAAATAGAAGAAGGAAACCCTAGATTTCAACATATAATTGACATTTGTCCTTCTTGGAATCTGATTCAAACTTATCCTTCTTTCTCCATCAATTTGATGTTTCTCTAAAAGATCTGAAACAATATCTAATCTCCATGGCCACCTGGCTGGAAATATTAATGCAGAAATGACATAAAAACAATTAGGGTTTTACAATATTATAGAATAAAACTAGAACCCTATGTTTATGCCATGAAACATTTATGAGGCCCCAAGGTATCAGAAACTAAGTCACGTCCAAGGCCTCATAACTAAAATTAGACAATCTGATCCATACATCTACCACTTAGATCTGATTCTACACTGCCATGGACAAGATACCCTCTGCACCAATTTAAATATTCAAATTTACTCATTACAATGGTCACAAATGACATGAACAACTCGATCAACAGCTCATAAAAAGTCCTTATTCTCCTTTTAAAATGTGATCGTTCATCAACTCCAAGTACCCGGGCCCTTAAATCTGACTCTGCCAGGTGTCACCATGGTGCAATGCCTTAATCACAAGATCTCGATAACTTTACTTTTAAGCCTTTACGCCTACCGTCAGATGAGAAGAAACTAAAATGTGCCTTCACTTAGTCATAACTCAACAACCTTGGTCTCACTAACCTCCACATGGTGCTTTTATTGGTTCTAAGAAATCATTTTTTCATCTGACCTGTGTTGAACGGGATATCCACTTTTCAAGTAGGCATAATGCCTTATGCATTAAAAACCTTCATCTTTTCCCCTAAGGCTTCACACAGACAGTGGATCCTTTTCAAATTTGATCTCTCTTTTAACTGCCTCAGTGACCTCTGGATCATGACATCGTCAATGCCACGCATCGCACTATCGTAATGGCTCAAGGACTATTAGTCAATCATCTTCCTCTTAAAGCTTTGCGTTGACCACAGGATCAAAAATAACTTGATCGATCTTTACCTCTTACTAACTTCAGCCCGTAACTCACCTTTAACCAACCTTTAGCCCTAGATGATTGAAATCCTTTGTATCTCTAAGTTGCTAGATCTTTGCCCTAACTCTGGTTACAATGCGATATTAGAAGACAATCGTAAGATCAAGATTAGATCAATGGTCCTCGCATAATCTCTGAAGGAAAAGGCCTAACACAAATTTATCTAGCAATCTAGCGATATCCACAAGATCAAGATTCAATTGATGGTGATAATCTTTAGTCAGCAAACTTTGCACTTAACCTGTCTTAGTTGTCTTGACTATAATTTGATCTAGAGATTCAAAGATAACTAAGATCTCTGAATTGATGAACATTTAACTAACCCCAAATTTTATTCAGAGACTTAGAGCCAACCACAAGATCATCTTTCAATCTATGGTCCAGATCTTATCCTCGCAAAACTCAACTTATCCTTATTTGACTTGAGTTCTATCTGGAGACTCAGTGACTGTGTAAATCTCTAAGTCTCTGAATACTTTTCATAACCCTTAGTTTATCTAGAGATCTAGCGCAAACCCTTGATCTTGACTTTGATCTGCGACTATGATTTAATCTCATAAAACCCTAACTTGACTTGAACTTAACTTAGCCTAACCCTGGATCTATCTAATATTTAGAGATAAAATAGATCACTAGGTCTCTAAAACATTTCTTGACCCATGAGTTTATCTGGAGACTTAGCGACAGCCATCGATTTTGATCTTGATCTTGAACACATATCTGTATCCTAGCCTATTACCGCTGAATTGCTGAAAAAACTTTTACTTCTTGACTTTGTTTGGAGACTTAGGGAAAGCCCTAGATCTTTGTTTTTCTCAATGGTCATGATCATGTCCGTGAAAACCAAAATTTTCCTTTGAACTAACCATGCTCAGACTCCGAGTCTATCTGGAGATTTAGAGATAACTAAGATCTCTGAATCGCTAAATGATTTGACTAACTCAAGTTCTATTCAGAGATCATGCGCACACCACAAGATCTAAATCATATCAACGGTCCATATCTTTCCCTTATGAACTCAACTCTTAACTTTATCTTGACTCAAGTCATATGGAGATTGCGCAACTGAAGAAAAATCATGAACTCAGATAGTTAATCCTTTACCCATGGTCAAATCTAGAGATTATGTGCAAGGAGGCATCGTTGAAGTACTGATTTTAACTTGACTAGACTTTTCTTTACCTTGGTTTGATTTGGAGATTACGCAAGAAGGCAATCTCTAAGTTGCTGAATGCATTACTTAACCTTGAGTCTATTCGTAGATCACGCACCAGCCACACAATGAGATCTTGATCTACATCTTGCAATAAATCTCTGAATCATTATGTACTTGATTAATTTATCTAGAGATTATGTAGCAACCCTTGATCTTGACAGTAAGTTATGGCTCATGCTGAATCTCGAGATCTGACTTAACCCTTATTTCATTTAGAGATCACGTGACTAAGTTGTCTCTAATCTCTCAATTAACTCAACTTGACTTTACTTGACCATGGGTTAAATGTAGAGATTGCGAGATAACTGAAACTCCAAGTCATTGAAATAAATACTAACCCTAGAGTTTACTTGGAGATCTAGCACTGATCACACAATCAAGATAGGGACAAAGAAATATCAATGGCCCTCACTGAATCTTGAGATGTATTAAGCATATTTCCTATCATTCTCAGATTGCGTGACTAAAGAGCCTTGCCAAGATGCTAGATTGGAAAGAATATTAGGTCCTAACTTGGAGATTGGGAGATAAAGGCTAGTGAAAAAGTGCACATGACAAAAATGAGACTTAACTGGCTCAGAAAAGATAATTGCAAAATAGAAACTACCATGAAGGGTTTGAAGTTTATCAAGAATTTGACCAAGGATATAGGGTTTTTTGCCAATGGCTAGAAAATTTAAACCATAGGTTAAGTCAATTCTCAAGTTTTATCAAAAGTTTCACAATATAGACCAGGAAATTTTAAAGATTTTATCAGTGCTAACATAGGCTCTAACTGGGGAAGGTTGAATGCAAGTTCAACACTAGAAAACCAGCACTCTAAGGTGAGCAGACCAAGACAAAAATAAAACCACATAACAAAAAACCAGAAAAAGAAGGAAAGAAAATAGGAAAACCCTTTACAAATATACATTTTAGTAGAGTCATACTACTTCTGCACTTTACTTCCCTTACTTGAAGAAATCAAACTAGGACTGGTGGCCCTAAGCCATCAATAAAGTTTGGATTCAGCTTGCTTCTGTCAAAAACAAAATTATCTGCTCCTTGCACTGAAAGAAAGTTGGCAAAGCTACTTTCATTTTCCTTATCAGACCTACTATCATTTCCCATTAACTCATCACATAAAAAATTATCAACATATCCATTATTTGAGCTAATATGGAAATCAGACACAACTTGAAAATATAAATTATGTAGAATATGCATGTTGCATTCATGAGATCAAAATTAATCTAACCCCATGCAATTTTCATCAGTATTAAAAGTAATGGCACATCTTTGAGTATCATCATCCCGCTGAGGAAAACAGTCATTCTCTATCCTATTGCTGGAGTCATCATCATTTAATCTATTTATATCAATAGGTTGTATGTCAAAAGATAAATCATCATAGTGAGCTTCATGCAAATATTGAGGACACTCATCACTTGATACATGATCTAGCCCATTCCCCATAGGATAGGAGACAACCATCTGAGAAACATCAAAGTTAGGCTCATCATTAACATTAGGGATCATCTGCAAATCATTTTGACCTTTTGTAAGAGGAGACATATCAGGACTAGAATAAGAACAAGATTCAGCACCATTATTATTAAAACATGGAAACTTCAAGTCATGATCCATATTCTTCTCTTCAAAATAATCATCATTCTCAATCTTCTCAGTGGTTTGTATATCTATATCAAAATTCTCTAAATAATTTACTTGCGAAGTATCAACATTGTACAAACCATAATCTTGTTGGTGGGTGGGAGGGAAAACATCAATACACTCATCATAAACATGTATAACTTGAGAAACTGAAAGACCTGTAGACCTTATGGAAAGACATGTTGTCAATTAGAGCCAAAACACTTAGTCATCATAGTGCTGACCAAGCCAGCAGTGTAACACGATAATTTACTATGTAACCCGAGTAGTGGCAGTGTCGACTGAGTAGTTAGTGGTAATCAGTATTACCCAAGTATATAGAATACCCTGAGTGACAGAGTATAACATGTTGCCCGAGTGCCAGTGTATCACCCAAGTGGACTTCTGGACCCGAGTAATAGTATGAGGCCGACCTAGCTTATAGTGTTTAATATCATTGTTTGTAATGGAAGCCGACTTATGAAGTTATTTGTTTTGGATAAGATTTATATGTAAGATACTATATTTATCCAAACATGTGTGGATAAGTATATATGTGAATATGAAGTGGAAAAATGATTAGAAGATTGCAGAAGTATCAAAGTACAGCAGAGGCTCATCCATCACAGTCAGGTGATTAGTTATAAATCAAAGGATCTTATTCAACAAATCAAAGTTGCATAAGAAGATCATATACTGGTTAATCCTAACAGGTGCATCAACAAAATCCTCTAACAAGGTGGATCTAACAGTCCTTTACAAATATCCTAACAGAGTTGCATACTTTATTGTATTATACAAAATCCTTTCACAAGGTGGAATTAATAGTCCTTATTGCTCCTAACCGGGTAGACCATCAGAAGTGATAAATTGTAAGATCTAACAGGCTAAATTTATACTGCAACACTAAATCTTGTGGGTACCAACCCCACCCCCATTTTACTTTCTATTTGGAAGGTTTCTGGGTAACCAAATACTGTGTCATGTGTTATAAATGATTATTTATTTTCTATGCATGCAATTAGATTAGATAATCTAATTGAGGTTAAAGAAAGAATAAGTTTCATTGGTTCCTGGTTCACCCCGCCCTCAGTCACCTTGTATATAATATATTTCCAATAATTGGTATTAGAGATAAAGGCTCTCTTAACATAAGTTTAACAGCTTGAGAAAAGATCAGAGGCAATGGAAAGATACATACTGGAGAAATCCATTGAAAAAAAAAATACAGATCTACAAGTGGCCATGGATCAGATCAAGAAACTCAAAGAGAAACTCTCTCTTTCCCTGAAAAGAAGAAAAGATTTAGCAGTACAAATGAATGACAGGAATTACATAGAAGAAATATTTAAAGATTTTTGCAAAGACAGAAGTTTTGAAGAAGCTGATGTAGCCATTGAAGAATTTCTTGCAAAGAATCTCAATTTACATGAAGAAGACAAAAATTTGAAAAGAGAATAAGAAATTCATTCAGTTAGATTATGTGAAGTCATAGAGAAAAAGAATCAAGTAGAAGATGACAGAAATTTGGCACAAGAAGATAAGAGATTGCTGAGTACAATATTGGAAGAAAAATAAAATGAAATCCATCATTTGTCACTCTAGCAAGAAGATTTGGAAAATAAAATCAATAATGCAAATCAAGAAGTTATCAACCTAAGGACAGAAAATGAAAGACTGCAGAATGATCTCAACACTGAAAGGAAAACCAATGAAAGTATGATGAATTGATAAGGTAGTATAAATCAGTCAACATAAATCAGACATCATGGAAAGACTGGACTAGGTTATACTGAACAAGGTGAATCCTCAAAGAAAGGAGCCCAAAAGAACATAAAACCTACTTATAACCACTATGGTAAGTGAATACATACATCAAATAAATGTTGGAGCAATGGAAAATTAAATTTTAATGGTAAATGCTACAATTGCAACAAACATGGACATAGAGAAAGTGAATGCACTGAGAAACCTAAGTTTGAAGTAAAATGTTTCAAGTGTAACAAACAAGGTCATAGATCTTCTAAGTGCAAAACTAAGAAATGGAACCCTGCTGAACAATTGACCAAAGCAATTTTTGGTTGGGATTACAAAACATGGTATAGATTTTGTCATTGTGGAGAGTATGGACACATTGGTGCAAATTGTACAAAGACTCACCTCTGAAAAATAAATCCTACTAAAATATGTTATGTGTGTAAACAACTCGATCATCTAGGCAAAAATTGTATGAATAGAGAAAAAGTGGATACTTGTTTTGAGAAAGGCAAAGCAAAATTTTATGAAATAAAAAATCAGATGAGTCAACAATGGGTAAGAAAGTCTCCTAATAATTCATACCAAAATAATGAAGGATCAAATGGCACCCAAGATAGTGAGTTGGGTGGATCTACCATCATAGAATAGAGATGCAAGGAAATGACATGAACTACACATTCAAGCCATCATACATTAGTTCCAGATATTCTAGCAAGTCCAAATCCACATATTGATGCATTAGGACATATTATGGTGCTAACTGAGTTAGGATCTCAGTTGCACCCGAGATACTCTAGCTTAACTGAGCTGATTCGGGTTGTATAAGAGTTGGGAAGTTAGTTTTCGCTGAGCTTCTGAGTAAGCCTGGGAGAACTACCCAAGCTATGCCAGCTACTATGTATAGAGCATTTAATGAAATACTTAAATGGTAAAAACTCTTATAAATGATGAATTGGAAAGGTTATTATTTACAAATATTTTAGTTTGCAGAGTGATTCAGAGCACTTAGCAATTCAGAGTGAATTTGTGTTTGAAATAAAAGTTTGATCAAATTCTCTACGCGATATGGCATCCACATCCAGTAGAACATTTAAGAAAGGATCCTAGATGTTGGTAAGAAATGTTGTCTGTATCCCTCCAGAGTTTAAGCTTCATCCAGCAGTATCAGAGGAAATAGATCCATTGGGATCTCATTCCCTAATTCCTCCAAAGGTATTACTGGTCAATGACATTTGAATCTTCTATCATTGTAACATCCAGGAGCTTAGATCAATTGAGATGAATCAAGCATATGAGAAATTGTGCGTAGATGGGAATCCAAAGCCCGAGCACAAGCATCTTGAGGTTAAAGGTTTAACCCACATCCTACACATGGCAAAGAATTTCTAAATCAAATGAATTAGATTTGTTCTTAGCTGTGTTCATGACATGCAGCTATTGTTGGAGTAGCCTATGAAGATCACAAAGATAGTGATACACCGAGTAATAGGGTATCTTATGCTTGACAAATCCAAGGCTATCAAAACCCTAACTAGAGATAAGCTAGATGAGTTAACTCTTTCCAAGTGGGACGGAAGAGGCATGAGACTAAATGGATTTACTAACATGGAATTGAAGTTTGGGATTCATGTGATAGCTCACAAGATATATAGTTCCAGCAGACCAAATAGTGTACCATGTGAAGCTATGAACTTAGCATACAAGGTGGTAAAGAACAATTTGGTATTTGACCTAGCCGAGTTGTAGCTCATCTAGCTAAGAAAGAATATGGAAAGCATCCGGGCATCCATGACAAATCTATGTAAGTTTGGTTCTCTTTTGGTCTGCATATTCTTTTATGTTTATAAATTATTTCCTTCCAAGGGCATAGTAGAATGGAAGAAGGACAAACCTATTATATATCAGATAAATGAATTCATATTTGAATTAGGAGATAATTTTGAGAACATCATGGATGGATATTTTGAGAATTTTAGACAGAAAATGCATAATAGATGCAGGATACATTTAGGAAGTCAAGCCTAGGGTTGCATGGGTGAAACCTCTTGCATATGAGGTTAACATAGATGAGACAAAAGACATCATTGAAGCTCTTGTGAATGAACTGGCCAATCCCAAAGCACCATACTTTGGTACCTATGAAGAAGAAAATGGAAGAATATATTCAAAAATTGAGATTCCTAAGATCTTGAAAAGAGGAAGGAAGAGGTTAGAGAAGTTTGAGAATAAGTATTGCAAGACTTTCGACTCTCCTTCTATCACTGAAAGTAAAGAAGATACAATTAAGATAGAAGATATTGAGCCTGAGAAAGAAGAGGAAGAGGCAAAATTAGAGCCTTCTCAGAAGAAGAGGAAGGTAGCCCCCAAGCATAAATAATATTCCTCTACCCTTGTAATCACCACAAGGATATCAAGAAGGAAACTTGTATTGAGTAAAGATGATGATGATGATGAAGAAGTTGATACAGTTGTCTTGAAGAAACCACCACCTACACTTGAGCAGAAGATTGAAGATATGAAAGGAGGCAATGGTATGATTTCTCTTAATTCATTGAATTATACTTCAAGGACTAAGGAGGAAAAAAATAAAATTGAGGAAGCATTTGTGGAGAAAATGGCTAAATGGAAGTATGACCCCTCCGAGTTGAAGATCCATATGACAGAAGATCTATTCAAAGTAGTATCTATTCCCTGGTGCAATGCAGTCTGAACTAAAAAAGACATAAGGGAACAGACCTTGAGGCAAGTCATGCCTACTATGAAAAACAAAGAGATAAAATAGGCAATGAACAAATATGAAAACAATCACACTCTGAGGTTCAGAACTTTTCAGATATTGAACAAGAAAATAGAAGATGTTGTGAAATTTTCTACAACAATGTGGAAAAATATATTTGAAGTCAAGGAAGATTATAAGGCAAAAGCACCAAGAAAAAACCCTCCTAAATAGACCAATGATGAATTACCTGAGGTACAAACAATTGAAGAATCTAATGCCGAGCAGATTGCAGTAGAAGTGATGGCATCCTTGCCCCAATCACCTATACATAACATATTGTCTCCAAGCAAGGATAAGGTTACAAAATCCACATCTGAACTAATAGGAAATGAGAAATAGGCTCCACCTGTTACTTAGTCAAGCCTAACTGATTCACGGAAGGACAAGGTAAATATTTCTACAGTTAGCCTTGATTCAAAAATTGGTACAGTAAAGGTCAATGACCTAATTCAATTGAATACTAAGGTAAAAGATGAGGATGGAAAAGGAAAGGAAATTGTTCCTTCATCTAATCCCAAGAATAAAGGTAAGGAGAAGGAAGTGAATACTGATGAGATTGATCTTGAAGAAGACATTGTGATTCCAAATTGGGATCTTTCCAACTTGTCCGTAGAGAAAATGGATATACTTGGAGAGATATGGAAGAAAGGAGCAATCCAAAAGAAGCTCCAAGAAGAGAAAAAGAGGAACAGAGTGCTTGAAGATATAAAAGGCATATTCCAATATTCTCTATAGATTAAAGTCAATGAGAATGACTCTATTATGGACCAACTTGTTGACATAGTCCATAAGTTTAATAAAGACTTAAATGGTCAAGAGAAACTACTTGATAAAGCAGAAGGAAAGTTTGAAAACAAGGTTCTAGAGAATGTTGCAAGAAAGATTGCAATTGACCAAGTGTAGCTAACAAACATCATTATCTCTCTACAAACCACTGTGAAAAACGTAGTGGCATTATTTGTGAATTTGAGTGATACTTCCAAATTTACTATGGAAATAAAGAATAAGCTGATAAAGATTGATGCAGATCTGAAGGAAAGTGAAAACTAGTTGGCACTTGAGCCGAGTACAAGCTCAACACAATTTTTAAAGATCAAATATCTGACTGATCTACAGGCTAAGTTTCTTAGAGAAGAAGCAAGGACAAGAGAATCTCTCAAGCCATGCAGAGCCAACTCCTTCCACATATGGATGTAATGTAGAAGAATATAGCTCATGCCAAGATTCTCATTCATGACAATAATTTTTCATTTGCAGAACTTATGATAGAGTTGTCAGCAGAGTCACAAATAGAGTTGCACATCCTAAAGGTACTACAAGACAATTGGGATAGTACCTTATCTCAAATTTTGAAGGTACATAGTGATTTCCTATCCTACTTTGGAATTACCTTATAGATATACTAGTCATTTGTGTCAAAAACAAGGGGGAAATCTATATAGGAAAGATATATATAAGGAAATACATGTACAGAAGAGATATATATATAAATATTTTGAAAAATAAAAAATAGAGTCAGTTGTACCCGAGTAGCAGAATAGTTGTCAAAATCTGAGCAAGTAACCATGCACATGGTAAGGGGGAGTTTTGACTAGGAAGTTTGAGAATTTTTAATCATGATAAGTATTTTTGGTCACTAATGCCAAAGGGGGAGATTGTAGACCTTATGGAAAGACATGTTTTCAATTAGTTCCAAAACACTTAGTCATCACAGTGTAACCCGAGTAGTTACTATGTAACCCAAGGAGTGGAAGTATCAACCGAGTAGTTAGTGGTATTCAGTATTACCTGAGTATACAAAATAGCTGGAGTGATAGAGTATAGTATTTTTCTCGAGTGACAACATAATGCCCGAGTTCCAGTGTATCACCCGAGTGGACTTCTGGACCCGAGTAACAGTATGAGGCCGACCTAGCTTATAGTGTTTAATATCATTGTATGTAATGGAAGCTGACTTATGAAGTTATTTATTTTGGATAAGATATATATGTAAGATAATTTATTTATCCAAACATGTGTGAATAAGTACATATGTGAATATGAAGTGGCAAATTGATTAGAAGATTGCAGAAGTATAAAAATATAGGAGAGACTCATCTATCACAGTCAGGTGATTAGTTATAAATCAAAGGATCTTATTCAACAAATCATATTTGCATAAGAAGATCATCTATTGGTTCATCCTAACAGGTGCATTAGAAAAATCCTCTAACAAGGTGGATCTAACAGTCCTTTACAAATCTCCTAACAGAGTTGCATACTTTATTGTATGTGCAAAATCCTTTCACAAGGTGGAATTAACAGTCCTTATTGCTCCTAATAGGGAAGGCCATTAGAAGTGGTCAATTGTAAGCTCTAACAAGATAAATTTATACTTCACTAATAAATCTTTTGGGTGCCATCCCCACCTCAGTTTTACTTTCTATTTAGAAGGTTTCTAGGTAACCAAACACTGTGTCGTGTTATAAATGATTATTTCTTTTCTATGCATGCAATCAGAATAGATAATCTAATTGAGGTTAAAGAAAGAATAAGTTTTATTGGTTCCTGATTCACCCCCCCCCCCNTCCCCCCCCCCCCCCCCTCAGTCACCTTGCATGTAATATATTTCCAACAAGACCATCTTTCAATGGTTTGATGAAAGATTCATAACGATAAAAAGATTCAAAATCTACACAACTATCCCAATCAGTACCCAACATTATACCAGGGCTATCTTTATCCCTTGAATCTGAAAGAAAACTGATGCTTTTAGCATCTGGTATACCATATTCAATCTTATTTCAGGCACGTAATACAAAAATATAAATAGAATCAGAAACACACATGCCAAAATTAGAACCTACTGACTCATTTTTCTGACAAATTCAATGTGTATTGGGCATGAGGAATCAGAGCTATCCCTCCCTGAAGATCTAAGAGATTCACTAGTCAAGAACTTTGAAATTTTTTCACTATTAAGAGAACCACTTTCATCATCTTCACCCTCTTATGATAATAAGTCAGAAACAACATCTTCACTTTTCCAATCATTGTGCTCTTGCTAACTGCATAAATCTTCTGCCTCATATTGAGAAAAAACATCACTTTCATGACTATAAGTGAGAGGATCCATGCTAGACACATGTCCTTCATCATTTCTATCATTCTCAATATCAATTTCACTACGTACAACCTCACATGTATCTTCAAGTTCAAGATTTGCAACATTAGTTATTCATTCTCTGATATGCACATAACGTTCTTTCCTCAAGGAGGTTGGCCAATGGGTTGATTTAGGAAAACAAAGTTCCAAAAATAAACCAATGAAAATAGACTCTGGAAACTCAACACCCCCTGGAAGTTCATCATATGCATCACAAAACCTTTTATAAAATAAAGGCATTGATAGATCCCTTCTCCTTCCCTCCTTCAATCTTATCAGCAGTATGCATTTCTCTTGGATGTCTTGGTCTAACAATGCAGGATCCTTATAAAACTTATCCATTTTAACTAATATGACACTTCCATATGATTTTGCAAATGCAACTTAAAACTTGAAGCATGTAACCCTCTATTCACACCCTTTTCCTTTTCTTAGTGCTTGGATCACTTAATAAGGAAACATTTACAATTTTTGAAAAAATAAATACTTGGATGTGTTGCAGCAGCTGCAAACTATTTTATTGGAAGTCACCTCAAAATCACCTTTAATACCTTTGTAGATTTTCCACCTCTTTGCAAAGGAAAGGTATAAATCAGCTGAGAACCTTTTCCCAACTCTGACCTTTAAATCAACAACTTACAACACACCCCAAATATAGGGTCTCTAAATAATTCCTCTCTTGACTATGTCCACAGTCACAGGAGCCCAAATATATTCTCCTTCTATCATTTCCAGTCCACCTTCTTTGCAGTCTTTCTTCAAACATGCACATTGATGAAAATCAGAGAACTCAGAGTTGCCACTCACCATATATCAGATAGTTTAGATATTTCTTTAAGAACTTGGACTTTCATACACTTTGCAATGACAGACAGAATAGACTTGACTCACTTTACAAAATATGAGGAATATTTCTTTGTGGCGCATGACATTATAGCTTTAATGGCCTCCCCAGTAGAGTCACCATTTTTGTTGGTACTTTTTCTTGGACTCTCCTTTCCTAGGTGAAATTCTAAGACCAGGCTGTGGGATTGAAAACCTAGGGCACACACTCAACACCCTCAATAGAAAGGAGATAAGAGAAATCCAATGTTCAACAAGGTTCAAAGACCTCCTTCACTTTGATCTCCACATAACTCAGGTGGGTATTACCTAATCTACACACACATGACTCCTTTGTGACAAATACAAACTTGCAGATATATAACCGTGGAATAGTTTTCAAACCTTTAGGTAACAAATACCTCACTTTTTTATCAAATATTATTCAGTATCCCACTTGCATAGAGTATGTCTGAATACTATAACTATCCCAACTCTTTCAAACAACATGAAAGGGAAATGATTTTCAATTTATATTTTGATTAATGGATCTCTGAAATACCCCAAGTCTTTCATAGACCAGTACCTTATCCAATGGGCAATGGATTCAAACATAACATTGAAAAGAGGATCATGACAAAGGAAAACATCACAGCCTGATATGTCTATATGCCTTATATAAGACATATCCTATTAATCAAGTTCTACTTAAGAATCCACCTGTGTATTCAAGTATATAATTACCTACTCAAAGTATTTAACCCTCCCCTTAGAAGAGACCCTGGAATAGACAATACATTAATCAAAATCCACTGAAAGACAATATTGGCATACCCTTGATATTCCAACTCATACACACTTGAAGATAAATCTTTAAATCATAGACATTCCTTAAATGACTCTATTGTTGATCAACAATAGACAAGACTAAAACACCCTTGATTCTTTATTCTCTATGATTCACGAAACACATGGAGACAATCTTGATAATAGAACAACAATACTGAATTTCATTCATAAGAAAGTTATTACAATAATATTTTCCCCTGAAATAGAAGGGATACAAGAACTCCCTATATGCATAGAAGAGGGAAAATATATACAGAGGTACCACACTTGGAACCTACTCTGAACTTTTGTAGAGAAAAACAAAATAGCATGTAACCCTTAAAATAGAGAAAAGAGGGATATAAATAGAAGAAGGAAACCCTATATTTCAACATCTGATTGACATCTATCCTTCTTTCTCCATCGATTCAAACTTATCCTTCTTTCTCCATCAATTTGATCTTTCTCTAAAAAATTTGAAACAACATCTGATCTCCATGGCCACCTGGCTGGAAATATTAATGCAAAAATGACAGAAAAACAATTAGGGTTTTATAATATTATATAATAAGACTAGAACCCTAAGTTGTTTCCATGAAACATTTATGAGGCCCCAAGGTATCAAAAACTAAGTCACACTCATGGCCTCATAAATGAAATCGAACAATCTGATCCATCCATCTACCACTTAGATCTAATTCTGCACCGCCATGGACAAGATACCCTCTATGCCCATTTAAATATTCAAATTTACTGGTTACAACGGTCACAGGTGGTGCGAACAACGAGATCAAAAGCTCTGAAAAACTCCTTGTTCTACTTTTAAAATGTGACCGCTGATCACCTCTAAGTACCTGAGCTCTTAAATATGACTCTTCCAGGTGTCACCATGGCACAATGCCTTAATCACAAGATCTCAATCACTTTATCTTTAAGCCTTTACACATGTCATCAGATGAGGAGAAACTAAATTTTGCCTTAACTTAGTCATAACTCAAAAACCTTGGTCCCACTAACTTCCACATGGCGCTTTTATTGGTTTTGATAAATCCTATTGTCATCTAACCTGTGCTGACCACACTATCCACTTGTCAAGTAGGCACAATGCCTTATGCATTAAAAACCTTCATCTTTTCCCCTAAGGCTTCACACGGACCGTAGATCCTTTTCAAACTTTATATGTCTTTTAACTACCTTAGTGACCTCTGGATCATGACATCATCAATGCCATGCATCATGCTGTCATAATGGCTCAGGGACTATCAATTGAGGATCTTCCTCTTAAGTATTTGCGCTGACCACATGATCAATAATAACTTGATCAATATTTACCTCTTACTGACTTCAGCCTGTAACTCACCTTTAACCAGTCTTTAACCCTGGGCGACTAAAATCCTTTGTATCTCTAAGTTGCTAGATCTTTTCCCTAACTCTGGTTACATTGCGAGATTTCAAGACAACCATAAATCAAGATCAGATCAATGATCCTCGCATGATCTCCGAATGAAAAGGCCTGACACAAATTTATCCAGCAATCTAGCGACAGCCACAGGATAAAGATTCAATCGACAACCATGATCTTTACTCAACAAACTTTGCACTTAACCTATCTTAACTATCTTGACTATGATTTGATCTGGAGATTTACAGACAACTAATATCTCTGAATTGCTGAACATTTGACTAACCCCAGAGTTTATTCAGAGACTTAGTACCATCCACAAGATCATCTTTCAATCTATGGTCCAAATCTTATCCTTGCAAAACTCAACTTGTCCCTATTTGACCTGAGTTATATCTGGAAACTCGATGACTGTGTAAATATCCAAGTCTCTAAGTACTTTTCATAACCCTTAGTTTATCTAGTGATCTAGTGCAAACCCTTGATCTTGACTTTGATCTGCGGCTATGATTTAATCTCAGAAAACCATACTTTGACTTGATCTTAACTCAGCCTGACCCTAGATCTATCTGGAGATTCAGAGATAAACTATATCGCTAAGTATATAAAACATTTCTTGACCCATGAGTTTATTTGGAGACTTAGCGACAGCCACCGATTTTGATCTTGATCTTGAACATGTGTTTGCATCTTGGCATATTATTGCTGAATTGTTGAAAGAACTTTGACTTCTTGACTTTATCTAGAGACTTAGTGCAAACCCTAGATCTTTATTTTGATAAATGGTCATGATCATGTTCGTGCAAACCAAACTTGTCCTTTGAACTAACCTTGCTCTAACTTTGAGTCTATCTGGAGATTCAAAGATAACTAAGATCTTTGAATCATTGAATGATTTGACTAACTCAAGTTTTATTTAGAGATCACACGCACACCACAAGAACTAAATCATATCAATGGTACATATCTTTCCCTTATCAACTCATCCCTTAACTTTATCTTGAATCAAGTCATCTGGAGATTTCACGACTGAAGAAAAATCATGAACTCGAACAGTTAATCCTTTACCCATTGTCAAATCTAGAGATTACACACAAGGAGGCATTGTTGAAGTACTAATTTTAACTTGAACAGACTTGTATTTATCCTGGTTTGATTTGGATATTACATGACAAAGATATCTCTAAGTTGCTGAATGCATTACTTAACCTTGAGTTTATTCAGAGATCACGAACCAGCCACACGATGAGATCTTGATCTATGTCTTACACTGAATCTCTGAATCATTCTATACTTGATCAATTTATCTAGAGATTATGCAACAACCTTTGATCTTGAATTTAATCTATGACTCATGCTGAATCTTAAGATCTTTGACTTAACCCTTCTTTCATTCCGAGATCATGCGACTAATCTATCTTTGAATCTCGCAATTAACTCAACTTTACTTTACTTAACCACGGGTTAAATATGGATATTGCAAGATAACTGAAACTCCAAGTCGCTGAAACAAATACTAACCCTGGAGTTTACTTCGAGATCTAGTGTTTATCACACAATCAAGAGAAGGACAGAGCAAGATTGACGACCCTCACTGAATCTTAATATTTATTAAGCATATTCCCTTTCATTCCGAGATCACACAACTAAAGAGCCTCACCAAGTTGCTAGATAGAAATGAATATTTGGTTCTGACTTGGAGATTGCAAGATAAAGGCTAGTGCAAAAGCACACATGACATAAGTGAGACTTAAGTGCCTCAGAAAAGATAACTGCAAAATAGAAACTGCCATGAAGGGTCGAGGTTTTATCAAGAATTTGACCAAGGATATAGGGTTTTTTTCCAATGGCTAGAAAATTTAAAATAGGGGCTAAGTCAATTCTCAAGTTTTATCAAAAGTTTCACACTCCAGACCAGGAAATTTTCAAGATTTTATCAGTGCTAACAGGGTGCAAGGATAAAGTGATATGTTGGTCATTTTTATTATGTATTTAAAAATAAAGAGAAATATATATCAAATTTGTGAGTTTGAGTTTATCTCTCTGATTGAAATAAATTTCTAGGTTGTTTCAATCATTTTTAGATGTTTCCTTCCTCCATTTTTTCAAGTATATTTGTGTTATAAAATATGTTGGTTTTATGCACTCATATGTGCAAAAATGAAATATTTAATCTTTCTCTTGTTTCTCTGTAGTGGGAAGATTGAGTAAATGGCCTTTGTGCCATGTATTTATTTTTCTTTTAATTTATTTAAAATTGCAATCACATTCATTGCATGTTGATGGGTGAATGTCAGTGTGCCTTCTTTTCCTTCTAGTTAAAGGCATAATCAGTATCTCATTTATTGTAAATCAAATGAAGGGAGTTCTACCTTCGTATCAAAATTCAAAGAGCACTTGCACATAACCATTGCAAGTGACTCAACTATTAGTCTTAGGCTTTGTCTTCTAATTTGGGCATTCATGAGTCATTTTGAAAGCATTTTTAAAAATGACAAATCTGTTTACTAACTACATATATATACACACATATCTATAGATATACATACATACACACACACATATATAGATATATACATACACACACACACACACACACACACACACACACACACACATATATATATATA
>MU224465.1:1379990-1413369 GCA_018584345.1 Thuja plicata
CCCCCCCCCCCCCCCCCAAGGACTAGGTTTAGTCCTATAAGTTCACAAACAAATAAAGGTATGACTTTCTCAACCATGCAACATCATCCCAAGTAGCATAAGTCTTATCATTTTGGTCTCATTGGACCCTTACCTATTATATGTCTTGACCCCTGAGGGTCAGCCTCCAATGCTGAAGAACGCATATGGACTCCAATGAAAGCTACCCATCCTCTACATGCAAGGCTCCCCATTTAAGAGCATGGGTCATATTAGGGATATACAATCTAAGTATAAAAACATAAAATGGTTATTCTAGATGGTAGGAAACTAGATCAATCCTCTCCCAAATCTCAAATAACCCAACAAAATATGATGCTAGCTTAGAGACATTCCCATAATGAATGGGGCTCTTCTATGCCAAAAATCTCAAGAACACACAGTCACCCACTGAGAAGTGATGATCCAATATATGAGCATTGACATACTTGTTTTACCAATCATGAGTTTTAGCCAAATATTCTCTAATGCAAATAACATACTGTTTCATATCCTAGAGCGTCTCTAAACCCAAAACAATACGGTCCTCTAATAAATCTCAACTCAAATGTGTATGATGGGGTCTACTATATAAGGCCTAAAAATGATACATGTCAAGAGAACTATGGCATCCATTATTATGGGAAAACTCTACCATGTACAATTTTTCCTCCCACTGCAACTATTGATCTATGTTATACATGCGAAGTATATCCTCCAAAACCTGATTAACTCACTATGTCTAACCATTAGTCTTGGGATGGTATGCAAAAATAAAATTGAGATGAGTGTCGAAAGCATGTTGAATTGATTTACACAATGCTAAAGTGAGAACTAGATCTCTTTTAGATATGATCTTGCAAAGTATCCAATGCAACCATTTACTATATTCTCCATGAATACAGGTGCTACAAATGCAATAGTATATGAGTGTCTCATAGGAGAGAAGTGAGATAACTTGGAAAACTTGTCCATAGTAACCATAATAGCATCATGGCAACACGAAGACATAGGTAGCCCAATAATAAAATCAAGAGATATTGTATCTCATTTCCATTTGGGAATGAAATGCGGCTGCAAAAAGCATGTCAGATATTGGTGTTCAACCTTCACTCTTTGACACTCAAGTAATCTAGACACAAAATTGACAATAGTATGCCTCATCCCTTCCCATTGATACAATTTCATAAGATCACAATTCATCTTCTTGATGCCATAATGTGTTGAATAAGGCACACGATGTACCTTAGATAGGATCAAAGTACAAAGATTACCTTATGCTATCACATAAATATGACCAATGTGTCACAAGAGTCCGTTTGACTCCAAGGAATAACTTTTAAATCTTCCCTCCAAAGCTCTCCCCAACTCTATCTCTGGTCTCCTTCCTAATACCAAGTGTTTCCAAGAAGAGCCTCAAAGATACGACTCTACAAATCTACACCAAGAGTTATCATTGAAATCTCTTGCCTTCTCATACTCAAGGAATCCACAAAAAAATCTTCATACTCACATAGAAACTCCATCTAGTAGCACTAACATGTATTAAGGTTTGGCTAAGTGAAGATGTACTGAAAACTATGATGATTGGTATGCAACTAAAATAAATGACCTAATAGAAATGTCTCCAACATGTAATTTCATGCACTACTATTACTAACTCCAAATCATGGGTGAGTTAGTTCAATTCATGATCCTTGAGCTTATAGGAATCTTAGGCAACCACTCATCACTCTTGCATAAGAATTTCTCCCACACTATCCAATGATGCATTAGTACACACAATAAAATTGTGTACAGGGTCTAGCACAAATAAGATATGTGCATTGGTCAAACACTCCTTAAGAGCCTAAAATGTAGCCTCAAACTACTTTGACCACAAAAAATTCTCCCCTTTACAGTGAAGAGAACTAATAAGATGTGCCAACCAAGAAAAATCCTTCATGAATCAGTGATAGTAACCTACCATAACCATGAAACTACATACCTCTACAACATTGTTCAGTGATCACCAATCCAAAATAGCCTAGATCTTAGAGGGATTTGCTACAATTCCCTCTCCTAAAATGATATGACCCAGATATCCCACCTTGGTCTAGAAGAACTCACACTTTTCCAAGTTGGTGTATAGTCGATTATTTCGAAGACATTACAAAAATTGACACAAGTGACCCTCATGTTTGTCCATCATCCTTGAATATACCAAAATATCATCAAGTAATACAAGGAAAAATATGTCAAGATAGGTGTAAAAAATATCATTCATCAAGATCGTGAACACTAATGGAACATTTTTCAAGCCAAATGGGACAACCATGAACTCATAATGTCCATAATGAGTATAAAATATTGTTCAATGAATATCTACATCATGACTACAAAGTTGACAATACCCTAACTTGAGGTCTATCTTGGAGAACACTCTAGATCCCTTCATCTGATCCAACAAGTCATCAATCCTCAAATATTTCTAAAGTATGAAATAAAGTATAAAAATGTGTTACACATAAATGATCTATAAAGGTGAGTTACATGTGTTGGTCACACCATATGGTATTTTTGATTGGAGATAAAATGGGCAACACTTTATAATTGTTTTTAGCTGATGTTTTTTAATACCATTTGACAATTTCATATATTGTATCTCCTATATATATTAGTTGTGTGAGCTGGAGGGTGAGTGGAAGAGTCTGATAGTAGTTGATTTGCCTCTAGATCTCTATTGGTGATACTCCTGCGAGAAGCTTGCTCTACAATTATACTGTTATTCGTTAATGATTTTTGAATAATATATTGGGAAACTTTTGGAGTGTGGGGTTTTCTCTCAAAACGGTTTACCCCACGTAAATCATTGTGTTGTGGTATGCATGTTATTTTTGTTAAAATCTTAAAACTGTTGTAAAGATCTCATAAAGTTTTTACGTTACCCCCTCCTCAAGATTTGTGTAGGAAGTAGTTCCGCTACCATAATTTCCTTAGACAATCATCAAAAAATATATAAACGCTAATCAAAATATTAAACAGTTTCATTCTTGAAAACTTAAAGTATTTTTTAATTTTCTTTTAGATATTATTTATGTGAATAGAGGTAGAACATGTTTTAAACTAATTTTTATAAAATTGATCCAAAAATGACGATACATATATATTTAAGGGATACTTACAATTGAAAAATGTAGTCTTAATATAATTTAAATATTATAAATCTAATTAAAACATATGCTTGACTCAAATTGACTTTTAGTTGAAATACTTAAATCCATTTATATTGATAAATTGACCAAAGTAATGTTATGTCCTCTTTATTCAATGTACCTCACTTTGAAATATTATAAATATTAAAAAATATTAATTATAAGAATTGTTGAAATAATATTATACCTATAATAACCTAAAAATGGCCTGCCAAATACTAGAGGCCCGAATCTAAAATAAGTCCCCTAAGTCCTGACCAAGGCTTCGAATTCAGAGCTAATCACAATTATGTAATTGAGTTAAATCAATTTAGTTACATAATTCATCCAGAATCAGGCATCAAAGATCACTCATCCAAAGGTATTAATTCTTTAATAATTAGTCATAGCCATTTAATCAAATCAAAATAAAAAATACATGGCTAGGGATATAAATTAAAGTGAATTAATTAATTCTTTCATTTATATTCCTCCACTTGGCACCAAAGTCAACTCATTGACCAATGAGAAGCAATCACATGGATCACTTGAGATTCAATCTAAACCATCCCTCATGGATACATCACAACCGTCAAATTTGAATTTGAATTTGAATCATTTTCCCTCCAAGGAAAATCTATAAAAGGCAGCAATTCTAAGCTCAAAAAGAGAGAAGGATACGCATAGTCTAGAGTAGCTAAATAATGTTAAATTCATTCTAGGAACAATCTAATTCTGGTTTTCAATTGAATTGTTTCAATTTCATGCATTTAGGGGCTAATGGAGCATAATTGAGCAATTGTATATGCATTTTAGGAATTTTCATTATGAATCTTCCATCCTAGATTGTCAATTTACTAATGAATTCATGCTTAAACTGAGAGCAAT
Source organism: Thuja plicata (assembly GCA_018584345.1). NCBI lineage: Eukaryota > Viridiplantae > Streptophyta > Pinopsida > Cupressales > Cupressaceae > Thuja > Thuja plicata. Next base: position 1,384,070 of record MU224465.1, read on the forward strand.
TGTTAAAATTTATGTGAATCTTCTATGTATGAAGCAATAGGACACTTTTATCATGTTAGTTGTTTCAATTCTATTCTATTTTGTTACTAACATGCTAATCTAAAGTCTTATTGAGTGGTTGCAGATACATTTTACACATCACAATACCTTTATTTTTAATGTGTCTAACTTTTTGAAATTGAGAATATTAAGACACATCAATGTTATCAATTATTGACATTGAAGTGTGATGTGTAGTTATAATTGTACTGATATGTTTTATATCAATATAAGAGTTTGAGTTGAGACATATATATTTGGAAGGAATAAAATCCTTATCCTTTCATAGAATTTAAATCCTAAGATGAAATAAATTTTATTATCATATGTTCAATATAAAGAGTGAACATTTATGGAACTATCTTGTGTTTATAATAGGATAATGTTAGTTTGGTATTTTTATATTTTAGGAAAGTGTATTATGATGTGTTAAGGATGTTCAAACATTTGTAATGTTAGTATATTTAAAAATGATTAATTGCGATTAGTTAATAGAATTATTTTATTAATTTAGTATATATTTATCAAATTTATATGCTCAATGTTAATTAGTAAAATAGTTTAAAATTAAGTATATAACGTCTAAAATGTGTGTGTCATTCTTAAGAAAGAATTAAATTAATATCATTTTTCTTTAGACACTTTAAATAAATAAATACAATTTATAAAATTTAATGTTATTATATTAAAACACCATCTCTTTCTTAAATAAATATATATTATAATTTAAAACTTATAAAATTAATTTTTTATTTAAAACTAGATTAACTTATGCATATCTCTCTTATTTTATTTAAATAAACAACTTCACTCAAATGCTGAGATAAACTCTGAAGCCAAACCAACCATTACACTGTTTTTGTTTTTAAAATTAAGTATTATATTTCATATTTTCAAATTTTCTTATGCTTCCATAAAGTGATTTATGAATATCATTTATGAATGGGGAGCCAAGAGTCCCTCCACATGTAATATGACTTGTAAAGTTTGTAAAGCTGTTTGAATTAGTCAATGCATGAAAAGACTATACCCACTTCCATACTTTTATACAGTTGTCAAAGTGAGTCTTTCATTACAAAAAATGGGATACACATATCCACATGTAAGAATCTCACTACAAAATTGATGTCCAATGTCTATATCTAATTAGATTTGGGATCAAAAGCTATATAATTTTAAATAGGTCTGAAAAACACTTAATAGGTTAAGCAATATAAAGTGAAGGTACATTGTTCAAGTTAATAGGTCAATACTTATTAAGAAGCTTTAAACATATTTAGCTTTACTCTAAACAATTACAAACTCTCTTAGTTTTCAAAAGGATTTTTCCTTTAAATTTATTTGTTGAAGTCTTGTAGAACTTGACTTCAAGAGAAAATAATATTGAAGTAAAAAACTCCAATTTACTATACAAAATTCATATGCAAAGTGAATTTTGAAGAACCTAAGAAATATAAAGTCCATACTGAGGTTGCTGAAAATTGTAGCACTAAAAGAGTTTGGGTACATTTACAACTTAATAAATCAATAAGTAATAAGGCCTCTTATGGAAAAGAGCAAATGGACATAATTTAGGAAGTCATCATCATTCTCACAAACTCTTCATAGTTAACCTGTCCATCTCCATCAACATCTGCTTCCTTTATCATTTGCTCAACTTCTTCATCTGTCAGTTTTTCTCCCAAGTTGATCATTACATGTCTCAACTGAATCAAAAAGAAAATTCTCAGAGTTAGAGATCCACTTCAAGTCTCGAATTTCATAATCTACTTGATCTCGTAAATATCATTAAAACTAGATCTTATAAACATCACTCTGCCATTAATTAGCCTGCAGCAATATAGCCCAACTTCTAAATAACATCTTATATATGAAAAGAATCACCAACAAAATCAATGCCTGTGAAAATGCCAAAGAAGCTCCATTATCTGCTTTAAAACATGCTTAGAAAAAAAACCACTAAATGTTGGCTGTGAGATTATGCACTTAAGTGGAAGAATGTGAGGTGTGATGTTAACCCATTTATTATGATTGTCAGTCAATTCTCTAGTTATTTTGCATAGCATCCTTGTATGAATTTATTCCAAATTTACTATAACAAAGAGAAGTGTCATGTTTTTGCTACAGATGTGTAAACTTATTTGACTTTATAAAAACATCTGACCAAAACAAAACAAAAACTTAATCATTCCACAAAGCTCTATGTAGTACTAGTGTATTAGTTTATTAAGAAACACACACCAAAAACCCAAAACATCATTCAACAATGTTCCACTGGTTACATCACATTTGACAGATACACCTGTGCATGCCTTCATATAGTATAACGAAAATAAATACTAATTAGAATCAATACAGAGTCATATCATGGTACTTAAAAAGAGACATTGACGAAGGGGCCACATGGTTAGTCAAGAAACTGACCTCAGAAGCTGAAATGAAGCCATTTTGGTCCTTATCAAACACTTTGAATGCTTCTCTCAGTTCCTCATCTGTATCAGTCTCCTGAAAAACCCATATCAAAAACATTAACCACCATTAAAATCTCAATTCATTTTCCTTGCATAGAATACCACAATCATAAAATCACATTTACCCAGTGACATACCTTCATTTTCCTTGCCATGAGATTCAAAAACTCACTAAAATCTATGGTTCCATTGCCATCAACATCCACTTCACTAATCATGTCTCTCAATTCTGATTCCGTGGGATTCTGCCCCAAAGACCTGATAACTGTTGCAAGCTCCTTGGTGGTAATACAACCTACAGAAACCCAATAAACCCAATGATACACAAAAACCAAACAAACTTTGAAAACAAGAATTTTGAATTTTTTTATACATACTAGGTATGAATCATATGATTAACGTTCTTTGTTTTTAGATTCAATTGTATAAACCTTTTGAACATCAAGATTTCAGATCACATTCTATAATCTATCATCAAAATGTTAGAAAATTAAAAAAAAACGAAATAATCAATGACAAAACCTTAATGCTCAAAAACCTTAAACAAATCTACAAACAAACAGCATTAATCTCATGAATTATGAAAATTTAATGACACTAAATCACATGATATTCACCATCACCATCTCTATCAAACAGACTGAAAGCCTCCTTGAACTCAGCAATCTGCTCCTGTGACAAGTTTTGTAGTGCCATCCCTATCTCAATTCACTAGACCTTATGAAATATATTAAGATTATAGCTTAGAGAAAGAGCTAAGGACTTGTATTTATAGATCAAGCAGAGCAAAAGCAACGAATCCCAAGGCAACCCACAAAAGAATCCTGCCTCCCTACAGATCCACACATCAAGAGGATACAACTGTAGGCCTGTACTGCAGGGAAAAGACTGAATAAGAAAACACCCAAATGAACAAATTTTCAATTAAAAAATATACCCAAATGAAAAATACAGTCTGTCATGTTAATATTTTTGTGCGATAATAAGGTGAGGTACGTGGAGATTCTATTGGTTCGTTTACAGAGGACTTTTTGTATTAAAAACTCTGTTAACACGTCTTGAGGAGACCTGTATATCTTTTCACGCGGTGTCTATGGAAGCGAGCCTCAGGTTTCCTAATTAATATGGTTTTGGATAAGTGGTATCTTTGACCTTTCTAAATGTGAATTATTTGAATGGCTCTTGCATGGCCAGAGTAAAACAAAAATTATTGAAACTCACGCTCACACTAATTTTTATTGGAAGATTCCTACAAGTCTATCTGTAGACCTGCTTTACACGGAGTTGGGTTGGACTTGGTCCAACCAACCCACTTGTATCACATTAGGTCATCACTGCTTTTTTATCTTTTTCAATGTGAGTTTGTTTTATTTTCCTTGAATCATGATCGGGATAATAGGTGGAAAAACAAGTTTTGTGTTGATGGATTATATTTTCCTTGAATCATGATCACAAGGCAATAGGCGGAAGAGTTTTTCCCTTGTTCAAGGACTACAAGTTGAGGTAGATTAGGGTGTTCGACTAAGATAAAGTAGATGGTGTGGGTATGTTTTATTTTCTTTGAATAACGAATATAGGATAGGTTGTTTCTTGATATGGGAATAGGTGAAACATTTTTCTTCTGCGTAAGGACTGTTGGTTGAGATAGATTAGGGTGGTACACTGAGGTAGAGTAGATGGTTCGGGTATGTTTTACTTTCCTTGAATCATGACAGGATAGGTTGTTTCCCAAAATGGGAATAGGTGGAAGAGTTTTTGTTTGCTCAGGGACTATAGTAAATTAGGGTGTTCCACTAAGGTAAAGTAGATGGTTTAAGGAAATTCTTTAATGGGGGAGAGGAAAATGAAGAGGAGGTTGTTGACATGACCTATAGTTTATTCATATTTGATTAAATGTGTATTTAAGATGAAATAGAATAATGACTATATAGATTAGGGTGTCAGATAATATGTAAAGTCAGTTTGACATAGTGAAGAAGTGGGTAAGAGAGAAGAGGAGCAGGTTTGTGAGGATATATAGTTTATTAATATTTAGTCAATGTACATTTTAGATGAGAAAATAAAAGGATTAGATTGATTTGGATGTTCAACATGGGTTAATGTTTTTTCAATGCACATGATGGGAAAAAAATCACTAGATTGATTTGGATGTTGAAAATGGAAAAAGTATATGGTGAAGGAGATTGACTTAGTGGGGAAGAGAGGAAGAGAGAGGAGGTTGTTATCATGACATATAGTTTATTAATATTCATTTAAATGCATATATAAGATGAGATAATATAATGATTGTATATATTAGAGTGTTCGACAATATGTAATGTCAGATTGACTAAGTGAAGAAGTGGGTAAGAGAGAATAGGAGGTTGGTGGTAGGATATATATAGTTTATTAATATTTTATTTAGTGTACATTTTAGATGAGAAAATAAAAGGATTATATTGATTTGGATGTTGAACATGGGTTATTGTTTATTCAACACACACATTGGCAAAACAAAAGTATTAGATTGATTTGGAATAGAACATGGGTTAATGTACGGGATGAGAAAACAAAAGGATTAGATTGATTTGGATGTTGAACATGGGCAAAGTAGATGGTTGAAGGAGATTGACTTGGTGAGGAAGTGAGGAAGAGAGAGGAGGAGGTTGTTAACATGACCTATAGTTTATTCATATATGTTTAAATGTATATTTAAGATGAAATAATTTAATGATTATATAGATTGGGTGTTCGACGATATGTAAAGTCAATTTAGTGAAGAAGTGGGTAAGAGAGAGTGGGAGGTTGTTGGGAGGATGTATATTTTATTAATGTTTTTCAATGCACAAATTAGATGATAAAATAAAAGGATTAGATTAATTTGTATGTTGAACATGGCTTAATATTTAATCAATGCACATGATGGGAAAACAAAATTACTAGATTGATTTGGATGTTGAACATGGTTTAATAATTAATCAATGCACACGATGGGAAAACAAAATGACTAGATTGATTTGGATGTTGAACATGGTTTAATATTTAATCAATGCACACAATGGGAAAACAAAATGACTAGATTGATTTGGATGTTGAACATGCAAAGTAGATGGTGCAAGGAGAATGAATTAGTGAGAAAGAGAGGAAAAGAGAGGAGACTGTTGATATGACCTATAGTTCATTCATATTTGTTTAAATGCATATTTAAGATGAGATGGTATAATGATTGTATAGATTAGGGTATATGAAAATGTTTAAAGTCAAATTGACTTAGTGTGGAAGCGGGTAAGAGAGAATAGGAGGTTATTGGGAGGATAAATAGTTTATTAATATTTATTCAATGCACATTTTAGATGATAAAATAAAAAGGATTAGATTGATTTGGATGTTGAACATGGGTTAATGTTTATTCAATGCACACAATGGAAAAAAAAAAAAGGATTAATTTGATCTGGATGTTGAACATGCACAAAGTAGATGGTTCAAGAAGATTGACTTATTGAGGAAGTGAGGAAGAGAGAGGAGGTTGTTCACATTATCTATATTTTATTATTTTTTGCTTAAATGTGTGTATTTAAGATGAAATAGTATAATGATTGTATAGATTAGGGTATTTAATAATATGTGTTGACTTAGTGAAAAAGTGGGTAAGAGAGAATAGGAGGTTGTTGGGAGGATAGATAGTTTATTAATATTGTAAGAATTTCTCTCATACCATATAAGAATTTTCTCTGATACCACGTAAGAATTTGCCAATAGCAATAATAATAACCCAAGATATAGAGGCCAAGAATAACACAATAACATCAGAGACAAGATGAAAAATAATAAATTGTATTCTCTTCAATATGCAATAATAGATATGACTAAGCTAAAATAGATAATCAATTGATAATGGATGGTTACAATGTAGAACTGTCTACTTATATAGTCAAGGCAATAAGAGACCATGATAAGGAGAAGATAGCTTATCACCCATACAAGGTGGAAGCACATGTCCACCAAAGATAGATCATCCTCCATTGTGCAATCAAGTATGTGCAACAATGTGAGGATGATAAGTGATTAGTGCACTAAAGGTGGAGACAACACATAAAGTGGAAATGTGATAACAACTTATATCACCACCTAAAGTCAAATTTCTCCTACACCATGTGCTAATAAAGGTGCAAACTCCTAAGTGTCTCATATGAAAACTACTAGGTGATGGATTATCCTGAGTAAGCTTTGTTGGCAAGTTGACTATACTGGAGTATATGACTCTATTTAGTGTTGTCATTATAGAAACAAAGTCATATCAAGTTTTGGAGTTAGCACACATTATCAGAAGATCAAAAATTGGTGAAGTACAGAAGACTGGACAGTTAGCAAAGTACCAGAAGAACAAAGCATCAGTGCACATGCATACGACCGAGTTAGGACATGCTCCTTTGAAGATAAGCTTTTAAGTATGTATTCATGCTAAGTCTAAGAGAGCATGATCAGATCTGCAAGTATGAAGAAGATACAACCAGTTGAAGAGGTACAGCCAGTGAATGCCAGAACATGACAGAGATCATGGAAAGAGCCGACAAAGATTGTTTTGGTATAGAAATTGCACATATCCTCAAGACTTGCATCTTTGGATTAGTGATTTTTAGTGATCTAATCATGTGTGTTTAAAGGTGCATGACTTGATTCATCCAGAGAAAGAAGTTAGAGCTAATTTGGCGGAGCGGACTATGTGAAGAGACGTGTCTATTCGGTTTAAGTAAAGCAATTGTAATTGATGTCGCGCTGACTTAATGAAGGGTTGTGTGCTTAGTTAATTGATCAAGATAGATGGTAAAAGGTTTCCTAAAGCTTAAATTTTCATTTCCTTTGAGGAATTACTTATAGAAGGTCATTTATGATCGGAAAGTTGCGAAAGCCAGAGATAAGAAAAGCAGAGCAGAGTGTTAAAGCAAAAAATCTATATATGTCATATCTTGATGATATAGATATTGAAGTAGAAGCTTTCAGAGTGTAGTTAAGATTTTTATAGTTCTTTACAAGAGGTTAAAGCATCAGCACACAAAATGAACTGATCAGACAAGCAGTGTCACAGCAGCAGTTCACCTAGCAGATACAGTGTGTATCGAAGATCTAGAAGGTTGTAGCCTTCACCATTTGAGCAGTGTGCTCTTGGACAGTGAGTCCTTGGATAGTGAGTCCACCACCCCTAACAGGGTTATTGTAAAAGACTCCTAACAGGGTCTAACCCTTAACAAGGTCACTGTACTTCATGTATTGTAAAGACAACTCCTAACAAGGTTAAGGATCTTCTAACAAGGATCACAAGACACTAGTATAGAATATTTGTGGGTACTAATTCCCACCAGGGTTTTCACCTGCATTGGGTTTCCCCATTATCATATGTGGTGTTATTTGTTGTGTATATTTATTTTATTTGCATTGATATTCAAGTTTATTACCTAAGCATTTAAGTAAAGATTCAGATAATCAGAAAAAGTATTAATTGATAGATCACTGATTCACCCCCCCCCNATTCCCCCCCCCCCCCCCCCCTCTCAATGATCCTAATCCTAACAATTGGTATCAGAGATCTGGTCCTCAGCAAATAATTTTAACCACTTGAGGAGATCATGGAAAAGGTAGAAATGAAACACCTGAAAAAGAATCTTGAAGCAGCCCTTGAAGAACTTGACACATCTGAAAAAGAAAATGAAGATCTTAAAATAAAAGTTAACGGCATGCAAATACTTATCAAGAAACTGAAAAAACAATTAAGGAATTGTTCTTCAAATGATTTGGGAGAAGTAGTCAAAAAGTTGAATGAAGAAAATTCATCTCTGAAGGATCAGATTGAAGAATTAGATGAAAAGCTATGTAACAATCAAGATGCCTATGATGATCAAGTCAAAGTGAACAAGCAGTTAGATGAACTGAGACAAGCAAACATGGAAATCTTGGAGCTAAGAAACAAAAAAGATAAGATGGAATCTGAATTGATTGCAGCAAAGAATCATATTGAAAAGTTACACACAAGCAAGGATCTGATAGAATCACAGTTGTATGCTCAAAAGGTTAAAGGAGATACCAGCGGTATAGGATATAATGAAGCACAAATTAAGATTGATGCCATGCGAGAAAGAGTGAAAGTACCAAAGGACATCACAGATACTAAGGAGATTGTAAATCATACTAAAGACAATGTTGAACCACCTAAGGTTGAATGCAAGCTAGTTGACCATACTTGTTATGCCTGTAACAAGCATGGACATTTTTCAAGGAATTGTAAAGAGGTAAGACCCTTCAATGGTTACTGTTATTCATGCAATAAATTTGGTCATAGAGCTATGAATTGTAAAACAAGTCAGAAGAACAAGAATCAAAATAATCAAAGAAATCAAAATCAACAAAAACAAAGAAGTTATCCTCAGCAAAATGTTAGAAACCCTCAGAACATTACATGTCAAATATGTAATTACAATGGACATACAGCCAAGTAGTGTAGCATGATGAATAATAACAGCAGACCTCCTATCATTTTTCACTCATGTGGAAAAGCTGGACACATCTCTAAGCATTGTAGATCTAGAGCGCAGAGACAGGAAAGCCCTAAAAAGTCAGAAGATTCATTATGGGATGAGGCAAGAGAAATCAAATTTGTGAAAGCTATAGAAGATACGAGCAAGATCTGGGTTGAATTAAAGAAGGATAATGAAGAGAACAAGGTAGCAGATGCATCCTCAGTGGACGCACCTTCTACTTCTGAATAGTTGACCCTCATGGTCTTAGGGGGAGCTATTCTAGCTCTGAACCTCTGCGTGGCTGGTATACTCACCATCTGAGTACACGCCTTAGATTACAATTATTTGGTGACATTATGGTGTTGTATGGAAGAACACACGATCTAAATTGTTATCACGAACAAGAAAAGAAGTTACAGTTGCTTCCTATGTCTACGCAACAAGTATTAATGGCGGAAATCTACTTTGCAATCACCAAGTCCTCACTTGCGGTCAAAATAAATGATTGGAGATCATAGAAGCCCTAGAAGTTGTATTATTAATGCATTACAGTTGTTCTCATCAACGAAGAAAGGAGATTGATAATCGTTATTTTTTAAGCAAAGTAATTCGAGTTTGAAACGAAGCCCAAGCACGAACACATCATTTCAGAAATTAGTTGAAAACTTACTTAGCAATCGAGTAAGTGGTTGGATAATAAAAATGAGTACTTGCAGTCGAGCAGCAAAGTGTCACAATTACATTCTTCATCAGAGACTAATATCAAGAAACTCTTTGAAACATCTCGGAAGAAATTTATTAGTATGCTTCAGCGCATAAATTTCATGAAGCGAAATTGGTCAAAATCTTGTTGAGCAGTGTTCTATGTGAGAGTATCAGTATAGCCATTCAAAAAAAAAAATTTGGAGCCGACCTGATGTTATCCTTGGAAGCACATACTATTATTGATCATTTAAGTGTGAATACAACAAAAGAGTGTTCACGTAAGAGCAGAATTGATTGAAGATAAAATTTGAAATATAATGTGAAGAAGCAGATAAAACTATTATGACAGTTCCACAGGATTTTGTGCCCATGGCCAAGGACATGGAGGATACATTCATGATTGATAATGTTGAAGTATCAATGGCAGAAATGGATATTGATCTAGACAATTTTGAAGAAACATTTGTGAAAAGTCTTTATATCAGCAAGAAGATCTATTGATTTAAGATATCACATAAAAGGAAGCAGAAAAAGAGAAGACTGAAGTGATGGACAGTTCATCATCATTGTTGTCAAGTTTGACACTCATAACAGACTTAGACTCATGGGGAGCAAATAAGTAAGGGGGAGTATATAATCTGAAGGAGTCATGAAAAATAGATCAGATATTGCAGAAGAGAAGTATATGAAGAAGGGGCTTAGTGAATTGGTTAGCAACTTTACACTTGATCTTAATTCACTCAAGGTTGGTCAAGCATCCTTGAAAGAGTTTGCAGCAAAAGGAAGAGAAGATAATATCAAAGGGGTAGTAAAGTAATGTATAGAATATGGAATCTTTCATATGATCAAGGTCCTAGCACAAACTTTGAGAAGATGGAAAAGCTACAATATGCATTATGTGCCCATCTACAAATTGTTAATTCACTGATTGCATTTTAGGAGAGATAGATCCAGAAGTTGCAGATTACATATTCAGATGTGTATGCTGAGTAAGTACATAGAAGTATTTTTTGAGCACCTTTGTCATTAATGTCAAAGGGGGAGTAGAGTATGAATAATATGGAGTTTGTATATGATAAGAGGGAGATATAAGATAGAGAGTTTTTGTATAAGAGTACAGATAGTAACTTCGCCATATTCCTTTGTTGCCATTAATGACAAAGGGGGAGATTGTTGGAAAGTTGACTATATTGGAGTATATGAATCTATTTAATGTTTTGATTATGGCAACAAATTCATATGAAGTTTTGGAGTCAGCACACATTATCAGAAGATCAGAAATTGGCTAAGTACAGAAGACTAGACAGTTAGCACAGTACCACAAGAACAGAGCATCAGTGCACGTGCATACGACCGAGTTAGTACATGCTCCTTTGAAGATAAGCTTGTAAGTATGTATTCATTCTAATTCTAAGAGAGCATGATCAGATCTTCAAGTATGAAGAAGATACAGCCAGTTGAAGAGGTACAACTAGTGAATGCCAAAACAGGACAGAGATGATGGAAAGAGCTGACAGAGATTATTTTGGTACAGAAGTTGCACATATCCTCAAGACTTGCATCTTTGGATTAGTGATTTTTAGTGATCTAATCATGTTTGGCTAAATGCACATGACTTGATTCATCTGAAGAAATAAGTTAGAGCTAATTTGGTGGAGTGGACTGTGTGAAGAGACGCGTCTGTTCGGTTTAAGTAAAGCAGTTGTAATTGATGTTGCACCGACTTAATGAAGGGTTGTGTGCTTAGTTAATTTATTAAGATAGATAGTAAAATGTTTCCTAAAGCTGACATGTTTTTGTACTTTGAGGAAGTACTTATAGAAGGTCATTTGTGATCGGAAAAGTTGTGAAAGCCAAAGATAAGAAAAGCAGAGTAGGGTGTTAAAGAAGCAAAGCTATATCTGTCATATGTTGATGATATAGATATTGAAGTAGAAGCTTTCAGAGTGTAGTTAAGATTTTTATAGTGCTTTACAAGAGGTTAAAGAATCAGCACACAAAAGGAACTGATCAGACAAGCAGTGTCACAGTAGCAGTTCACCTTGCAGATACAGTGTGTATCAAAGATCTAGAAGGTTGTAGCCTTCACCATTTGAGTAGTGTGCTCTTGGATAGTGAGTCCACCACCCCTAACAGGGTTATTTTAAAAGACTCCTAACAGGTTCCGACCCTTAACAAGGTCACTGTACTTCATGTATTGTAAAGACAACTCCTAACAGGGTTAAGGATCTTCTAACAAGGATCACAAGACACTAGTACAGAGTATTTGTGGGTACTAATTCCCACCGAGGTTTTCACCTATATTGGGTTTCCCCATTATCATATGTGGTGTTATGTGTTGTGTATATTTATTTTATTTGCATTGATATTCAAGTTCAGTACCTAAGCATTTAAGTAAAGATTCAGATAATCAGAAAAAGTATTAATTGATAGATCACTGATTTACCCACCCCCCTCTTAGTGATCCTAATCCTAACAAGCTTAAGTAAGGTGTAATTATTAAATATTTAATTACATCAAAAAATAAAATTTACTCAATACACATTTTAGATGATAAAATAAAAGGATTAGATTGATTTGGATGTTAAAATGTGGGTTAAAATTTATTCAATGTGCACAATGTAAAAACAAACTTGGACTAGATTGATTTGGTTTTTGAACATGGGCAAAGTAGATGGTGTAAGGAGATTGACTTAGTGAGGAAGAGAGAAGAGGTTGTTGACATGACACCTAGTTTATCAATATACTTTAATGCACATGTAATGTAATGTCCCTTATTTGTATTTACCCTAATCTAGTCCTGAAACAATAATTCTAACTTGAGATGAGAATTGCAATGCATTTAAAAATATAATTTTATCAAAAAATGAAGATATTTCAATATAATATTTAACTTACAATTCTAAGAATAATTTATAAGATAGAACTTATCTTGATGTAGACCCGGGTGCTTGAACAATATGTAAAACTATTGTATCATTTATTACATGTAATTTTGAAAGCTTATTCCTTAATGATTCTCCTTCTTTGATGTATCAATATACATCTTATTTTCTTCTTAATACCTTCATTCCTTTAATACCACAAAAATTTGCAAAGTCCTATAAATAAGACAATTTTTTTAATATATACACTAATTTATGAATATTTGTAATTATTTGATTTTTGTCATTCCTTTAGTTAATCACTAGATATACCTTTCAATCCATATTTTATCCTCTTCTGACTATTGTAATTATTTACCACCATGCTACTACCTCTCCCTATCCTTTCACTTTGATTAAGACCCGTGGTCAATATATAATTTTCACTTGTAAGTATTATTGCTTCCCTTATGCATGGAATAATTTAATGTCGGATATGATTTATGATATCCAATCAATAAGAGGGGATATGATATGGCTTCTAGAAGATAGATCTTTATACTATAAGCACGACCTGCTAAATTATTAATAATACAATATATTCCCATCAACTATCCCACGAGCACTTAGATAGTGTTTTTCCCGCAAGGTCTAATTAAATCTTTAATAATATTCGCTACTATAGACCAATAAAGTTTCTCATTGTCTTTGTTTGCATCCAAAAGCATTACTAATGAGTTTTTCAGCCTTCAAAAGCAATGATATTCAACAAACATCTCAATATCAGGACTGTCTGAGCATTAGCGATATGTAATGAGTCTAAGAATCTATGTCTTTTCGGGGTGTCTTGGGTTAGTTTTATGATGTTTTATCATACTTTGTTAAGATCTTTTTATACTTAAAATTACTATGCTAAACCCATAATGATACTTAATATGATGGTATATATTATATCTATAATTTTGTGCAATGTAGTAATTGTTGGCCATTTTTGCCACTATTCAACCCATCACAGATAACCGATCTAAGACACTTTCATCATGGACTGAACTCTATCACAAGGTGGGATAACACGTCATGTTATCTATATATTTCTATTTCTCAAGGGGCAAAATGATGCCTTGCAAAATGGTGAAGGTCAATAGGTCAATGCTACATGGTGGGATAACACAAAGTGTTATCCCCATTTTGCCATTTCACGATTCTCTTCAGACATAGGTGCGAAAAGGAGAAACCAGACATGTTTTTCCATGTGGATCTAGTTAGCACATAGGTTATGTCACATTAGGTGGGCCCAACACCCCCGTTCTTAAAAGCATATGGCTTGGGCATTTTTAATTAGATAAACAACTCCATATTTGTCACCATTTCACATTTTCCTTTTTCTGCTCGCCAGAGTTAAATGCAAAACCACTCGGGCAATGGGTCAACACCACATCAACATTTACATAGTGGGACAAATCTTCGTGTTATATTCATTTCATGATTTTTCAAAGGGTGAAATGGTACCTCGTGAAATGGCAAATTTTTTCCATTTTGCGGTTTTTTCATCCTTCTCAATGTTGTTAGTTGTGGACTTGTGCCAGCCATCTAAGTAAGAGATTTGTATCAACGGCTGTGTTTTAATGTTGCATTGAGGGATTTTTGTGCCACATTTGGGTCACCCATTCAAATCAGAATGTTCATCGATGACTCATATTTTAACTGGTGGCCTGGGTCTAATTTCTACACGTGGCAGTACTTCTTACAGGTAAGCGGGGTGGATTATCACGTCATGTTAGTGTAAGACCAGAAAAAGGCATATTACCATATCTAGGAGATCACAAACCCTAAATAATATGCTAACCTATTTAATCTATCATGAAAGCCATTCAAACAAGAGTTCACAAATATAAAACATAAAAACACTAAGAACTCCCTTCAAATGTAACTCCCATGTTCTCCTTTCTTCTCCATAATCAGATTTAATATTGTTCTTTGACAATAACACTATTGCATAAAGATTCAAAAGCCAAGTTTGTAAATGAGAATACTAGGAGAGAGTGATCTAACCTTGAAAGATTGAAATGCCTCTCAATTTATAGAAAATGAGAGTCATTTAGGTGAGATTGCACAAAATCTATGCATAAATACAGATTTTGGTTGGTGAGATGTTAGGAAGCATGATATGGGAGAGATCAAATAAGGAGATATTGAGAATATTTATTAAGCACCTTAATAGGGATGTGAATCCTTAATTAAGGGATATGGCAATTAGGTAGGATTAGGAATCATTAACCAAATTAATAATTCAATATCCTCAATATTCCTCACAAAATCCATAATTAGATTTATGAAATTATGAAAATCTCATAAATTGAAATTAGCCAATTAATTAATAAAAACTAATTATTTGTTGAGACTTAGCGAAAAGGGAATAAATAAAGTTAATTTATTCATCCCAAGAGGGAAATTAGTGAATTATTGATCGAATTGAAGGTGTTAATGTCGAATTGAAATAGATTTGATTATATTGATAAGAATTAGGATCAATTCTGAGGGTTCTGGAATAGTTTAGGAAATCACGAGGCATCGATGAGCTTTGACAATGCACCCACGTAATGATGTTTGGAAATGATTGAAAAGCGCCAATGAACTTTCATGGCATTGTAAGATTGAAATTGAAATGGGGAAACATCGATGATTTTGGACAATGTTCCCAAAATGATAATCAGAAATAGTATTGACAAATATGAACAGCACTATTGAATTGATATTGATAGATTGATAGCGATAACACCGATGATCTTTGACAATGTTATAAAATAGTTGATTAAAGGGATATGCATTGATGAACTTGGACAATGCTTATGAAATGATGATAAGATTGATCAAATTGAAATAAGGTTTTGATTAGTTTGGAAATTGCGTTAATTAGGCATCGATGATCTTGGACAATGAATGAGTCCAAACAATTCTGCAAGTGATTAGGAATAGAATAGGATAGGTTTGAAATGATTTAGGAAGGTTTGGAATGGTTTAGGATCGAATAGGATCATTTTAGGATCAAATAGGATCGGTTTAGGGTTGATCAGAAATGATTTGGAAAATGATCGAATTGATAAAGAGAGTAGAATTATTAGTGAATAATTGAACAATTTTGCAATATTCAATCATCGATGAAAGACACAATGTCACCATATAATAAAGATCATATGCGCAACATAGAGGAATAATTAGGTCGCAAAACAATGTTTCTATTGTAATGCTAAAAATGTTAAAACATGTAGACCAGCAGGCTCGAACCATTTTTAGGTGTCTACATTTTGCCCCTCTTTGATACAATATGATTATGAGCGTTGTGTCAAAGAATCCTGAAGAAAATAGCATTAAAACATGCCCTAGTGATAGTGGGATATATATGTGCCCCCTCGAGAAATCATCCAAAAAATGTAAATGTTAGGTCGATTTGTCAATAATGCCGAGATGGATCCACAGCAATGATCGGATCAAAAATTGGAGGTCAAACGCAAAAGATATGAGGTTTAGAGTGTCAAAAGCATCACAACCAATACAAAACGTAAGGGTTGCACGTCCATCTAGGCATTCAATAGGCTATAAAAGGGCTTGGAAAGGGTTTTGGAGCTCATTTTCACTCTCTTATTTGGAATAATTGAGCTCTAGAGAAAGGAAGATGGATCAAGTGCCAGCGGAGAATCAGTGTGGAGAATGAGTGCATAGCTACTAACGGCCAACCAATGTAGGACCCAAGGTGAGTACATCTGAGCCTCCCAGTGGTTTCTATCTTTTCACGCTTTTCTATGTAGTTTTAGGGGTCAAATAGGGCTTGCAGGGGGCTCACACATGTCACCTACACAAGTCACATGCCCACCTGTGTAGCCAGCATAGATGGGATGACCACCTGCATAGCCAGCGCAGGTGGGAAGCCAATCTGAATAGGTGGTAAGCCAACCTGTAAAGGTGGTCAGAAAGGTTTGCAATTGTGGTCCAAGGGTTCCTAAACCACCCTAAACTTACCTAAACTGGTCAAACCCCTAAAATAAGGACAAAATTAGGTCAAATTAGGTCAAAATAAGTCCTATGTTGGTCAATAAGGAATAGAAAGTATAGACAGTTGACCAAAGTTGCATGGTGATCACAGGAGGAGCTTACAGTTCCGTAGACATGGGAGAGCAAACCAGCATGTCTGGATATATGACATTGATTGAGTAGTCATGAGATACAGATCTTTGCCTCGCTAGGATTGTACTACATCACATATATGCTCAAGATTAGGGAAAATTAGGGTTTGATCATAGCATTAGAAGAACGGTGGCACTCAAAGATGAATTCATTCCACTTGTCAACTGGGGAGGCAACCGTGACATTAGAGGATGTGTGGCGCATCCTTAGGATTCCCATACATGGAGAGATGGCAGAGTATGACCCCACGACAAGGATATTGGCACTACATCCACTGTTTGATAGTGATGATGAGGATTTGGATATCCGGGACTATGAGATTTGATGGGAGACAGTTGCTAGGCAGCATGATAGATTGATTGCAGTTATATGCAAGGTTATTTCATGTCTACTGGTACCTGACAGGCGAGGCCATGGATTCCCTATTGGCTGGGGGAGGGTCCTTGAGTAGATGATCATGGAGGGGATGGTGTTCGTGTGGAGGTCATGCATGCTGGCGATGACCTATTATCAACTACACCAGTTGAAATATAGAGGAGGACTATTGATCAGCAGTGGGATCACATTACTGCAGGTGTGGGCATACGAGAACATAGTTGTGTTCTGGCCCATTGCTCAGAGGGTTGTTTTTCCAGATATGTCATATGTCTAATGTTATTGGGGGGTGCTTGCATAGGGGCCACTGGGATATACATTACATTTTTCGTCATGAGATAGATCTGCTCAGAGATTTTACATGGCACCCATACAGAGATTGCCCCAGATGGGATGATGACATGGAGCACCTTCCGTATTGCCGACATGAGAGATACCTCATTGGTAGTTTCATCATGGGTCACATGGTTATTGAGATTCAGCTTCCAAAGTGAGTCCACCAATAGTTTGGGGAGAGGCAGGGAGTACTGATAGGTACAACTTTGTTTTCTCGGTCGAGGGCCGAAGCCAGGACATGGGGTGCAGTGCTCAGGCCTCAGGTGGCATATGCAGAGTTTGATTAGTTATAGCCTAGACCATGGGGAGAAAGTGTAGATTTTGCATACACAGGGAATATAGAGGAGTATGACAAATGGTTTGCTGAGCACAGGCCTATTCCTTTGATAGATCCAGATGTGGCAGTACCGAGAGTGCGGATGCCCAGAGATGAGAGCATCGAGGAGGAGGATGAGAATGAGGAGGATGATGAGGAGGTGTCAGACAAGGATGATGAGGATGACAAGGAGAGAGAGAAGGAGGAGGATGATGTAGACAGGGATCTCAGTGATATGCCAATGCATATGGATGAGGACAGGGATGAGCCACCACATGAGGATGACATACAGGCTCTTGATGACAGGTTTGAGGATCAAAGACAGCGCATCGCAGAGCTTATGAGCCAGATAGACCAGTTGGCATTGGAGAGAGATACAGATACATATACATGGGCTACATAGCATGCATCATGGATTGCTGAGTGAGCATCGTTCACAGCACAAATGGACAAGTTGACAGCGGAGAGGGATGTAGCTATGGCCAGAGCACAGAGTGCTGAGTAGGATTCATGCCAATTTATTAGTACCATCAAAGATGTAGGTGTGCATGATATTGTAGGGATGCTAGGGGATGCCTGGGAGGAGAAGAGGTATTGGCAAGATGCATGCAAGCGAGATGTGCCATGAGATCAGTGGGCACCGAATTAGAGAGCGGCGTCCAGCAGATCACACTCTCATAGGACACAAAGCAGTGGGGGAGTGCTGGGACCGAGGGGTCCACCTAGATCAAGACAGAGAGGTCATTAGACATGGGAGCCTCATCTTCCAGACAGGACAGGGATCAGGAGGACCAAGAGATCAGGGGTTGACAGGAGGTTCTCTCTAGCAGAGGGATGCTTTTGATAGACATATGATAGATTATGAGCTTGCGAACCTCAGTGTATACAAACACCTCATTTTTGTACTCTGATAATTTTTGAGACATATATATGTGATATGCAGCTACTTTATGATGCACAGGATGGATGCTTATGTATATGCTTTTACTTTCTTGTTATATGATGATGCTTATATATTGCAATGTATTGCCTTTGTTATGCAATAATATATGTTATGGATGCAAGCATTGTTTTTGTCTTTTGATTTTTTGAAATGTATGAATGCAAAATGCAAATGTATATTTGGAATGTGTTCTCATTTATGAATGAATACAAAATGCACATGTTTTTGGTTCTTTTTCTATTTATGAATGCATGTATGCAAGATGCACTTATTTTTGATATACCAGAGTACTAGACCAAGGCGACTGCGAGGACTGACTGAAGAAGTGTTAGCAGAAAGTGGAAATTAGACAAAGAAATGTTAGTAAGAAAGATGTTGGCTTTCAAAAGTGCAATTGTGTTATAAGATCTTATTTTGATATTTCAAAAGTGAATGCGGCGCATCGTGGCACAAAAGCCAGAGCAAAAAAGTCATCCTTTTTGCATAAATAAACACGATGCAGATAGAGGATGATCTTCTCTGTCTCGCAAGCATGTAGCAGACATGCTCCAGAATTTCATGAGATCATCAAATAGGTAGAAAAAAGATAAAGTGAAAACAACTGGTCATGAACCATCCCGGCTACTCTCATAAGTTCAGATAATATCATCGAGTAGCATATGAACATGATCTAAAAAGAAAAAATCAAAAACACTCACAGAAACAATGTGAGCCAACAACCATTCTAATATTTTGTTACTTGCATTAAATGTTCATTGATTGATAGCTTAGATTGCAAATTGACTGATTTGATAATTGATTGATAGCTTGGATAGATTGATTGATAACAAATGTCAAAAGATTGAACGGTCCAACCAGATTGAATGTTGAGTCACAATGATTCAGATCACATTGGTGAGAATGTGATTTCGTTAAGCACAGAAGGATGTATCTACCATTGATATCTCCAAACATAATGTTTGAATCGCAAAAAGAAGACAAGTATGTACAAATTTATTGCAGATTTTTTGAAGAGATTTTTTCAATTTTGAGGATTTTTGAAATATTTGAATTTTTTTGTTATGATATTTTTTTTAGGACTTTTTATGATTTTTAGGATTTTTTTAGCATCATATTTTATTTTTAGCAATTTTTTTCAGGACATTATTTGATTTTTTTTGGAATTTTGAGCTGCTTATTTGGATTTTTAGGATTTTTTCAGGTCATTAAGATATTTACAATGTGTTATCTCCAATCAGATAGTCAAGGAATCTCATGGATAAACCACGTTCAAGGTCTTGCCCCCAATTTGAATTCAAATTCAAAGACGCTCAGTGCCAGGAATTTGCCCCCAGACAATAAAGAGGCTATGTACAGAGGCCAAAAAGACGGATAGACTGGGTATACCAAGGGTAAGAAAAAGAAGATCAACCAATTATAGGCCATAAAGGGGAACTAGGGTCGATGCAAAGTGAAAGATGTGATCAGGAAAGGACAACAAGATACCAGGTGGAACCATGATAGACATTGGAGCAACAACTTACTATGCGTGGCGCCTGTTTGCCAAGTTTTCACCATGGTACTTGCCCAAAGTGCTTGTTTTCCAGGTTTTCACTTGTGGACAAAATTATTTCTCTTGGCTCTTTTTTGTGTTGTCAAGATGCCTGTTTGCCAGGTTTTCATCAAGGCAACTTTTTCCTTTTTCAAATTTTTTTTTTTCAAAAATTTTGCCTCTTTTTTTTTTGGACATTTTGGAAAAAACTGGATGCATGAAGTGACATGGACAGAGGACTCAAGCGCCTTACTCTTTGAAATGTTCTTTTGAAAGATATTGTGCAAACATGTTGGTAGGGTAATGACAAAGGGATGTGAAGTGGGTGATTAGATAAGGATGGGACAAGCTTTATGCAAGGGATTGGATAGGTTGGATGAAACGTTGGAAAACATGTGTTGGATAATGAAGGGAATATACGCTAGCTTTCTTTGAAGTGGAAGGGAATGGATGCAAGAAAAACATTGGCACACACCTTGAGGGGTGATGGAGTGATAGAGGGAAATGAGATTTTGGATTTTGAAGGATTAATGAAGGAATGTATATGGATTTTGGGACACAAGGACCCAAAATGGATTTGGAAGATCGAAGACATTTAGATGGAGGGATAGCAATTTTGGATGCCAATTTGGAATTTTCTTTGGCACTCTGTGCTTCAAGGAGCTTCTTGGGAATCCACATGATTTTTTATTTTTCATTATTTTGTGGGTCCTTAGAATGCATTGATTGCATAAGAGATTTTGGAACCCATATGGCTTTTGACTTTATTTTTTTCTCAATGGGCCTTTGTAGACTTTTTGATAATTCTTTTTATTTTGGATTAAATTGTTCTTATTTTGTACATGTCGATTATACTAGACATGTTGATCCTTGATAGCATGTGGATTGCTTGACTTGTAGACTTTATGTTTGGCATCCAAATTGCTTTGAAAGGGAATGTAATTCATGGATGGATAGGAATTGTATGGAGGTATTTTGGATGGATTGAAGGTTCTCCAGGGTGTGTGCCTTTGTTGACTTGTATTTGGGAAAGGGTAACTGGGTTGCAAGCTAGTGGAGGGAGGAATATATGGACCTAGGATGGATAGAAGGGTTGAAGGGGGAGGTATACGTTTAGGTTTGGAGTTTGAAGGGATTCCAACGCCTTGAGATGTAGATTTATTATTAAGACCATGTCCATTTGAATTTTCTTGTACACATAAGGGTTTCAATATACCTTTTGCATGGAGGTCTAACCCTTTGACTTGATAATGTTTTCTTTGACCAATATGATAATTGCTACAAGATGCAAGTCCATTATTATGAGGTGTGAATGATATGGAAGGACTTATAGGACCATGAGGTGGACTATACTCAATAGAACTAGGGGAACCCATTTGAAGTGTAAGGGGTTCATGAACAACTTGCATAGATGTGCTTGGATCACAAGGGGGATTTGAAGGATTAGGACAAGGAGAAGAACAGATGGATGGATCTTGAGGGGGATTTGGAGGAATAATGAGATATTTTAGGGGATCCAAAGGGATGATGGGATTTTTTGGAGGACATGAAGGTGAAGGGACACCTTGATCTTGACTTGGAAAGGGATCTTCAAAAGACATGGAATGGAGATCATGATCTTGCTTAGGAAGTGGAAGGTCAATGGGATTTGGAAGAATATTTTGGTTTGGGAATGGAAGGGGATCATCTTGAATAGGAGAGTTAGGCGCAATAGGATCATCATGAGGATCAAGGGGAATGGGCTCTTGGTCAACAATAGGATAGAATTGGTCATTGAATGGATCTTGATCCTAATATGTTTTTAGACATGTTTCTTCATTCTTTTTATCATCCTCTTGAAATGGGATATGACTTTGGACATGTAAGGGGGATTCTGGAAAGGGGTGAACATTTTGATATGAGGAAGATAGAAGTTGGATAGGAATCTCATGAGTGGGCTTGATTGAAATTGGAGGACATGGTGGAATTGGTTCAAAGTAACTTGGGCTATGCATGAGGCTAGCTTGGATTTCTTTCGTGGATAGCCATTGGAAGGTTGCATTGTTGGAAGAATAACTTGATGGGGATGGAGGAAATTTCTCTTGGGAGGAATGTGGGAATGAAAGAGTGGAAGGAAACATGGATGTTTCTTGAAGGTCAATGTCTTGAGGGGAAATAGGTATGTCATCCATGTGATTTTCTTGGGGTGAGCCATTGCTAGACACGGGTAAATTATTTGTTTGATCCAATTTTTGAAACAAATTCTTTAAAATTTTGGATTTGAACTTGCGCTGCTTGATGGGTCTGGTTTGTGATACCTCAATAGTATTTACATGTTGGAAAGAATTGTTGGAATGAACATGTTCAACAAAAGGTTTCTTATTGATTATGCTTGGTGATGTTCAAAAGATGTCACATTTGAATTTTCCTTTGTTTGATAAGACATTAGTGGTGAATTGGAGGACACAAAAGGTTCCTCAAGTAATGTTATTTTTTGTGATCTTGGTATTGATTGTCTCCTTTGCATGATTGGCACAAGAGGTTGTGAAATTGTTCAAAGATCACTTCATTGTATTGGAATGAAGATTGGTTCATAATTTGGTGGTGGCCCCATTTGAATTATGCCACAGTCAGGTTGAAAGATTTGATTTGGAACTTGGTTGAATGATTTATTTGAAATTTGAGCACATAGAGACTGATTTGAAACTTGATTGAATTGAGCATGACCTGGAACTTGGTTGAAAAGAGTTGGATTTTTCACATGATTGGATTGGGATTTGTTAAATTTTTCATTTGCCTCATTGAGTTGTGAAATGAGTTTTGGTATCTTTGATTTCTCAATGAGAGATTGTGTGTCAATTTCACCAAAAGATTCACTTGGCCATCCAAGGAGTTTGGCCATCTCCTTTCTACTCTTTATCATCTTTTCTCACTCTCTTCCAATATTTTCTTTTCTTTATCTAATTTTTCTTGCAACTTTTGAATCATGTTTGCATGGACTTGATGCAATTGATTGTTTGGTTGTGTTGATGTCATTTTCCTTGGCTCAAAAGCTTGTTGTTGCAAAGGTATATCTTGCCTTTGATCAAAAGTTAATTGTGATTTTCCTTGTGATGGAAACATGGGTTGATAAGTGTCTTGTTGCCTTTTGGATGCTTGGAACCTAGTGAATATTGACATGATGACTATATGCAAATGCAAGATTTTTTTGGATTTTTGGAAATGCAATTTTTGAAATGCAACTTTTGAAATGCAAGGGGCTTATGAAAAATGCAACCTAAGGTTTATGCAACTATGTTTTTGGTTTTTTGGACTTTTAAAATAAATCTTTGGAAAGGAAACAAACCTAAGAGCATTACCTCATGAGGTTGAATAAGAATCTTGACTTGAAAAAAGGATTGAGGGATAAGGGACAAGTTTGATAAAAGGGCTTAGGTCAAATCCATCATGACAAAGGTGGATTGTGACCATTTCATAAGGGTAGGGGGTTTGAAATATTTGGGACAAAAAGGGGACCAATTCAAGATCCTATTTTCAGTGCCATAAAGAAATGCTCTATGATTTGGATACTTTCTAGGATTGTTTGCAAAGTTTTTAAGGAGGTTCTAAAAATGGGCTATGTATGCAAGAGGGCTATGATTAGGACTTATGAAAAAGGGACTATAATGAGGATTGAAATGAGGTCTATAATGCAAGGAATTGTTTTGACATGCAAATGCAAGGAGATTAGCTCATGAATATGCAATGTGAAGGCTATCAAGCATGCCAAAAGGTCCCAAGTGAAAATTTTAAGGTTCCATATGTTTACTCAAAGACAAGGTTTGTTGTGACCATTTGATGGTTCTTGAAGATTGATTTGGAAAAAGTGTTCTTTAGGAGAGTGTTTTTAAGATGTTGTCATTTTTATTAAAGTTTGAACACTCACACAAGACACATCATTTACAATGGATGTTGTAAAAATGAGCAAACACACCACTTTCAAAGGATAGAAAGGACAATATCTGTTGAATCCCCACTTGAACCAAAGTTCAGCCGCACTTACTAATAACGGACAACCTAG
This sequence comes from Thuja plicata, assembly GCA_018584345.1. NCBI lineage: Eukaryota > Viridiplantae > Streptophyta > Pinopsida > Cupressales > Cupressaceae > Thuja > Thuja plicata. Next base: position 1,408,362 of record MU224465.1, read on the forward strand.
AATCTTGGAGGCACAGTCTCCTCCTTACAGTGCACTCACTTCTCAAGCACTCCAAGCTTCAAGTCTCAAGGGTCATCACTTCCCAAGGGATTGTTGTCTCGACTATTAGCCGCAAAAGTGTCGGGCGTCTTAGTTGGTCTCCGACCTTCTGTGCCAACAAATAGAAGTTTTTTGGCTACTATGACATGGTGTTTAGTAAGGGTATCCATTTGGGTGGTTATATGTATGGCATATTAGTTCCATTATAGAGGCCTCCCAGCCTACGAAAGTTACGTTCTGTAGGTTTTAACGCACCACAAGGGTACTGAGGGAGATCTTCTTCTTGATATAATGAATTCAACACCCATTCATTATGAGATTATTCACAATGAAATCTTTTGTATCCCAATTTGGATGGGCTTGGATTTAGCATGTTACCAGTTGGGCATCCACTCTCACTGGCTCTACTAAAGCACTTGGGAGGTAGCCACACTAAAGGAATTGCATAGATTTCTCTTACACCCAAGGTCCACAAAGGAAAGGGGAGAGGATACATCCATACATTTCCTTGGATTTACAAACTAAAACACACTTCAAGCACATGAATGAAATGGTTCATTTTAAAGCACCAAGCTGAAGTGTTTGCTAACTACTAAAAACACACATGAAGGTTTCAGAAAACACAAGGTCTTTTGCAAATGTTCTGCATTGAAACCATTAGTATTTTTTAATGATTCATTCTTCATCCCATGATTGCCACAATTCTGCATAGATCATTAGTAAGACATAAACATGCATACAAAAGAAAAGCATGTAAATCAATTGAAATTGGAACAAGTGCACCTTGATTTTTTATGCTATTTACCTAGGCATAAAGATCCAATTTTTAGATATATCTCTAGACCAGAACATTAGAAATGGAAAGAAATAACCCCTCTTAAAAATCAATTATCTTTCCAAAAATGTAATAATTTTCAAAAAATTCCTTAATTTGTGCCCTAGGGACCCTATTTTTCAAAATAGACTAGTTTTCAAAGATGTATTTATTTCATTTATTATTTGTAATCAAAATTAAAAACTCAAAGAACAAACCCCATTTAGTTTTCAAAGAGATTTCTATAAATGTAACGTATTTAGAAAAATTCACTCATTTGAGCCCAAAATTAATATTTTATGAAAAATCATAAAACATAATAAATCACACAAAATTAATCAGAAAAATCTTATTTTCGAACTGTAGGCTCCTGATACCATCCCCAACCTACAATAAAAATTTCATCGACAGATTCCTATCAGTTTGAGAGATATGATCAAATAATTGAAAACCTACATGCAACAACAAAACATAAAAGAAAACCTGCATGCAAACAAATTTATCATATTTTTAGCATGGTCACATCAGGTTCACCAAATGTAAGACTAGAAAAAGGCATATTAGCATATCTAGGAGATCACAAACCCTAAATAATATGCTAACCTATCTAATCTATCATGAAAGCCATTCAAACAAGAGTTCACAAATATAAAACATAAAAACACTAAGAACTCCCTTCAAATGTAACTCCCATGTTCTCCTTTATTCTCCATAATCAGATTAAATGTTTCTCTTTGACAATAACACTATTGTACAAAGATTCAAAATCCAAGTTTGTAAATGAGAATACTAGGAGAGTGATCTAACCTTGAAAGATTGAAATGCCTCTCAATTTATAGAAAATGAGAGTCATTTAGGTGAGATTGCACAAAATCTATGCATAAATGCAGATTTTGGTTGGTGAGATATTAGGAAGCATGATATGGGGGAGATCAAATAAGGAGATATTGAGAATATTCATGAAGCACCTTAATAGGGATGTGAATCATTAATTAAGGGATATGGCAATTAGGTAGGATTAGGAATCATTAATCAAATTAATAATTCAATATCCTCAATATTCCTCACAAAATCCATAATTAGATTTATGAAATTATGAAAATCTCATAAATTGAAATTAGCCAATTAATTAATAAAAATTAATTAATTGTTGAGACTTAGGGAAAAGGGAATAAATAAAGTTAATTTATTTATTCAATTAGGACATAGGGATAAACTATGGGTTATTCATCCCAAGAGAGAAATTAGTGAATTATTGATCAAATTGAAGGTGTTAATGTCAAATTAAAATGATTTTGATGATATTGATAAGAATTAGGATCAATTTCGAGGGTTCCGGAATAGTTTAGGAAATCATGAGGCATCGATGAGCTTTGACAATGCGCTCGCCTAATGATGTTTGGAAATGATTGAAAAGTGCCAGTGAACTTTGATGGTGTCGTAAGATTGAAATTGAAATGGGGAAACATCGATGATCTTGGACAATGTTCCTAAAATGATAATCAGAAATAGTATTGACAAATATGAACAACACTATTGAATTGATATTGATAGACTAATAGCGATAACACCGGTGATCTTTGACAATGTTATCAAATAGTTGATTAAAGGGATACAAAGCATTGATGAACTTGGACAATGCTCCTGAAATGATCATAAGCTTGATCGAATTGAAATAGGATTTTGATTGGTTTGGAAATTGCGTTAATTAGGCATTGATGATCTTGGACAATGAATGATTCCAAACAATTTTTCAAGTGATTAAGAATAGAATAGGATGGGTTTGAAATGATTTAGGAAGGTTTGGAATGGTTTAGGATTGAATAGGATCAATTTAGGATCGAATAGGATTGGTTTAGGGTTGATCAGAAATGATTTGGAAAATGATCGATTTGATAAAGAGATTAGAATTGTTAGTAAATAATTGAACAATTTTGCAATATTCAATCATTGATGAAAGACACGATGTCACCATATAATAAAGATCATATGTGAAACATAGAATAATAATTAGGTCACAAAACAATGTTTCAATTGTAATGCTAAAAATGTTAAAACATGTAGACCAACAGGCTCGAACCATTTTCAGGTGTCTACAATTACCTGCCTCAATGATTTTTTTTGCTAGCGGCCTAATTTGACTGTTTACGGCCTGAATACGGCACCGGGCATAATTATTCAATGTTGAGTGACTTCTCTTGGTTCTATAATGTGACATGAATGCATCCCATGCTTGTTTATCACTTGCAAGGATAAGATGTGTTCCTTCCATCTATCAGATGCATTCATTTGGCATTTTATGTCACTTCCATGGATCAAGTTTTAATAGAGATCAAATTTGGATCTAATTTTTATTTTTCTATAGTTCTGTAACGTAACTCCACCATGGTTGGGGTTTGAACTCAAATGTAAATCTGAGTTATGCATAAACTTTTTAAAAATGCAATCTTTGTAAATATTTTGGGTTGTTCTTCTCTGGCTCATCTGTAGTGGCTATTCTCTACAACTATAATTTCCTTTTGTCATGCATTAATATAGATCTTTTCTTTTTCCTTTTCTCACAATTTTGGTATCTTGTACATATTTCTTGCCTAGTGCTGAATGTTTCTTTCCTATTTTCCTAGTTTGTATGTTGTATCTATCATGCTTGTGAATGCATATTTCCTTGTAGCATCTCATTAGTTTTGATCAACATATGGGTCTTTGTAAAATAGATTAGAGATAAGATCTGTGTTGTTGAGGAGCTTTGTTAGTGTTTTGTGCAGTAGTAGGCAGGAAGAAACCGTGTTTCAATATGGTGCATCACCCCTTTACTTTTCATGTATTCCTTCTCCCTTTTCCTTAATAGGTAGTTTAGTTGCATCCTAATTTTAAGGAAGTCACCCTTCTCCGAAGATTCAATCTCAAAGAACAAGTTCCACACTTGGAGACTATTTCCATGTTTCACAAGGTTTCTTGGGCACCATACCCCAAGCATGGGTGCAAACTTTTGTGACAACATTTTTTTGCACGACCGGTGAGACACAGATTCAAAATCAGTTGCATAAGTTTGTTAGTTAGCCTAAATAAATTCTATTCACTAAGAATTTTGGTGTTATTCTTAGTGTCATCAACCTTTTGAGGCATTCCATTAAACACCATGGCAACTCCGAATGTTAAATCTATTGGTTTAAAGAAATCCAAGTGTTGGTATGTGTAAATATCATCTCTGATCTTTTATGTTCTTCATGTTTTCTATGAAAGTTTTTATTTGAATGCCTAATCATGGGCTCATTTCATAGAATTTTGTACTACTCACCCCCATATCATGAATTTTTTTTCCCTCATCCCTCTTACTATCAATTTCATCATGACCCACAGCCTGGTTATGGTTAACATACTCACCACTCTTCTACACGTGTTCCATCGATGCAAGAGTTATGGAATTGTATCATCTTAAAATGGAAGAACTTCCATGTTAATAGAATTTAGCCCTCCTTAGGGGATTTTTTTTTACCTCCATCATATCATCCTCCTATTTCTGCATCATCTCATGCTTCTGTGCTGGTTCAAGACCCTGATTGGGCCTCTCCGGGCACCTCCTACCCCACCTGGCATATTTTCCAGGAGTTCTGGCCCCCTGTGTCAAGGTCAACCTTGAACATAACCTAGGTAAGGGTCAACCTTGACCCTAACCAGGGTCTCCCTTTCAAAATAGGAACCTTGTTGGCTGTCGGGGGTCATCAAAAATTTAGTTTTCCCACTTTTGGGTCGGCTGTTTCGGGTTCCAAAGCGTTGATTCCTAAATTATATTTAATATAGGTCCTCTCCTAGTTGTAAAGGATTTAATGGTAATTTAATTCTCCTATGTAGGCATCCTTAGAATATTTTTCCTTAATTTCATATAAAAGGGAAGCTTTCTCTCTCATTTTCTCTAACAATGATCATCAAACGAATGAAGTCTTTGAAGTGCAAAAAGCTCTAATCAAGATTTTTTCTAGAGGAAAAAAGATTCAAGCATCCATTTTTAAGATCTCAAGGTGTTCAAGTATTCCTCTCAAGCATTTAATTTCTCCATTGAAGATCAAGGATTCAAGCTTTCAAGCCTTTGAAGGGATTAGGTGCAAATATTCAAGATTCATCATTCAAACCCTAGATCTAGCCATCATGGTGGTG